>JAWZYV010012725.1:0-371793 GCA_038373885.1 Cheiracanthium punctorium | reverse complement strand
ATTTTTTTTGAAAATTGATTGTATCAGGTATCGTTTCATTAGTTGAGTTGTCTGCATGCAGGGGTATAATCCTAATCAACACCTTCATTCTTCCTATAGTGTATAATAATTTAATACCTAATAAATAAAGAGGAAATTAGACATTGCATTTTTACAAAATAAATCAAAAATTCACACATACTGTGTACTAGTTGTACCTCCAAAAGAATAGGATGTTCTTTTTTCGTTTATTTTTCATCCTCATGAAGCAGGACTTACTTGGCACAGCATCCTTCCGTAAGATGCCATTGATTGCTGGCATTTTGGTATAACAAAGCAACTTTCCTCGAAATGTTCCGAGCATAACTTGGATGATGAAGTAGGAACAAAGTTGTCCTGTTTAATGTTGTGCAACCACTGCTTTAAAAGTAATTGCGGAAAGTTGTGGAATGACACTTCAGCCACTCGACATTTTTCTTTGCCATTCTGGTTGCTACAACTAAACGCAGAACAAATTTTGCACCATACTTTCATACGAAACTCTAAAATATAAAATACATGAACTGCATGAAAAATGTACAAATCAATTTTACAAACAGAAATTTAATATATATAAGCATGAAACTACTTCTCTGAACAGTTTATAAGCATTAAACTTTGGTAATGATATCTCTATTTAGAAAACACATTAACTAAATGCTACAATAACAATATACAAAACAATCAAATGTTGATGCTTAAAATACAACAGAAGTTGCAAAATAAAAAGTAATATAAAAATATAATTACTTTTTCAATAATTAATCACTAATGGGTAGCAACACCTTATTTATAGGTATAGAGAAAAAAAAAACCACTGCCCACTCTTACCCAGGTAGCACACATACGTTGGGGCAACGTATGAATGCATACGTTGGGGCAACGGTTGGCAACTGGTTATTTCTTACGTTGGGCCAACGTATGCTCTAACGTTTTGCCAACATATTTCCAACCGTTGGGCTAACGTATGAATGCATACGTTGGGCTAACGTATAAATACATACGTTGGGCTAACGTATTAATGCATACGTTGGTCTAACGTATTAATGCATACATTATGTTAACGTATAAATGCATACGTTGGGTTAACGTGTAAATGTATACATTGGGACACCGTAAAATCTGTATGTGGTCACTCTATTATCCAACTGTTGGAAATTGGTTATTTTCAACATTTAGCTATCATAATTGTTAACCGTTACATTTGTAAGTTAGTTTCATATTTTAGGCCAATGCAGAAACCTAATGTTGGATAATTATATTTGACGAATATTTGACAAATTGATGTGCTATTTCATAACATTTCTATAGATATATGAAAAACTGTCAAATTTGAAATTAAAGTTTTTAATTATTTTACTAACAGCAAATGCAGTGACAGATTCAGATAAGTTTTAAGGGACGGCAGATATGTAGAACGAAGCATATTATCAAATAGTCACATTTTTTATTTCATCAAATATGGTTCCACCTCAACAGTGGGTTTCTGTGCGCTTAGGAGGAGGGCGAGCGGACACCCCACCCCCCCTAAAAAGTACTTTTGTCGACAAAATCGTGAGTTGCCAAAGGACTGTCAGCAAATTTCAGCTTTAATCTCCAATCTGTAAAATGCTCAGTGTATAAATTACCAGTTCTGCCGACAGTTTATTATAAGTTATACTATATCATGAACATAGTCTTGTTACAATTTTCCTTTTAGTGATTTTTGTGCCAGTAAACAAGTCCCTTTTGTCCCCTCAAGCCAACTTCATTCCAGATCATGTAATGTAGTGTGTATTTAAGGCAAACATGCACATTAAGTATCTGCCTAGGGTGGGGGGTGCCTCGGGCGAAGGACTTTTAGGGGATTTAATGCGTATTCACGCTACATCTGGAGGAAACCGCCCAAGAGGCCAGATAATCGGTGTATATTTTTGAAAGCATATTGGTATATATCGTCAGAAAATTTTGTCTTTACAACCCCCCTCCCAACATTTTTGCTTAAAACTGGCTCTAGTCCCGTCACTAACAGAAATGTGTTATTTTCAAATAGTAAACGATCTGTCAAGTTACAAACATATATTAATCTATAGAAAACTAACCTATTTTGCACTATGAGGAAAATTAATATTGCAGGTGCAACTTATGAACTGTTTAAAAAAAAGGAGGGGGGAGAGATCGGAAGCAGGAAAATATTTAGAAGGTCCTTTCAGAAGCTATCCTTTACAATTTTAGAGAACCAGGACGGCAGGCAAACCAAAATCATAAAAACTTTTCGAATTAATTAAAAGAAATAACATATAACGTTAAAGGAAAGAATGCTTATTTTTTGAAATATGATTCATATCCCTCCTTCTCCTTTGACAGTTACTTCTGTAAAGTGTCTCTCAAAACCTCTGAAAATTTACTCAATTGAAACTTTTGTAAGGAGGCTTAATCTCTTTTTTTTTTTTTTTTTTTTTTTTTAATATTCATGTGGGGAAATCCAATAGGAGTATAAAGTCACTGAAGAATGTCACAGAAAACATTCTTTACTAAAATATTTATTTATTATTTTATACATTTATTTCAATTTACGTAATTTTTTAGATTCTTAATTTTTAGTTTGCCCGAATAAAATTGGTATGGAATACAACGACATTTCGTAGTTCTATTTTTATTTTCAGTTAACTGTAGATATTGACTGCAAAGTAAAAGAAAAAGAAATATTGCATGCGTAATGCATATGCATTACGCATGCAATATCAATGCATGCAAGTATCGCAAGGACGCATGCAAGTATCAACACACGGGTGCATCTATATTATCTGACTATGAGAAAGATATCAGTACAACAGAATGTATTAGTGATGCGGCTTACACGCTATAGCACATAAAATGAAAAAGTCGTTGATGGTACGCAAAAAAAAGTTACGACACGTCCCGTATAATTACCATTGCACAAAATTTTGAAAAAAAAAAAAGAGAGAGAGAGAGAGAACTTTTTATTTTCCATAGCGCATCCTTTCTCTAAAGCAAAAAATAGAATGTCTGAAGAAAAGTTTTAAAAAAGCAGTATTGATTTCAGTTCATGGACCTGAACTCTCTCACAGCGTATTACTTAAAGAGCTACTGATATTTTTCATTCAACTAAAATACGCAGTAGAAGAGACTTGTCAAAGCAATAAAAATGAGTTTTCTTCCAGTACTCTCAAAGAGTATTTGATTGCATATAGATTATGTTTTTTTCTCTATAAAATTTGAATCCTGTAGCATATAACAGGTGTAGATACAAAAATCTCTTCTAAAATAATAAATAAATAACAAAATGAAGTTGGTAAATATAGGTATATATATGAACTGTAAAGTACTATAACACATTTGTAAAATATTAAAATAACTGAATTCTTAAAACTGTAAAATATTTTATACATACCTTTAACAACAAAACAATTTTGATGCACAAATTTAAATCCTTGTTGTTGATTAACCACTGTGAACCAACGAGATTTCAAAATTGAAGTAGTGTTAGTTTAATAACTACTTCTAAATCTGAAATCTTATTAGTCATTATAATCTTGTAAAATATAAGCACGGCTCAAGTTGATTTTTTTTCAGAATAAACTTATTAGGAGAAAATAATTGTGTCCAATTTTACCTTCTCGACTGTTGTACAACTATGAGCAAATAAAACTTTATTATTAAGCTGTCTAGCATTGTTTAGTAATCCAAAACGCATCTTTTAATAAGCACTGTGCAATTATTATATATTTATTAACATAGCTGCATAGTAAGTTGTTTGTTTACATACTTTGAAGATCGTTAGGCTTATGGACAATCGAACTATAATCAATGCATCAATAATAATAGTTATCGTGATTCAAGTTACTACGAACCTATGCAACGAATAAAATTCACAGAAATATAGCTGAAAAGATAAATATTCGTTTCAGATTTCAACTATCAATCACTTTATAAAAGTGTATCAACACATCATAACAAGCAATGGCGGAAACGGAACGGCGAACGGACATGAATCTATCGCTTCCCGGTTTCCTGAATGTGTGTCTCTGCGCATGCGCAATGGTACGGTTGCCCAACACAACATTCAGCCATCCGATGGCCCACGGTTGTTTTACCTACGGTTGCCCAACACAACATTCAGCCATCCGATGGCCAACGGTTGTTTACCAACGGTTCCCCAACACAACATTCAGCCATCCGATGGCCAACGGTTGCCCAACACAACATTAAACCATCCGATGGCCAACGGTTGTTTACCAACGGTTACCCAACACAACCTTTAGCCAACAGAATACCGACATTTCCATATGGACATCCAACGTTTGCCCAACGTAACAACCTTGTGCTAACCACGTGCCATCAATAACCCAACGTATGTGTGCTAGTTGGGTACTAGTAATAAGATAGATGGTACATACTTGCCTTGATAGTCAGGCTTCTGTATCAATACAATGTTCATGCTACTTGTTTATTTTATTTTTATTTCAGTTTTTTCAAATTATATGGTGAAAAAATATTTATATTTTTGAGTGTGTATGTATATCAGCAGGGGTCTGTCCAGACTTTTCAGACAGGGTCCTGTTTTTGTGAAATTGTGAAAAATTTACTTATAATTTTGTGAATCTGAAATTACCAGGGTCCTGTTTTTGTGAAAATAGGGTCCTGCTTTCATTAATTTGTGAAAAATATGTATTTGGGTAATTTAACAAAAAGTGATCTTGTGTAGCAAAAGAAAAAAAATTACTAGCATAATTACTAATTTCTTGACTCCCTCTAGGCCTAAATTTCTACGTCATGCATGTTATGTTATATGTGTGACTACATTAGGATATAACGGATAAGCGATTTTGCCGAATACCGGATATCTGGCGCTAAACATGTATTTAGTTATCAAGTGTGCTTTTTCATTTTTTTACATGACATCAGAACAATAAATTGCAAACATGTTTCAAACATCATTAAAGTATTTCTTAATAATTGTTTTATAATTTAGAAAAACCAAATATGTTTACATATATGTACATAAAAAATGTTACTTAAAATGTAAAAAGTTAAAATATTCTTTTTATGTGTGCACTACTAGCAGAAGCAAATAAATTTTAACCATGACACATTTATCCATAATTGCAGGTTATTTTTACAAAGAAATACATACCCTTTTCATTTATTTAAGAATAACATATCTATTTTTATATGATACCTATGACTGGTGAGTTAATTTTTTCTAAGCATAGGTTTAACGCCTTTCTTCTGTTTGAATAATTTACTATTATTTTGCATTAAGCCAATTTTAGTTTTATTTTAAGTTAAATTACTTTTAGAGATTGATAAATAAAAAGTTAATCTCTTTTAAATATTTAAAAGGAAATTATCATGCTTTCTTTTGTAGTTTTATGCAGGTATGAAACAGAATTTTTCAGGTTATGCATTAATTTCTTTAATCGAACTACCAGTTAAAAAACAAAAATAGATTAATAGTTTAGCTTCTAAAATATACGAGCATTCTTTCACAGTACAAAAATTCCACCAAAATTTAAAGTAATATGCGCCTATTGCCTGTGGATTTGAAAATGTCTATAATAACTGAACATTCAGCATCAGTCAATTTTTCTGGACCATTCATCACTATGCGTAAATGTCTATCTAATGTCTCTTGTTTCATTCTTGACCGTAACTCTGTGCAAATGAGATTCATCCTAGAAAATAGTCTTTCAACAGAAGCTGTGGATGAAGGAATAATTGTCGACAATGTTAGCAATTTAAGCATATTTGGAAAAATGTTCCAATTGTGTAAATCTTTTTCCACTAAGTCCAAAATATCAAGTGGAGTTGCCTTTTTCTCAATGCACATTTTTGCTTCATCTTTTTTCAGAAGAGATTGAGCTTCAGCATTTTTATTCATGTCGAATGTACGTTTGGCAAGTGAAATTTCCTTTTCAAAGCTATCTTTCTCCTTTTCAGCAGCTGCACAATCTATAAAAGGTGGTGATACTTTTAAAGAGCCCTGAAATTCATTGACTTGCTTTTGTCCATAAAAGGACAGCAAAGTAGCTATGCTAGTTTGTCCTTCATTTCCTGGCATCTTGTGATCAATGTTAAAAATGTCAAATGCTATTAAAGTTTTATTAGTTACTTCAAATGCAGTAGACATCTCTAATTTAAAGTCAGTAATGATTTCTCTTACAAAATTCTTCGTGAAATTTTGTATGCTATCAAATATATCTCCATTTTTATGTTTTCGTCTCTTCATACTTAGTTCAGTACACTCATTTGCAAATTTTAAAAGCTCTTCAGCTTTCTGAAAATGTTCTGCATTTTGTAGATTGCTGGATAGTTCATCTACTTCCGTGCAGATGTTTGAGACTTTTTCTTTAACCGTGCCAAATAAAATTGAAGAATTTTGCAGCCAAAGGCTTAATCTGTTTATGATTTTTAAGAAATCTGACAGAAACAAGATGCAAAGTAGTATATCTGCATCTAGTAGTGTTTCTCTTAGCCCTTTAAGCTCTGGCTCTCTTTTCTTATTGAACAAAGCATCGATAGTTTCAACAAGTTGTTGATAACGACTTATCACTCTTTCACATGCAAGTCCATGAGAAAGCCATCTCGTAACTGAAACTTTTAGAGTTTTCAAAATACTGATGCAATAAACATTTGCTTGGATGTCCTTAAAAACTTGTTGTTTCACCGGACTGTAGTAGAAGAGTTTCCATAAACTAATTAGCAGGGAATCTACATCCTGCAGAAGAGAATGTTTCTTAACGAGATGAGCAAAAATAAGAGCCAATCTGTGGTTCCTACAATTAATGTAAATGGAATGTGGGGCTAGATGGCGAATTCTTCTTTGGACACCAGAAATATCCCCACTCATTACATTGGCTCCATCTAATGCCAGGAAAAAACAATTCATCAAATTAATACCCTTAACCATCATAAATGTTTCAATTTCCTTAGTTATTGACTCTGCATTAGTTGCAGCTAGATTTATTACTCCTAGGTAATCTTCTTTGATTCCAGGAACTCCTTTTAGCTTATAACGAGCTATTAAACCAAGCTGCTCACGTTGAGATTCATCGGTGCTCTCATCAGCCAACAATGCAAAACAATCGCATATTTTCAAATGTGTTATTGTTTTTTCCTCTAGATATTGGGAAATTGCACCTACAATATTATCAGCCGAAACATTTGACAAGTATGTAGCATTCTTGCCACATGTTTTTAAGTAAGACTGGATGTCTGGATCCCCGAGATCCTGACCAATGAAATTCACCAAAGAAGCAAAATTTTCTGTCACAGCCCAATGTTTTTTAATCATAAAGTAAATTATTTTTATGTATTTGGTAAGAAGCTTCCTGTTGTTCTCTTTGTTTTTTTCAGCAATAATTTTAGCTCCTTCAGTAAATGTCTTCTGTAGCAATTTGCTTGGAGCACTTTTTCCAATTGCAGCTGCTGAACAATGTCTCGAACTGCTTTGGTGTTTAGTGATTGCTCTGTTAGGATGATCGCCAAACTTTACTGCTTGGTTAATCCAAGGTCCGTTTTGGTAAATAACGGAACATATCTTGCACAAAAATCCTTTGGCTGAAATGCTGTAATACAGCCAGTTATGCAATTTTTCGTAGCGCTCAATATTTAGAGGCAATTTTCCGCGCTCAGTATTCGGTGGCTCTTGTTCTTTACTTGGCGACAATTTTTCCTGTTCAATATTCGGGGGAAAGTTTGGTTCAGTCGAAATCGATGTCTCAGCACCTGAAATTTTATCCGTATCTGTTGCAGGTACTGTATCTGAAACTGGGAATACATTTTCAGAAGAAACAATCGATTCCTCCGATTGTTCAGTCTGCGAAACTTTAGTAGCAGGTATCTCTTCTGTTTTATTCAGTTCTTTCTGAAAAAAAGATTTAATTGACATGCATCCTTTAGCGTCTGATGGTTTAACTTTTTTAATATAATAATCACTATTTCTTGAGCCGGAACTCTGGTACGAACGCTTCATGATGAGAAGAAAAAACACGCGGTATAACAGCAAACGTCGTATTCACGTGCAGCGAAATAAACAACTTGACCAGTGTTGCCACTCTGAAACTTTTACGAGGCGAAAAAATAATATACTCTGGATCCACTCTAGAGGGAGAAAAGCTGGCTAAATCGCCTCTCTGTTTTCACGCCGCTCAAGTGCTACATGCAGAGTGGCAACGATTATCAATGACGTCATCTGCAGCCGTAGAAGCGGGTTGTAGTTGTAAAAGGCATCCGTCTTGTACCTTCCCGGTCAAGTTAAGAAATGAAAAGCGAAGCATTGTTTACGCTGCTATTTATGTTGGGAGGGAGGGTTCATGGGCCGTTTTACAAATGAAAAGTAATATGAAGGGTCCGTTTTAACAGTAACATTTTTTGTGAAGGGTCCGTTTTTAAGGTAAAATATTTTGTGAAGGGTCCGTTTTTACGGTAAAATATTTTGTGAAAGGTCCGTTTTCAGCATAAATTATTTTGTGAAAGGTCCGTTAACGGACCCAAATTTCGCCTAAACAGACCCCTGATCAGCTATAAGCATCAATGTTCTGTTTGCAACATATCCTTTTCAGTCTTGTGAGCAGAGTGTAATAAGAAATCCTTAAAAAAGATTGTTTTAATTATCACTAGTGGATAGTAGCACCTTATTTATAGGTGCACAGAAGAAAAAAAATGAATTGAACCTTATTTTAATTGAAGCTAATGCAACAATGTGTTAAGAGTCACCTACTGCCGCCATGACGTTTGTTTATTTACATCTGTTCCGCGGTAGGCTATGGCTACTATGCAGATAGATTTAGTAGCTACTAAACCTATTGTTCAGTTACTAACTTAGTAAGTGGGCGGAGATGCTAAATGTTCGTAAATCGGGATTCAGATACATTTAGTACTAAATCACGTGACCAACACCAAGGGAAGTCAGGGAAAATGTAGGGATAAGTTAACAGGGAAGCTAGTAGACCAATCAGAGCGCTTGTTCCAGGCGTGCGTTTATTTAGTCGGTGATTTAGCAGCTTGTTTGGTCACGTGATTTTAGCAGCTTGTTTTGGTCACGTGTTTAGTATCTCCGCCTCCAAATTCTATCTGAATCCACTTTACTAAATTTAGTAACTAAACAATAGGGTTAGTAGCTACTAAATCTATCTGAATAAGGGCCTAAATCTATCTGAATAAGGGCCTTAAGCAAGTTTAAGATATTTTTTAGCGATTTACAAGTACTAGAAAAAAAATTCCCAATTTTAGCCAAAGCAACAGAAAGTACTTTGAATCTTATAATTAAAATGAGCAATAAATACCTTCATTCGGGCGTAATAAGAAGATAAAAATAAATTTTCTCTCTCCAGTGGGAAAAACATGTACGTCATGTGACAGTACCCCATAAGCTCAATTTTTTCAAAAGTATTTAGCAAGAGAAGTTCACATTTCGCTAATAACGGTTTAAATTAACACTAAAATATGCATTTTTGAATTTACTAAAATGAAAAATACAAGAAAATGATTATTTTTGAAAAATTATGTACCTTTGTAGCACTTTCTAACGTATGCATGAATTTCCTCCTCGAAAAAACAATATTTGAACGCCATTTGAAAACAGTAACAACTTGCAGCAAGTGTACCTTCTAAACTGAAGGAACCTGATCCGCTTTCAGTTTATTTCGTTTGAAACTAATCGCACTCAGTTTTGTATATGAACGTTCTAGTTAATATTAAAATATTAATAAACTGAATGCACTCAGTTTCCTTTACGAACACCTTAGATGGAAACTCCATAGATATAGGAATAACTAGATCACGCATCTGTATACTAGTAAGAGGTTTTTCTTGTTGCCAAATATCTTCGGTGGCATCGCGCATGATAGTGGCAGAAAGCAGTGTCTTGATCATGGTTTATGGTTATTTTCGCCACTAGTCCAGCATCTTATTTATTTATTTATTTTTAATTAACTTTAAGCATTATCATGCCCAAGTCGTGCTGTGCGTATAATTACACTAACAGGTTTAGGAAAGGATCTGGAATATCTTTTCACAGGTAACAAATGCTTAAAATTGGTGGTATTGAAAATCAAATACCAATTGATGTTCAATAACAGTAGTATTTTTAAATTTCCTATTTACCTATGCTTTTCGTTCACTTTGTAAAGTAATTGAAGGAGATATTGCACATCCTTCTTGAATTAAAGTAGACATTGCTTAATTTATGTTTCTATATAAATATAATCCTAAAACATTTGCCCGTACGATATATATATATATATATATATACTTATTTTTAAATTGTATACTTGGCACTTAAACTATAAAAAATGAGATAAATAAAGCATGGTAATTTACTTTTTACGAATAATTATTAATCATATTTTACAGGAAATGATTAATTTTTCTATCATTTTTCAAAAATAACTCTTGAATTGGGGATATTGAATTTATCTTATTTATTCTAACTAGATTTTCCACATTTGAGCATTTTTTAACGACTTTCAAAATTACTAGTTTTAATATTAAATTCATTTTTTTTAGTTCAACGTGATTGTTTGTTTAAGTCTTTATTTATGTTTCTTTATACTTTTGTTTAAGTAAGCTTTATTAAGTTAGTGTTTTATGGTAAGTATTTTAACTTTTTTTTTTAAATAAGCATATCAGCTCTGTAGTGTTGTATCAAATCCACAGTTTAATTAAAAAAAAAAAAAAACCTGGCTGGTGACGCAATTTTTAATATTAACTGAAATTCTATTAAATCAGTGCTTTAATTGAATGTACGTTTAAGTTTACACATCCCTACAAACAATAGTACACTATAAAATGTATTTTTAAAAAGCCATAAAACAGTTAAGTTATGCCAAGCAAAGTTATCATGGGAGGATTATTTCTGATGATTTTTGTGCAATGTTGTGCACAAAAAGTGCACATGCTTTGTGCAATGCTTCGATGCTGAAAACTGTCATTTTACTTAATTTTTCTAGATGACTTTCTGATTTTAATAACTTTCTGATTGTTTAGGTTTCCACTATCTAATAAAGAATTGACAAATAAATGGATTTCTGCTGTGCCATCCCTCTCATTCTTTCATTCAGAGTTTTGACATTGGAATTTGTTAATGTTGCTTTCCTATTTTAGTTTTTAGCTTTGATTTTTTTTAAAGTATCAGGAAGAATACCTAAAAATATGCTATACATAGTAAGCCTTCTTCGAACATGTACTGTTATTAAATTGAGAGTTAACAAGATTTTTAGAAATATTTTAGTGCGGCTTCAACTTGGTGGAGAATTATCTCGCTTGAATTCCAGCATAAAATAATGCTTTATTCCTGATATTTATCCCTGCTTTATTTCTTAGATACTGCAAATTTGATATTGAAATTACAATAAAATATTGTTCCAATGAACTTTACAAATATTTCAGGTAAACAAAAATTTGGTATGCGATCATCATTTACCTACTATTACAATTTTAAGCTATGTTTGTCAGAAAAGGATGTAAAAATAATGAACTTTTGTGTATTTGGGATTCTGAGAAATAAACGTGTGTATTTCTCTGTAGGAAACAGGGAGACGCATGAAATAAATACGTATTAAATGCATGCATTTCCACATACCTTCTCCCATCAAGCTTTTTGAAAAAATATTTCTTCAAATTTAGCCGAAAGTATGGTAAAATTAAAGAATGGAGAATGTTTTTATTCAAAACAATGAGCCTTGGTATATTTTAAACAAAGAATAATAATCTATTGAAAATATATTAACTGTATTAAAATAATCTATATTTACTATGCTAGTTATGAGAAATGTGTGAAAAACATGCACCCCAGAAAAAAAAATTGGGGGGGGGGTATTTAAAATATCCTAAATATTAATATTAGCTAAACATGTTTTTACCTGTACAAAGTTGTGGATGTACATAAGCGAAAATGCACTGTTCAAGAGAGGCAATTTTTAGAAAACTGATGTTTACATTTAGGGTTCCAAGTTTATTACATTGTAATATTTTTAGAATGTAACATTATAACTTTTTGGAAATCGGTTTCTTTTTAAGATATAAAGGACGTGTACAAAACACGTTTTGGACTACCACTTCAAAAGGGATAAAATTTCCTAAGTATAGCCTTTTTCCTTAAAAAAAAAAAAAAAAAAGTAGAAGAGGCGTATTTGAATCTCAAGAACGTTAGAAATACATTTACGAGGTAAAGAAAGATCCAAACTCAATCACCAAACTATGCCACAATATTATGATTTTCTTAAAATGTAACAAGAAGCACAATCCCCCCCCCCCTTGATATGAACGTAGTTTTCTCTTACGAGATCTATGACACCTCGGTCTTTTACCCTAGTACTTCCAATACACAATTGATACTTAATTTCAGTTCCCATCTTTGTTCAGAAAAAGTTTTTGTTTTCCTTGTGTGCAAAAATAAACATTTAATCGATTATTTTAATGTGTTACATTTTTAGACCATCTAACAGCAAAAATAAACTAAAAATAGCTAGCAAAATATCATAACAAAATGTTTTTTCTTTGAATTTGGTTCTGAACGAATCATCAATTCTGTATTTAAATGTAAATTAATGCTGTTGCATAGCAGTCGTAAGCAGCGACGTTTTCGTCTTTCTGCCACTATCGTGTCGTCTGCTCCGGAAGTGCACTGGCAACAAGTTTCCTCCCCTTGTGCGCAATCTAGTTCACTATTCCTATATCTATGGGAAACTCATAGAGCATTTCGACGAACCCCTCCTCTCTGCGATCGGTCGCCGTCTTGCGTGACAGCTTGGGGTTCTCGTAATGTATTTCAATGGGAAAAACCCGATTTTCAACATTCAAAAAAAGTATTAAATTTAATTTTTTGGATGATTGTAATGGATGGAATTTGTTAATCAGACCTTCGACTTTTGTGTCCCAGGTGGCGTTTAATATTTTAAAAAGCTTAACATATAATATTTTAATGATATTTCGAGCGACTTTTTCCGCTGGTACTGCGTTCGGAAAGACAACATTATGTACGGGAATAAACACACTGTTTATTTTAAGATTCGGCAGGTCATTCGGATTACTGTTTGTTTACAAATATCATTGTTGTGCATGCGAAATTTTCTTACGTTGTGAGATTTATGCAATAATAAAGTTTTGTTTTTGAATTATAATTCATCGGATATTCTGTATGCCCTAGAAAACATCAAATTCCATTAATATTTATATTAAAAAAGTGTTTATTTAAATTTCTATTACGATATATTCAGATTGTTTTTTTTTCTTTTATAAAAAATAAATGTACTGCTTATTATTATTTATCATAGTGTTCTTTTAAATATGTAAATGCCTGTAAAATAAGACCAGTTATCCCATTAATAAAGAAGTGTAACATATGCATCGCATAACATATTTGTACATGTAATTAATCTAATACGTATGAATATGAATTAAAAAAATAATCCAATAAATCAACTAAATTAAAGACGTAGACCAATTAATGTGTTCTTTACTTAGTTGCATAATTATTTAAATTGACAGTAAACATGAGTGCAAAATGTAAATTTATAATTCCATAAAGCTTCTGCCTTTTTATTATAAGATGGAAAACATGTTTCGCAATGTTAGCTCATAAAACTGTACTAAACAATTCTACAATTACATTTTTGAATTTTGTTTCAAGTTAGAATCAGAACAGAAATCAAAAGCTGGAACTCTGACACTGTATTTCTTTTTTCTGGGTGAATTTTTACATATTAGGCAAAGCTCATGAATACTTTGCTCCGAAGCCCAACACTAGTATACATTAATTCATAAATTTTCCCCTTTTCAAGCACAAACTGATTTTAGCAGACACGACAAATCATATTCGCTTCACCTCGACCAGATTTGAGAGTCCTGAGACCACCAGAATTTGGGTGTTTTCTGTATAATGTTTATATTTCTTCCTGCTAATTTCCGACTATTTAATTTTATATCACTGTTCTGTGAAATAATTATTATATGGGAAAATCTTTAAATTATTGTTATTTTAATTAAATGTGCTACCAACCCCATATTACAGGGGTTTGCAGTTCGCTACTGAGTATTAACATAAGAATATTAAGGCTCCGGCACCTTTTTTTGCCAGAAATTGCTGCTAGCCCTGGAGCAATTAAATGTTTTCTCATTGAAAAATTTCTTTCATTAATTTCCAAAAAGATACACTTTTTGTATATAACCCGCATACAAAAATATCTCCAATCGGTAAAATGTGCTCCATATTCTGATGAGGTGATGGACAAAATTTGATAATTATATCCTGAAAAGTGTCAAAGGTATGAAGATAATAAGTACTGACTTAAACTAATTTTCAGTAGCTCTTGAAAGGAAAAAAATCACAATCACATTTTAAGGGTCATACAGATATTATGAAAGAATATTTTACATTCAAATTCAAGTATAGACCCCAGTCACCTTTGTTTATAGATATCCCTTAAGACGTTATATGATGAAAGGCTGAAATTTTGTACATCACCTCATTTGTGCATGGGGTACATTTTATTTTCTAGGAATTTTTTTGTAAGGTAGTTCTAAGAAATTTTCAAAAGTGTAACTCTGTGAAAATTAACAAGAGGCATTTTCTCTTAACATAGTCTTTTTTTTTAACCTTATTTTAAACATTTATTCAATTCACACTGCCTAATTATCTTTAATAGATAAAGAATTAAAGCATGTTATCACTTTCTAGGGGCACTGTACGTGTGTGTGTGTCTATACAATTTATAAACACTAATATTTTTACTTCCTTGTATGACGTACAAAGAAATAATGTGATCGCAAAAAGAATTCGGTATCCAGATTTTGACTACCTCTAAATTTACTGAGTTTTTGCTTGACATCTCATTGTACACATGTATGTATGTTCATATAAATTCATGTACAAGCATTCTGACTGACAGCTAGACCATTTTGATCAGTGTTTCCTGGCGCCTGTACGCAGTAGCGGATTCAGGGGAGGGACTTGGGGGCTTCACCCCCCCCCAAAAGAGATTGCTAGAGAGTAACATTCTGCTTCATTATGCACTTTGAATATGTAAAGTGATCTTTTTTAATCACTTAGCCCCTCCCAAACAAATGTAAAAATCCTTTTTACATTTGTTTAGACTAAAATTTTGCTTTATTGTATATTTTCTTTGGGTGAAATAAGCTTTTATCAAAATTTAGCCCCTCCCAAAAGAGAATTTCTGGATCCGCCACTGCCTGTACGTACGTGTGTATGTAGGTAACTCACATATCTTAAAAAGTACGAGTCGTACAATGTTGAAATTTTATATTTAGGATTGTTGTAACATCTACATCCATACATTATATTTTATGGGCAGAAATTCATTAAAGTGTAATTTAGAGATATTAAGTTATTTCAAATAAATCAAAAATGATATATGTTGTTAAGGATTACAAAATGAATCTTGCCATCAAAAATGGTATCTTTATCATTTACAGTTCTACAGGAGCACTCAGAAAAATTCCAACAAATTACAGCCAATGGCAATTTTAGAAACATTCATTCATTTCAAGCAGAATAACATCTTACCATATGGTTGGATAATGGTCCGGTGACGTTCAGCCACCTCCCTCAAAAACTGCGTTAAAAGTCACCAAACTTGGCAACTTTTGGTATATATATATGTATATATTTAATTTGCATATCTCAAAAACTATTAGTCGTAGATTGCTGAGATTTTATATATACGATCATTGTAACATCTAGTTGTACACCTAGATTTTTTATTCCAATCTACTGGAGAGTTTATTTACAGGACCACCCAAAAGAATTTTGGTACTTGCATGTATCCTTGCAGTCTGCCAAGATGAGCGATTTTTCGCTTTGATAAATCCAGGTTGCAGGAAATCATGATGGTTCCGAATACAATTGGCCAGGGGCGTAGCCAAGGGGGGGGGGGTTATGGGGGTCATAACCCCCCCATGGGGAATTTTTTGCCATACAAAATGTATATTCTTCACTACATTATCACACACGCGTATACATATATATGAGTTTTAGTAGTCGTAACTCCCCCCCCCCCCCAATCAAAAATTTCTGGCTACGCCCCTGCAATTGGCTACAGTTTGCCAGCACATTTTCCGAAAAAATAATTTTGGCACGAATGTCTATCAGGATAATATGCAACTACCAGAATTCCAATACATTAATGTCTATAGACATCTTCAAATAGTGACGTAGCCAGAAATTTTTCATGGGAGGGGTTACTATTGTAACTCACATATATGTATACATGTGTGTGGTGAGGGAGTGAAGAATATACATTTTGTATTGCAAAAATTTCAGGGTGTGTGTGTTGTGATCCCTTATTACCCCCCCCTCCCCTGGCTACGCCACTGTCTTCAATATATTATGTCTGTAGTCGTTCATTGTTTGGTCCATGCACAGAATCTCGTTATTTGTCATCCACCGTGTTGAGTTTTGCCAAAATATCGCTAATTTAACACCAAAAAAAACTATGCATTTTGCATGACTCTAAAACTTTTAGCCGTAGAATGTTGAAATTTTGTATTTAGAACTATTGTAACATCTAACTGTGCTTTTGATTGCTGTGGACTGAGTAATTTATTTACAGGGTCACCCAAAAGACTTAAAATATATTAAGGGTCTATAGATACCTTCATTTCATTAAAAATCTGTGATGAATAACTGTTACAGCTGTGACTGAAATCTCGCTATCGCAAGCTTATTGGCTTTTGTCAAAATATTGCCCAATTAAGTGAAACAAATCTTTAAAATTGAACTCAGCTTGGCGGTAAACTTTAGAATTGCAGTATTTTGTCTCTTTCAAATGAAATAAGTTTAGATGAAGTGCCCCGAAAATATTTCAGGTTTAATAGAGGTACAAGGAAGTCATGTGGTGTCCATATCAGATTTATTAGTTCAATGATTTGATTAAAAAAAACAATCATAATAAAAGGAGTAGTATATAGAGTTTTACAGTTATATTCTTCCATGATGATTGTATGTAAGAGATTTTTTTTTCAACATCGTAAATTACAGTGTTACTTGAAAATATGTTTTCACATAATTTACACAGGAACCAGACTACATGCAAGCGATAGATATTAAAAAAATCAGATGTCAGTCAGCCAATTTAAATTACTTTAGAAGTTATTTACAAAAAAATTGAAAGGAAAAAAAAAACATCATATTTGACTGCATAAAATGATTTAGGTTCTTGAATCTGAACAGCAGGTAAGAACAGTATTCATAGAAAAATTGCTACTGGCGTATTATCCCGGCACTCAAACAAGACAGGCGATTTCTCGCCAAGATAAATGCCAATCACATGAAATTATTAATGGTTTCAAATACGATTGGCAACAGTTTCCAGCACATTTGATGAAAAAATACTTTGTTGGAAATGACCACTGCAATAATACGTAAGTATCAAAAAATCTAAAAATCTTCAGAATAATTTCTAATCCTAATATCAGCTCCACGCAGAACAGAGTGGAAATAGTTTTAGGTAAAAGAATAAGGATTTATTTTAACGAAGTACAGTTTAACCATTTAATCATCTGTCCATGGACACGAGAACAACAACAGTATAACCTTGATTTCACGAAGTCAAAGAAACAACAGAAAGAATTGAGATAAGAAGGTGAAATGAAAGAGGGTGTCAGTTTAATAGAAAAAACACATTTATTCAAGATATTTAAGTTCCACTCCATACCTAATTTAGAATACTGCAAAAGAATAAAAAGGCTGGTAGCCAAGTTTAGTGATTTTAAAAAAGTAGATTCTATAGTTTTTTAGCATAAGCAACAATAAGTAATCATACATTAACACATCACAAACTTCCTGTTTTATTTATTTATTATTATTATTTTAATAAACCGACCACTCGTACAAAACTAGTTCTGTAAACAATGTATAAATTGACTTTTTAATCAAAATATGTTTTTAAAAAATAATTAACAAACCAATTCTTTCATGTTTTCTATTGATTTATTCTTATGCATTTTATATGCACATTTAATAACAGAATCCACACCAGAAAGTGCTATCCATAGAAAGCATGCACTAAAATTCATGTCAATCTAAGGATAAACCTATCTAGTCATAGCTTCAAACTACATTGGAGACAAATTATCCATATAGTTAAAAATCATGAAAAAATATCACAATCCTAAACTAGAAACAATATCTAATTTTGCAATTAGAGTTTAATTATTTGAGGACAGCTTTAAAATTTCTTCCATATTTCTAAATACATAATTTACATTCTTTCGTGCACAGTCGTGGATTGCTGTCTAAACTGAAACGCCTGTTGCTTGCAATTCTGCAGTTTGTTTACATTCTTCACAGTGGGGCTGCGTTCGTAATCCAAAAACCCAATGAACCTCCTCAGATTACACGTAGTTTATACGGATTACTGAGATTGCTAAATTATACATTTAGGTAAAGAAATAGCATGCGCAGAACGATGCGCGAAGCTGTCACTCAGCTGACGTCAGAGATACGTCACGTCGAAATGCTCTATTGCACGAGTGTAACTCGTTTGGTGTTTACGAATGCGGCCAGAGCATATGAAAAACGAAAAGAGGATGACTACAATTAAAAACATAGGATGGCAACAACCTTACACCGGGTCTTCTGCTATATATTTTACTTTGTATTTTGAAAGCATGAAAATTTAATAAGTCGCAATAATGAGTGATTCGCGTGCTTATTCAAGTATTTTTGAGCAACTATTGTCTTCCTGCGCTGGTGCCTTAATCACTTCAATATTCGGTGATGTTCTATGTCTTTATTTTTTGTTCTTAACATTATCGAAACCGATCACCGAAATCAACTTTCATAGTAAAATCTTCTAGAATTCTGTAGAATTACAGCCCGTTTCTTTATAGGCTTATAAAATCGTTTTCGTAAAGGTTGCATTGCTGTCCACTCTTCTTTGATGTTCATTAATTAGTTAACGCAACATGTTTCTTGATAAATTTACTTTATTAATAACTTGAATCGTTATAATAATATATTTAATAACCAATTTGATTAATTCTTTGTTTAGGGTGCTTCTTGGCGCGTTTTCCCGTCTTGTCTCTGGGAGCTGAGATGCTCCCAAAGACACTACGGGAAACGCACCTAAATTAGCGATAGACATGCAAAATTAACAGAATAATTTTTAAAATTTAAAACAAATTTGTTGTACTTGCGCGACTTGTTGGTTTTAATCTCCCAAGTCCGAAGGTTTTTATTTTTTTATTTTTCTAAAATTTTTAATTTTTTTGTTTTTTCATTGCATTATAATTTTTTTTGTTATTTTATATTTTAAATTGCGGTGGATATACTTTCACTACTTCCATCATGAAAGCTTTGAATGCCTCGCCCGTCTGCTCATGTTTATGGATTTGGCGCCACATATACATGGCCAGATAAGAATGGAAGGAGCCACATATATGTTTCCTCGGCAATTCCTTCTTAATTGCCGACCACGTTCCCTCAATGGAATTAGTGTGGACGCCAGTCACAGCATCCAAATAATGCAGGCTGTGGTTGACAGCCAAATGCCGAAAGCCTTCGTCTTCCATACAATTGTATATCCACCAGCAGTCTGATATTCATGGACATAGCTATAGCTTTCACATGGGGGGGGGGGTCTAGCGAGGGCGGCTATAAGGGGCCCCTTTTGGCCGCTCTTCGACCAAAAAGAGGCTCCCTGGATTGGCGCCCTCTGAAATTTTTTGAAGGGGTCCCTGAATTTTAGGGGGCATTTGCCCCTCCCTTAAAATTCGAGAAAATTCAGATATCACCCATTTGAAAATAGTATTTTCTACAATGGGAAGCATTTTGTCCCCAATGTTACATGCCATTTTACGCCAGTGGCACCCAGTCAATAGTTTCACAGGGGGCCCTAAACCAAACTACTTTTTTATTTTTTATATTTTCACACATAATGAAAATTTCAACGATTTCTTTCCATTATGCCTCACCATGGCACAGTGGCTATGTCAAAGAAAATGGTAGACAGCCGATGTGTGAAGGTACTGGGTCCGGGTCCCATCGCGCGGCTATCGATCTAACGGTCTGGAGTTTTGGTAAGTTTTTTTCCAGATGTAACGTAAATACCCGATACAACCCCTTAGAAAGTCCTCCTACAAAGGCACCCCTCATTCTTGGCAGATTGCCCAAGTGTAGCATTGCCATAATCACACAAACAAACATCTTTAAATTATATAAGTTGAATGATAGTTTTATTACAGCTGTGCATCTCTGAGAACTAAAACATCGGTCTTTCTACATACAGTGTTCTTTGACAGTATACCACAGTTATATTCAAATGTCATTTATTTCATCTTTCACCGTGGAAGGAGAGAAATATCAGAACTGGACCACTCACGGACGTAGCTATAGCTACCACATTGGGGGGGAGGGGTGTCCAAACCAGAAGGGTGATTATATCCTACCCCGCCACCACCACCACACCCCGAAATTTTCGGACTGGCCCTGTATAAGCTCTATGTCGTGGAGAAATTCAGTTTATTTATTCTCAATTTACACCATATCACCCCATCTCTAAATGTTTTACACAATTTTATTTCAAATACTAAAGATAAATTTAATAATAATTTACTTAACGTGAAGTACACATGAAAAAATGTTATTTGAAAGTTTCAAGTAAATTATTAATTTGAATTTATTTACGTTATAAAAATGATTTAATTATGCTTAAGTATATTACACATTAAAGAAATTATAAATAAGTATTATGCATTTAAGATTTTTTTTTTTTTTGGGGGGGGGGCTTGATTAAGGATTTGGATTAAAACTTAGAAGCTAGAAAAGAGATAAGGGGATATTTTTCAGGAAATACACTTGTTTGATACATAAAAATTATAATAAAATGTTATCAGAGGGAATGAAAAAAAAATTTCAAACTCCGATTTTATTATTAGATTTAAAACAGGAATAATAATCAACATGTTTTAATATGTTTAAAAATGTTTTATAACAAAATGTTTTTGTATAATAATAAAATGATAAAGCTGTTCAAACTATCTAACCTCTAAAAGTATCTGAAAAACTGAAGGATATTGTAATAATCATTCTGAAACATTTTTCAGCTTTTTCACATAAAATATTTTACTATTTAAAGCCAGGTATTTTGTTTATAGTTTTAATAAAATATTTAAAACTAATTTAAATTTCTGAGTATGCTTAATAAGAATTGTATTAAGGTACCGAGTCATAGTATTATAAAAGAAATTAGGATTTATTAATTAAAATTCTGCTATAACTTGGCTGAATATTTGGGCAAACCACTGTTCGTTGTTTCACTAAATAATCAAATGCAGAAAATGCATAAAAATGCAGAAACACAAAAATGCATAAATATATTTAATATTCATAATACATTTATTTTGAAAATGCTAAGAGAATACATATAATTTTCAGAGTGTTTCAGATATAGCTGAAAAAGTTTCATTAAATATGCAAAAAAATAATTAGAGCTGAAATGATTAAATGAAAAAATTGATTTTCCAAAATGTACTTATGTTTTTTTCCCCTCTAATCACTTTTCTTGAAATATGATAAAATCGATTCACATTTTCTTTTAGCGGACATGGTTCAAGCTTGACAACAGACTGCGTTTACACTCAAAGAAAGAACTAGACTGAAAAAGTAAACGCGTATTTCGTGGTGTGGACTAACTATTGTGATTGTGATCCTTTTCTCAGAATAGAAAAAGGGGACGGAATAGATATAACTGACGAATTAGGCAATAAATCGTTTGTCTAGGCATGGCTGACTGGGATCTTCCCTTCCCCGGCTTTCCAAACGGGTCTAAAAGCCCGTATAAGCGGTAGTTCGCATTCCTTCCACCGTGGCGTAGTTATATGTCCTGAACAGAGCGATTTAAAGGGCCAGTCCATATGATTAAAAGGGCATTAAAACTGTCAAAAATGCTTGATTAAAATTTTTTTTGTTTTGTTTTGTTTAAACAGAATGTATCTTTATCTATAAATATTTTGAAACGTTTCTTCATCCACGCACATATTGAAAAAAAAATTTAAGAAATTGTTAGTCGGTTAATGCTTTTAGGAGCTTCTTCGACATGTAATAAATTAATAATAAATAAATATATTAATTTATGTTTTATTTAAATCTTCAGAAGACTGTAATACTTTTTAAAGACTTGTTTTTCGGAACTCGTATTTTAATATATTAATACAGCATTCTCCCTATACGTAAAAAACACTCAAAATACTGGGGTTAAACGATAAAATAAATAAAAACTTTGTAAAAAAACACACATAAAATGCAACTTATAATAGTTACGATCGTTTCGACTAAAAAATTCTTTCGGTCTGCATCAGAAAAAGTCCGAGACGCAGGGGCGTAGCCAAAGGGGGCTGCTGCCCCCCGCCCCGAAATGGGAAAATTTACTTAGCTTACAATTGAACTTTAGCTTCCCTGATTAAATTTGATACCCAGCCCACCGCGAAATGAAATCCTGGCTACGCCACTGCGCGAGACGAAGGTCTTTCGCTGATGAAGACTGAAAGAATTTTTGGTCGAAACAATCGTAACGAAGTTACATTTTATGTGTGTTTTTTTCACAAAGTTTTTATTTTGAAATACGTATACGTATGTTCGTGTCAGTGGCGTAGCCAAGGGGGGCATAGGGGGTGACCCCCTCCGATGAGAAATTTTTTGCCATACAAAATGCATATGCTTTGCTCCCTTATCACACACACTTATACACAAATGCGAGTTGCAGTAGTCGTAACCCCCCCTCCCAAGAAAAAATTCTCGCTACGCCACTGGTTCGTGTTATTAGGTTTTGGTTTAGTATACCCATGGCAAGGATAAATTTTAATCTTTTTGTTCTTTAACAAATTATTCTAATAATCAAAATAGGCGCCAGCAGGGGATCCAGGGGGGGGGGTGCACGTGGCCCCTGTCAGGGAGCCAGTGACCCTCCCCTTTCGGGACTCCTTATTCATTCGTCGGAGAATTTTTAAGATAAGAAATAATCCAATTTTTAGGCCAATTTTCATTTTGAAATATTTAAAAGAAAAACTAATTTTGTAGTACTTTCGCTTTTCAAAGATTTGTGAAAGGATGCGTTTACATTTCAATCAGAAACAAAATTTCAGATTAGTGGGGGATGTTCGCAGTGGCGTGGCGTAAGGGGGGGGGGCGCCCGACCCAGGCAGAAAATTTCTAGAGGCGGTATAACGCCTATGGTTAAATTATTTTAAGAAGATTAAAATGTCATGGAGTTTTGGGCGGTTTTCTCCAGGTGAAACATGAATATGCCTTAGAACCCCATAAAATGTCCTCCGACCAAGCCCTCCACCCTTCTGCTTAGGTGTATTATTAAAAAGAAAAGAGGAAAATTCTCTGTGCAAGTTATTCGGAGCTAAGTTAAATTGTTTAAAATTACTTTAAACAGATTAACAAAAATAATAAATAAAAATATGAAATTTTTCTGGAGGATGGGTTCAGTTATCTAAACAATTTATACTGCAATAAATAAATAATTAAATACGTAAGTAAATAAGACACTGAACATGGTAGATGGTGGAAGCGTTACGGTCCCACGTTCGGGCCTACCGCGCGGCTGTCGATCTAACGGTCTGCAGTTTTGTTCGGTTTCCTACAGATAGAATTTGAATACACGTTATTCCTACGGGATGTTCGCAGTGGCGTAGAGTAGGTGGGGCGGATGGGGCGCTCGCCCCGTGCAGAAAATTTTTGCGGGCGGCAAAACCCCTATCGTTGACTTATTTATTTTAAAGAGATTAAAATGACATTTTTTAATCTTTATATATATATTATATATAATAATAAGTATAAAGACATATATATGTGATGTAATAGAATGATATGTCATATAAATAAATAAATAAGTAAGTAAACAAGACACTGAACATAGTAGATGGTGGAAGTGTTACCAATAAGCAAAATGAATTCATGTTTTCATTTCAAGTTTTAAATGAAACCTTTTGTAATTATTTTTATAAAATAATTCTTTGTTATTGAAATTACGTAATAAATGTTTCCAATGCAGCACTTTTATTTCGTCAATTCTTTGATGATTTGCATTTAACATTATTACTACGGATGTAGCAATGGCTTTCTAATGGTAGGGGTTCAGCTACTGGGAAGGGGGGGGGCATTCTTACTTTAAAGTTTGATTTGCAGTAAATCTTATTATAAATAACAATTTGTAAATGGTATTTGCAGGGGGGGTCCGGACCCTCACCTGGTGTGTGCCACTGACTCAAATGAAAAACTCTGCTTCAAATTCGCACATGTCCCAGAACAGATAATTTAAGTTTGCGGGGATAAATCCCGTTCTTGGTCTTCAAACTGGATAGACACATCCCTGGGGATACATGTGTTGGACACATGTTTAGGTCAGCGACCAATTGGAAATCTGAAAACAGTGGATCCTTTCCATGTCCATTGCTGCACATCTGCATGGAAGAACAGTCACTTTGTTTTTTCAGCGACTTCTGCTAGTTTGTCCTCTGTTTTCCCTCCTTACCATCGACTTCTTCATCATAAAGTTTATTTTGGTAGGTGTGAAATTTAATTATTCTTAGCTCTTTTGAATAATATATGTTTAAATAATATATTCACGTTCTATTTGTAGAAAACTGAACAAAACTACAGACTGTTAGCTCAACAGCCGCGCGGTGGGCCCGAACGAGGGACCTAAACACTTACACCATCTACCATGTTCAGTGTCTAAATTTAGTTACTTATTTATTTATTTATATAAAGATTTAAAAATGTCATTTTAATCTCTTAAAATAAGTAAGTCAACGATAGGGGTTTACCGCCCGTAAAAATTTTCTGCACGGGGCGAGCGCCCCAACCGTCCCACCTACGCTACGTCACTGCGAACATCCCGTATGAATAACGTGTATTCAAATTCTATCTGTAGGAAACCGAACAAAACTGCAGACCGTTAGATCGACAGCCGCGCGGTAGGCCCGAACGTGGGACTGTAACGCTTCTACCATCTACCATGTTTAGTGTCTTATTTACTTACTTATATATATATATATATATATATATGTATATGTAGAGAAATATGTATATGTAGAAATATTTAAAAATGTCATTTTAATCTTTTTAAAATAAATAAGTCAACGATAGGTGTTTTGCCGCCCGCAAAAATTTTCTGCACGGGACTAGCGCCCCAACCGCCCCACCTACGCTACGCCACTGCGAACATCCCTTATGAATAACGAGTATTCAAATTCTATCTATAGGAAACCGAACAAAACTACAAACCGTTAGATCGACAGCCGCGCGGTAGGCCCGAACGGAGGACCGTAACGCTTCCACCATCTACCATGTTCAGTGTCTTATTTATTTACTTACTTATTTATTTGTTGCAGTATAATTTGTTTAGATAACTGAATCCATCCTCCAGAAAATTTCATATTTTTATTTATTATTATTTTAATCTGTTAGAGTAATTTTAAACAATTTAACTTAACTCCTGAATAATTTGCATAGAGAATTTTCCTCTTTTTTTTTAAATAATACACCTAAGCAGAAGGGTGGAGGGCTTGGTCGGAGGACTTTTTAAGGGGGTTCTAAGGCATATTCATGTTTCATCTGGAGAAAACCGCCCAAAACTCCATGATATTTTAATCTTTTTAAAATAAGTTAACCATAGGCGTTATACCGCCTCTAGAAATTTTCTACCCTGGTCGGGCGTCCCAACCTCAATAAATAAACCAAAACCTATTAATACGAACCAGTGGCATAGCCAGAATTTTTTCATGGAGGGGGGGGGGGGTACGACTACTGCAACTCACATTTGTGTATAAGTGTACGTGATAAGGGAGCGAAGCATATGCATTTGTATGGCAAAAAATTCGTCATCGGAGGGGGGTTGATGACCCCCTATGCCCCCTTGGCTACGCCACTGACACGAACATACGTATACACGGAAGTATAGGCAGAATAAAATAAATAAAAACTGTGTGAAAAAAACACACATAAAATGTAACTTATAATACGTTACCATCGTTTCGACCAAAAAATTCTTTCGGTCTTCATCAGACAAAGACGTTCGTCTCGCGCAGTGGCGTAGCGAGGATTTTATTTCGGGGTGGGCTGGGTATTAAATTTAAAGCTAAAAAGCTAAAGTTCAATTGTAAACTAAATATCAAATTGTAAGCTAAGTAAATTGTCCCATTTCGGGGTGGGGGGCAGCAGCCCCCCTCTGGCTACGCCCTGCGTCTCGGACTTTTTATGATGCAGACCGAAAGAATTTTTTAGTCGAAACGATCGTAACTATTATAAGTTGCATTTTATGTGTGTTTTTTTCACAAAGTTTTTATTTATTTTATCGTTTAACCTCAGTATTTTGAGTGTTTTTTATGTATAGGGAGAATGCTGTATTAATATATTAAAATATGAGTTCCGAAAAACAAGTCTTTAAAAAGTATTACAGTCTTCTGAAGATTTAAATAAAACATAAATTAATAAATTTATTTATTATTAATTTATTACATGTCGAAGAAGCTCCTAAAAGCATTAACCAACTAACAATTTCTTAAATTTTTTTTCAATATGTGCATGGATGAAGAAACGTTTCAAAATATTTATAGATAAAGATACATTCTGTTTAAACAAAACAAAACAAAAAAAAATTTTAATCAAGCATTTTTGACAGTTTTAATGCCCTTTTAATCATATGGACTGGCCCTTTAAATCGCTCTGTTCAGGACATATAACTACGCCACGGCGGAAGGAATGCGAACTACCGCTTATACGGGGTTTCCTATTGTTCTCGGTTTCGTCTGGATAGCCGGGGAAGGGAAGATCCCAGTCAGCCATGGTCTAGGGGGCAACAGTATGGGGCTATAAATTTCTTTCTCCTCCACCAGGTTCCAAGCTTTTTAGTGTCTTGAAATTCGATAGCAATTTCATTGTCTGTGCGTGCTTTACACTAGTGTAAGATAGGAAGCAAACTTTTAATGTTAAGAGTTTCTATTCAATGTTTCTAGATAACCAAAGACCTCCAATATAAAAGACCAAAGACCACCCATCTTCTTTTCTTGTTGATGTTGTGAGAGTCGCAACTAAAAGTGAAAAATAATATTTCTCTGGACAGCTAATTTTCACCCATACTATGCTCCGAATAAATATTGCTCAACTATACGAATATAATAATACCTAATACAGACAAATTTAATTACATTTTTAGCTATGATGAGTAGCTGCCTAGGCCAAGGTGGCGTAGTTTTCTAACAAATTATTCTACCATACCTTGGGTCCGGGCTCGATACCCGGCAATAGCTTTGAGTATCTGTGATGCCTTGTTAGGGGTAATGACGGTCGCCCATTGAGTGCCCCTTCACAAACGCCTATAGCTTTTGGCGGCCGCCAGTAAAGGCTTAATGTGCCAGTGTCGTGCCATTAAAAAAATAAAATAAAAGAAGAAGAAAAGGATGAGTATATTAAAGCAAAATTCATACCTCCTTCTCATTAAAAAAAAATAGTGTAATTTTTTAACACAATTAAATGACATCAGACACTTTTAAAAATTCAGAATATCTCTTTACAAACTGTAATGTATACATCTTGGAAGCTTATAAGGATTATGAAGCATTCAGAAAAAGAATGACATGCTTACAGTATTTTGTAATATGTTTTATAAATGAATAGCACTATAGCCAATTTTGCGGTGCAGTTTTTCTCTGAATAGTAATTCCCTCCCCCCATAAATGTTGGCCTGTAACATCTGGCTGGGTTATATGGCAAAACTGTTTTTTTTTTTTTTTTTCAAAAATTGTTATTATTAGAAGCGTGTCCCCAGGGATCATAATCTCACAAGTCGATCAAATTGTTACCATGTGCTTCCAGTTTTTGAGATGTAGAAGTAATTAAAAATATTATTTAATTTCATTTTGATTTGCCACACTGCTCGCAATCATTTTATCCATGCTAATTAATTTAAGTTTAGATCTACAGTCGAATTTCTGTGACAGAATTTTATCTGAAAGGGAAATTTGAATCTACAACTCAAAGAAACAAAATATATTTATTTCTCATACTTTTAATTCTTTTCAAAAAGAGGCGTTGTTTCTTTTAAGAATTTTATTAGCATTTTCCAAGCTAAGACGTTTACTTCTTTTGTGATACAATTGTTGCAAATCATGACACTGAAATTTGCCTGAAGACCTGGGACATTGTTAATTTATAAAGAAAGACAATAGAGTCAATGTATCTCTTATTACTGAGCAAGTGCCAGTATTGAAAGCAAGGACGCGGCCAGGATTTTATCCAGGGAGGTGCACCAAGATATACATGGTGACCTTACGTGGGACATTGAGGTATCATGTCGACCTGAAGGATGTTTGTGCGAAGTAGCAAAAAATAACAAACGAAATGCCAATTATAACAAATGTATCCGTTTGTGTTTTTCACAGTGTCGCGATGTCATAAATTTCAACATTTAGTGTGGTTCGGAACCAGGTCGCGTTCACCGACCTAATCATTCGGAGTTTTCCGTGGTTTTCTCCAAAACTTAGCGAAAATACGGATTAGGACCCCTTAGAAAGACACCCACGGAGGTGACGCACCCAGAGACCTAGATCCCTCTTGTAGATAATTGGCCTTAATCCCACAACACAAACATTCACATTGAGTGAAACTTTTAAAATTTAATACTTTTTCGCAAAACTTTGAATAATTAATATTTTTGTATTCCATTAAATTTATTTACAGTTTTTGAATTCAGTTTGGAAACCAAGGTAATTTTTCGCCACCCCTAACACTGAGTACCACTGCTTTATATGAAAGTTTCAGCTAACCGTGAAACTAATTTCACATTAGAGAGGAATTACAAAATGTATACTTTCATGTTATAAATACACACCCCATACACCATGTTATAAATACCACTCCCATACCTTCAGGCCTTTAGCTCGGCGCTCATTGTCCATATTGTGAAAAAGCCCGAGATGACAACCCCCCCCCCCCCGCACTCGTCGTGACCTGTGGATCAAGATGGCATTGTACAGCGGTCAACCTTCTGATGTCGGCAAACATGCAGCTTCCGCGAAGCTTCTTGTATTTTTTTAATTACCCATTAATTTAGAGCGTACTAAATTAATGTAATTGTTATAATTGAAATAAAATTTTCAAAATTAACACGCAAAACTTTTTTTTTTACTGTTATACTTAAATGAGGCACGAATGCAAAAAGATGTTCGGCGAAAACTAGCATTTTGCGTAGACTAAGGGGGGGGGGGGTTCAAACCCCATGAACCCCCCCATTATATACGTCCGTGCTGATATTGCAGAGTCAGGCAACACCCAATCCCTTATAATTGGAAGCAGTATCTCTTTTGTACGATCCTCAACCACTCTAAAAAATCATTTATTAGATCTCCTTTCAACACCTCCAAACACCCATTTTCCATTCACTGGCTTTCCTCTTCCATACTTCATCTTTCCAAACTTTGATTCATCTATCTCCACAATACTCCAGGACCTCCTAATTTCATACATGCATCATCGCTCATCATATGTACTATATGCACTTCTCTGCAAAAAGAGAACGAATCAATCGCCGTTTCTTTCGAGATCCTCACATCCCTCCTTACAAACTATTGGGGCACTTTCCCAAACCATTCATTGCAAATTTTAAGAACCTGATACATACTTAGGTGGCTACTCCCAAACCGGGATCTACCCCTCGCACTCTTTTTACATGCGTGCGGATTAACCTTTCCCTGCTTTCTACCATTCAAAAACATCAGTTGAACCTTTCTTTTCGGTGAATTTCATACTTTCTCCACAATTAAGATAACCTTTCTTAGCCACAATCATTCCTTATTTCATAACCCGGTAAAATCATGCAAGCTGGTGCACACCCCATGTAAACACATCGACAGTCACCAACCATTTTGCACGATCAGCAAAGTCAAAGTATTTTAACACATTAAAATTTCACATATATTCCACTAACAAAAACATTAAAACAAAATACACCATCCATATTTAAGCTAAAAAATGTCTGCAAATTCAGTAACAGGCAATTTAAAATGAGCAAACAGTCGACCGTTTATAACTAAAAAAACTACAGTGGATTAAGCTACCTAGTCGTACAGTTAATGTAAACTGGGCAAATACTGGCCCGTTTTCAACTTAAAAACATTGGTGGATTAAACAACCTAGTTGTACACCATATATAAAGTCTGTATGATTAGAATAGCACATAAATAGCACTTACGACAACATAAAAACATCAAATATCAATTTAAAATTCACATTAAAAACCTTAAACAATGCAAAGATTTGTTAAAAAAAAGCACTTACCTTTTTTTAAAATTAACCACATAGAAATGGCCCTAACACCCACCAGCTTATAATGTAACACCAGCATGTTTTTTTTATTTACTTTTATATTGACACTGCATTTCTAACAAACACACACACACCGGCTGATAACGTAAAACCAACATGCTTTCTTTTATTTACTTTTATATTGACACTGCATTTGTAACAAACACACACACCGGCTGATAACGTAAAACCAACATGCTTTCTTTTATTTACTTTTATATTGACACTGCATTTGTAACAAACACACACACCGGCTGATAACATAAAACCAACATGCTTTCATTTATTTAGTTTTGTATTCACACCATATTTCTAACAAACACACACACACTTTCTTTCCATACAATAACATGACACATTTCATTCCCCTTCCATCCATAACACGAAACAATTTCAAATTCCCAAACTGACGATACACATTTCTTTATGGTTGCTAGTCAAAAATACCACCGGCAGGGCATCGCCAACCCTGGTGCCAGAACGATCACCAATGAAATGTAAACACAAACATTGATATGTAAACAAGTACCGGATACAGAATATAGTCCCATAACCCAATCTAAGAAGGCACGCTTACCTTTCACTTTCAGGAGCAAGAAAAAATCATTAGAGTACTCCGAGGTCTCATTCACAATTTTTGGACATTTATAGTGGGTGCAAAAATTGGTGACTGACAAGTAATTTTTAGTATCCCCTTCTTATAATCACTAAAATCGCAGATTCACAGCAAATATTTAGTTGCCCTATGGCTGGTGGTGACTGATAATTTTGCCATTTTACTCTTAATTACTTGACATAACCCAATCTAAAAAGGCACGCTTACCTTTCACTTTCAGGAGCAAGAAAAAATCGTTAGAGTACTCCGAGGTCTCATTCATAACAGTATCTAATTCCATAGCGAAAACGAGGACTAGAATCCAAAAACACAAATGGACGAGAACTAAAAAAAAAAAAACGATAATCCAAAAAAAATGGATCTGAAAAAAAAAGGCTGCAAGGTGATGCTAACCCCTCAGTTTCCTAAAGAAATGGCCCTTGGAAACCAATAGAATATTCAAAACAACCGCCACACATGCGCTCCGTTAACACAAGCCGTATCAAAACATTCTCGAAACAAAACCAAAATATACCATATATAGTTCAGCTCCCATCCAAACACAGCTGCACATGCGTCAAATAGAAGAAACGACTTGGAGTCCCGTCAGAGGCAAAAACACACGCTACAGAAACAAAATGGCAGATTTTCACATGTTTGCCAGAAAGCAAGCTAAAGTCACCAAGGTTACCACATTATACCTGTTATTGCCTCATTGGCGAAGAAGCACCCTAAACTAGTAATCAGCCACAAATTTTATTAAATAAGAAGTGATTAATAGAAAACATTATGGCTAAATAAAGTGTTCATCTAGGTTTGTATTCACTCATGTTGATCCCCAGTTTAATCCCTGCTTGGTGAGATTTCAAAAATTGTTGGTTTGGTGCGTTTTCTCATCTGGTCTCAAGGAGCTGTATATCTTCCAAAAACACTGAAGAGCACAAATGTAGAAAAAATATATAAATAAACAAAAAAATATTCATGTCTTTTTACTTTTAAACGGCTCATCATTATCATCTTTTTTTTTTTTTTTAACACCCATTTTCTTGCTTACTTTTTCAACTTTTGTCACTTGCTGGATCTGCTATTTTTTGAAGGGTCTAGCATTTTTTTGAAAAGCATGCTATCTGCTTTTGCTTTAAAGCCATCTTCAGGTATATTCAGCGAAATATGAATCTCATTTCATAATAATGAATAACTACGTATATGGCTTGCTACAGCTCTACAAGCAGTGATTTGTGATGGTGGACGGAAACAAAGGCAAGTGTGGATACAATTTTTGGACATTTATAGTGGGTGCAAAAATTGGAGACTGACAAGTAATTTTTAGTATCCCCTTCTTATAGTTACTAAAATCGCAGATTCACAGCAAATATTTAGTTGCCCTATGGCTGGTGGTGACTGATAATTTTGCCATTTTACTCTTAATTACTTGACATAAGTCTAGTGAAATATCTAAATTGCTCATTAGTTGATTAAAAGGCTATAAATTGTGAGATTTTGTCTTCTCGCGCAAATCTTTTTTGTTTTGTAGTTTATGAATGCAATGTAGATGACTGATTTTATAATTTGAATCTATAACGTATGCAAAGCTTGAGAAAGCAAAGTCTACTTAAAGGAACTTTGGCACTGTTTTCTGTTATCTTAAATACATTACCTTCTGCTCTACCCTGTTTCATTTTGTTCATATTGTGTACAAATTAAACTATGCTTTGAATTGTTATCTGTTACGATAATTGGAGTCAAATTATATCGGACTATTAGGACCTTGATAAAAAATTTTATTTTCTATTTTTACATTTGTTGAGACTGTAAAAAATAAATAAGTAATATATGTGTGTATATGTTTTTTAGTAACTCCATTTGATGTGGTTAAAATTAGATTGCAACTTCAGGGAAGTTCAACAGCAAAAAAGAAATGCTATCTTCATTACAGTTGCTTGTGGGATAATTTTTGCTACTGTTTTCAAGATAGTCGTTGTAAACGTTGTGAATGGTACAAGTGCCGTAGTCACTTTCATGGAACATGGGTGAGAATTTTTTCTTTCTAGATCTTTTTAAAATAACTTTTCATTTAAAATAAAATAAATTTTATTTTTTGTGATATTGTCCAGTTTTCAAACCTTGGTGCTCTTCTGCATGAATTAGTGGAAATTTTTTTCTAAGGTCACCTAGGATTTTTTTAAAGCACGTAGATAAAATGTAAAGATGTCTGCAAACTCAAATAATTTCTTAAGTTTTCTGCAAAAAAAAAAAAAAAAAAAAGGCTGTGTGCTTCCCAAGTCCTGTATCGATGCCAACAGCTAAATATATTATTTTAAAATAGCATACTACTTTTCAACTAAAGCTCGTATTGATGTTTTGTACAATCAGACATAATAGATATGATTTATTTACGTTTTTTTGATTGCATATTATATTTTTCATTCTTTTATTTTCCTGATTTCTTTTTAATTTTACAATAAAGAAATTTGTGAAATATATATCAAAGCTGTCTGCAAAGTTTGAAAATTTTCTGCAAACAGTGTTCGTGCATTCATCTATATTATCTGGGCCTGTGTTAAGGTATTGCCTCTGACATCTTAAATGAATATAAGTGCATTTTAAATCTAATACTATACAAAAGGAATGTTAAACTACAGTTACGGTTTTATTTAAAATGGTAGTAATTTCTACTTTAATGAATTTTTATGTATTAGTAAAAATGTAATTAAATAATTCTAAAATTTGGCCTTTATAACAAGACAAAAAGAAATCATACAGCTACATAAAAGTTTTACTGCTCATAACTTAAGATGGGTATTGTTAGGTTGAACATACTTGGACAATAAAATATAAACAGGATGCTCAAAAACTAGAATAATTTGACCACCCACTACTAAATATTAAGTCCTTATTCATACTAATATGGAGAAAGTATCTAACTTCTTAAAAAAGTAAGGTTTTTAAAACTTATTTAATTTTATTCTAGTTCAATTTTTTACATTACATTTCATCATTTAAAAATAAGTAGCATTAAAGATGTGGTAGTACTTGTTCTGAAATTGCTCAAATTCTGAACTTTTGATGTTTTTTCTTGGTACTTAGTTCTATTTTGTAAATTAAGTCCTTTCTCTCAAGTCCATTTTAAGAGATTTTCACTAGGTGGCACTAAGGCTATGAGCTAAACCTATTGCACACATACATATACATCCTTCTCTGAGTTGGGGGGGGGGAACGAAATTAGTTTTTTCAACTCCTAATACTGGTGAGAAGTTGTAAATTTGTTTGACTAAAATGAAGCCAAAAAAGAAACAAATGGTTTATATCTTCCCTTTTTTACCATTTGGACCCCCTCCAAAATGTTCTTCATCAGAGGAGGTGGGGGTCCTCCCCCTTGAATAATACGTCTTTGCCCCTGGTGTTGAATTTTTGAGCGTTTTTCTGCAGATAACAAATCCCCTGACCACCTTTACACAATTACCAAGTTTGATAACATTTGGTCCGGTAGTTTTTTCCTTTTCTGATCATTTTAAAGTAGAACTTTAATTATAATCACCCTGTATAAGAAAACATAAACCCAAAACTACAATACACTTATCTAAATGCCCTATTATAACATTTATGTACATATTTCAAATGTAAGAAAAAAATAAAATGAACAAAAACTAAACACTGACTCTGGGCTATGCGTATGTTAAACATTTTTTTTCCAAAAGATGTAAAATAGTAAAATATTTCTGTAGAAAAATATACAGCAAAATTTCCATTAAAATGTTAAAAATCACTGCTTAAACATAATCAATTTATTCTAGTGTTTTTCTATTATCTCCTCTCCCATGACATTCGTGCAATTTCTTCAAAACCCACGAAAGTTACACTAATAAAATCGGAATAAAATCAAAACTCGCCACAAACGGCTCAAAAATCCTGAACTATTGATTCATATTAAACAAAAAAATTGTAAGAAATCGGTAGCATATATATATATATATAATGTGTTTATTTGTTTATTTATTTTTTCCTTCCCAATAAATAGCATACTAAAACCTTTATATGACTATGAGACCATAGAACAATAAAAATTCTCAATGATAAACCAATATACAGTAAAGCAAAGAATAAACATTTGAATAAACAAAAATACATACCCTAAATTTTTCATTTAATTCCTTATTTAATGGCCTTGACACACATTTTTATTTGTGGACGACATGCCTTTATCACAAAATAAATCCATCAAAGAGCATTAAAATAAGCAGAACTTCAGCCTAACATGGGTGCATTAATTTTTCTTCACTTTTTCAGCTTTTTACCACAATTCATTCTATAGAGGATTAACAAATAACGCATCTTAAAGTAAAATCATTACAGTTCTACACAACTCATCTAAATTTAATATAAAAGTAACCAGAAATTTCACTTCCTAAAAAGAAAAAACTTTCAACAACCTCAAACTTTAAACTTGAGCCAGCATTTCACACACATCGCGGGTCATGTGCACGTGAATCGGTTAAATTCTTTGATCATTCACATAATTTCCTCATGACAGCAGCAACAACACAACTCTGCAAAAGGGCTTCTAAATAATTCAACATAATTGACAATGATACCACATGCTGTTTACTTATCCTACACTTTGGCAACATGTCCCATCTAACAAACTTTACTCCAGAAATTTTGCTTGGATAAAATGCTAGGGCCAAAGAATGTATCATCTCAAAACATTTTATGAGCTACGGTACAGTAAACATAAGTAAAATCATTCTTTTTCTAGGATGCTTTTATGAAAATAACAAAATATGAAGGCATTTCTGCATTATGGAGTGGTCTTTCTCCAACTCTGTAAGTTACATTTTCTTTAAGAGTTTGTTAAAAAAAGTATTAATATGTTTGACGTGATAGAATATACTATTTTAATTAGTATTTTGTGCATCAAACTGTTATTTTTTATTGAATTCTGACTAGTAACATTTAAAAGTGCAATTTTTAAAGGGTATTAAATGAAAAGTAATATTATATTGTAATTAATTGTAATTTTTAATATCATGAGTTTAGCTGTTGTTAGACTATAATTTTGAGCTTTTGTCATATGAAATGAAAACAAACATAATTTATTGTTTCGTAATGTATTATTAGAAATTATGTTATGTAATTGCTAAAAATGCATTTTGGAACTTATTAATTTTCCAGGCTCATACTTTTGTCAACTGTTTCAGTCATTGACATCTTTGTTTCTTGACAAAGTTTTAATATCATTTCACTTTTTATTTGTCATGTTAGTTTAAAAAATATTGCAGTACATCAAAATTTCTACTTCAATTGAATTTAAGGGAATATGACTGGAAAATGTTTGACCATTTAAAATGTGAAGTATACTAGTTGTATAGAATTAATTTTTTGTTAATGTTAAAGCTAATTAATTTGTTTCTTAGATCTGTGAACATTAGTTAGAATTTGTTAAAAATATAAATTAAATTTCTGTAAGTATAACAAAATATGTATCATGTGACTAACTTTTCTTTAAAAAAAAAAAAAAAAAAAATGAGCTAGGATTACTGACAAGTACCTGCATTTTATAGAAAATATATTTATAGAGAAATGACTAAAGTCATTATTGTTATTTTTAGTATAATGGCAGTTCCTGCAACTGTTATATATTTTACAATGTATGAGCAAATTCGAGATCTCTCAATGTCTGTACTCGTTCCTCCTTTGCAGTCATACTATATACCTATGATGTCCGGAGCAGCAGCTAGAGGTATTTATTTTTAAATATGGTAATTGATGCATCATGTTAAGAATCTGTAAATGGAAAATAGCTTGGTTTATAGTGAATAACTTGCTTATATTGTATCTAATATATAGTTTAACTCAGTCTAGGCCATATGTTAAGTTTTGTAAAATTTCCGGAATTCTTGTGTTTCTAACAAGTCTTCATTCACATACTAAACTACAATGTTTATTTTTCTCTCATTATGCATTGAAATGCATATTTTAAGAGCATGTAGAAGAAAGGGATACAGAATTATAGCCTGCCACATAATGACATTGTCATTCAATATTCTTATTTAAAGTATTTATTTTTAATTATTTATTTGCCACTTTCAAATTTTAATATCTGTGGGGGAATTCTCACAAAATGGAACAAAATAAAGTTGATGATTTTGCATCATTTGTCACACTTTGTCAAATTCATATATTAATTATATTTTATAACAAAAAAATCAATTTTTTTTTAGCAAGCACATAACACAGTGAATGACACTGCATAAATTTTGGAAAATTGAAAAATAATGTTTAAAAAAAATATAAATTGCATGAATGTTTCAAGCTTTAAGTTACTTCAATTTTATTTTTACTATAGATTAAAAAAAAAATCTTCTTTTGATCCAAAGTGCATCATTTGATGCCGAATGAAAAACAAATTTTGTGTTTAGCATTCTTTACTTTGACATTTCCTGTATCCTTGGTATAACAAAAATTATGATATGATGACAAAAATGACTGGGACATTGAACAGAATGACATAAATGTTTTTTACAGTGATAAAAATGTAAAATAAAATCATGAATATGCAATAAATTAAATTCTTCATAAAGCTGAAGAAGGAATTTTTATGAAAAACATAAAGAAATGATTAAAAGAACACTCTTAAAAACTAGCAGGGACTAGTTTTATCCTGTTTTGTGAGGATCATCCCTTTACGAATATGATCTTGCACCTTATCAAGGAAACCTCTTCTGGTTAATACTATCCCATAACCCTTTACAGTCTAAATCTTAATTTAATTTGCATAATATATATAAAATAGCCTAGTACTTCTTCAATTTAATTAACATGAATAAGAAGCAAAAGATTCTGCATTATGCAGTAATCGTCAAAGTGATGTATTGATAATTATAGTAATATAATGAATTGATTTGTATAAATTTAATTTTAAGAGCCTAACTGTATGGTTCATAACGGGGATGGCAATAGGACTTTATCAAAATGTGGGAAAAAAAAGGGTAGTTTTAAATATTCTCCCAACTATTTTATTGACATGCATACCACTTATTTGCTATCCCTGATTTATAGTGAAATCTTTTTACTAAAAGTGTTTATTAGATCAGGTTGTAACGAAAGTTTTCCACCAAAAAAATTCTTAACGAAGTTAGGAAAAGAACCTGAAAGCAGTACCTTTTAGTGCAGGTAGTAATCACCACCCAAATCTGTGATTTTCTGCCAACGTTATGGTAGTTTTTCAAAGCCTTTGGTCCAGAAACATGAGGGGGGTGCAAGATCAAAAACTCATTAACCTCATTTTGGAAATCATGTTCTAAATTGAAGATAGCACCAGAAAGATGTAGCTGCAGGTATGAAAAAAGGTAGAAGTCTGAAGGAGCTATATAATGGATGCAGCAAAAGATCCCATTCGAGTCCGTACAAAGTCCAGCTTTTGAATGCAGATACATATGGTCTTGCATTATCTTGATGGAAGAGTACCTTCTTACAACGGGACTCGGTTCGATGTTTTGTCTTGATAGTAGCATCAACACGGACTAGCATCTTGCTGTACACCTTACTGTCGATATTTTTATGTTTTCCCAGATATTCCTTGTGGATAATACCACGGTGATTCCACCAGGTACGAACTATGATTTTTTTTTTTTTTTGTTGTCAAATTTTGCTTTGGGGTGCTACTGCCAGGCTCACTGTTTGCAGACCAACCCTCTTTTCGGCTTGCGTTGTTGAAGTAAATTCACATTTCATCACACGTGACGATCCGGTTCAGAATGTTGTCCTTTCGTTGATATTCAAGCAGATTAGTACAGGCCTGAACATGTCTATCCATATCTGCTTGAATCAGCTTGTGTGGCACCCAGCGATTGAACTTGTACATCTATATATTATTTTGAAACATGTTTTTCTTTCGACAACCGAATCGAGAGAACGGCTGGGTGTAAAAACTCGGTTGAGGTGTCTGAAGAAAGGTCTGGGCCCCTAGATGTGCCATCAAAAGAGAAAATTCACAACACAGATTTCACAACACAATGTTTTAAAAAGTCTTTTTCTTTTAAATTCCAAAAGTCATTTGCCAAAATATGACCAAGCATACCTACGTGAACTGTTTGCGCAGACTATATTTGTGGTGGCAGAAAACTTTCGTTACAACCTTATGTAAAGTTTGTTTACTTAAAATGTAACGTATATAAGGGACAGTCAAATGAAAATGAATCAGTCTATATAGTGAGCATGATTCAAAGTAGATGGCTCTTGAATAGGTACTATTGGGAACAGTACAAATATTAACCACTGTGTCAGTTGCCTGTTAGATATGCTCAAGTGAGGCGAGTGTGTGTGTGTGTTCAATATTACTATAGAGATTGGGAAAGAAAAGCAGCAAGATGTAGTGCATTTTTTGTCTGAGGAAAGAGCATCAAACATGGAAATTAAATAGCGAATTTTATGAACAAGATAATTTTTAATTGGAAAATATTAATCTTTCCTTTTTTATGTGTAACAGATATATAAAAAAGGAAGTTTTTGCTAAAACAATTACATATATAGCAATAGCTTCAAAATGTGATTCTTTGTAACATTTAAGAAAATGCTAAAATGAGTAAATAACTGTTTTCCTTTATATTTTTGTGTGAAAATTGCAAATAAATCTCATTTTCTCAAATAAGTTAACATTTCATGTTATTCCTTTTTAGTAGTTCCATTTAACAGGAATTAATTTTATGTCTAAAAGTATACTATGTCTTTTTTTTTTTGGTACTTGTTTATATAATGCAGATTTTTGTAAAACTAGTCATTTTGAGTTTGCTCTTTTATTTAAGAGGCAGGAGCAAATCAGGCAGGGTGTTCCCATCACCATCTCAGAATTTCATGAATTTTTTTTTCTTGTGTTGCCTTACCCAAGGAAAGAACAAATCTGAAATATATTTCATTTACCTCTTTCAGTTTTGGAGTTATGGGGGGTCAAAGTATCCCTGACGAGTGATGTAGAATTAATTTAGGGCCATTTTTGCCACTTTATTGTCTCGACAGTGACTGGCTCCGAGGTGCTCTAGATTTTTTTCATTTATCCTATAATATACCTTGGATATTAACATGTCAAATTGAAAATTCATTTGACAGTAGTCAGAGTCCCCAAATAAGGTCCCCTCCCAATACCCCCCAGTTCATCAAAAATACAGTTTTAAGAATGCTTTAAATCTTGGCTCTGACGTGACGCAGAAAATTTTTTTTGTGCAGAGCAGTTATACATCTTTGTATAAAGTGAATCCAATGTTAAAAATTTTTGAAGGCCCCACAAATAGTTCTTTTACAAGGGCACTCATAAGAATTGCATTACGCTATATGGGGATCTCTGCAATTACTGAACAGATTTGAAAATTTTTTTCACTGATAGAAAGCTACACTATTCCTGAATATTATAGGCTACCTTTCAGCATACAGCATAATTAGTTCTTTTGCAGGGACACTCAAAAGAATTCTAATAAATTACGCTATATGGACATCTCTGTAACTACTGAACCGATTCTAAAGATCTTTTCACAGAAAGCTAAACTATTCCTGAGTAACATAGACTAAAATTCATGCATGCAGCATGATTTACAGGAAAATTCAAAATAATTCGTAAACATTGTCATAATTGTCCCCATTTGCCAAATGCGGTAAAAAATCTATCTAAATTAATTAACTTTACATGTACCATGTCTTCATTTAAAATAAACAAAAAGTAAATAATATTGTGAATAAAAGAAATTGTCAAAATTCTACATCATTTATTTCTGACTTGTTCTTGAGAATTTTGTTGTAAAATAGTATACAAATTCTCAGGTTACCAACTTAGTTTTATTATAGAGTCTGTTGTATTGTTTATTGTGAGCTGCTTTGACACCTTTTATATTAGCAATCGTAAATGGAGTAACAGAAGCAAATTCATTTTGACCAAAAATATCCTGTCTGTAGTGACCGTTTTTGCATCATCTTGTTGTGGCCATTTAATGAATGAGTCGGGTATTGTATGCAAATATTTCATTGTAGTAGTCCCATCTTTTTCTGATAAAGCGATGACCCTTCAACTGTAAAATAACTTTTCCTATTCCACTTCCTAGTAAGAGTTCAGCTTAATATTAGCAACATATTTTTATTTTTATAAACACAGATTGTTAGAGATTCCCCAGATAATGCAGGCCATGCCAAGTCCACTCTTCAGAGCGTGATTTATGATACAAGCATATAAATTAACTCCATGGGGTCTTGTTACATGACCCATTCAACTGATTTCCAGTGGCTAACCTGGTTATCTGTGCAAATTAAGAATTATTATGAATTTAGGTGTCCCTGTCTATCAATTGCATGCTTTCATTTTTGGTAACTCACAGTTTGAAAGGAAATCAAAAAGAATTTGCAAATTCAAAAAAGGTTTTTGTATTATATATATATATATATTTTTTTTTCAGTTTTGACTGTTACAGCAGTGAGTCCCATAGAATTTCTTCGTACAAAGGTACAATCAGAAAAGAGTAACTATACAGGTATTTTCAAGCGTTTGTTGTTTAAAATATTAAAATAAACTAATTATGAGGTTCTGAATTTAACTTATTTACATGCTTTTCCTTTTCTAAAACAGTCTTTTTGAATTTATTCACTGTCAAAATTTTATTGTTTTCTTTCTTTTTTATAGTAATATGATGGTAAAAAAAATTTTTTTAATCCAAAATTTCTGGAAGATTGATTCATTCTGTGTGTGCAAAATTCTGGATTTTTTACAAATATTCTTGCTATTGCTTTATTATTCATTAGGGTAACTGGATTAAATTTTAAACATTTTTTAGGTGCTACTCCCCACCCCTCAAAATTTCCTATTTTTCCAACACAAAATTGAATATGTGTATATATATATATATATATGTACATATGCATTTTAATAACAAAACATAAGTTTTCTGAAAGGGCCTCGCCCACCAATTATGACGTCAATTGTATTCAGTGTTTTGTCTGTGATTCAACTTTTTTATGTGCTCTATGCTACTTTTTTTAATTGCTTTCAGGGCCGATCCCAGAAGAAAATCTTGGGGGAGATGATTAGAGGTAAATTGCTGACTGAAAAAATAGATTTGCTGATTCAGTTCCCAAATTGGACAATTTTCTGGGAAACAGAATGTGTCCATAAGCATGAGTGCTGCCAGGATTTTTTGCAAGGGTGGGCAAAATCTGAGAGTTAGGACCGCTTGCGAGTATATTCGTACATATATATAGTACACACACACATTTTTTATGGCTCCCTTCACAAAGTTATAATTGATTAAAAAGACAAAAATACAATGGATTAAAACAACCCTTCATAGGCATTTTACAGTATATTTTAATTTGTTTTGTAAATAATTTGTAGGAAAAAAGTGACTTTTACAAAAACTGGTATGAAAATTCACAAAAATAGATGTTGAAATTCAAAAAATAAGTATTGAAATTCACAAAAATAAACAGTTTTCAGTAATATGTGAATGAAGGCCCTATCAGTTATACTGTGCTTCAACCTCGCAAAAATTCGTCTTTGCAATATGCATCATAGCAGAGTATTCCTCATACATTGAGCTCACAGCCAACACTCTGCAGCCTGTTGGCATCTATTTGCTTTCCGTTAGATAGCATATTGATACACAAAAAAAAAATATTCATATCTAATCGCAGTAGTTCAGGAAGTAAATTCAAAACTATTATTGCAGAAAACTCTGCTCAGTTTCCAGATTTGTATAGTTTAAAAGTGCAGTGTAGACGGAAAGTTCTAATATACAGTCCAGTTGACAAGAGGAAACGCAAATTTTATTAGAAGTTGGATGAACAATCTATATGCAAATCACAGTGATAAATAAGCAAAAACACGTTTTATAACAGCTAGCTGTGCACAGAAGCTTTCTCAGATGCTGTATTTCATGCCCACAAAAAGTTATACCTACAGTTAGTCACCAAGTTCGCAGGTCTAATTCAGAAACTAAAACAGAAGCAGAAGACTACTTTAGACTATCAATTACAGTAGTACCTTCGAATAACAAACAGTCAGGGGACTAGAAGTTTTGTCCGTTATTGGGAGGTGTCCGGTATTGGGGTAACTAACTTTTTTCATTGCTTAGCTTATAGCATGTCATTTAATGAAAAATACGTACAATTTGAATTAAAATTATTCAATTATCATTTTGCTATGAGAATATGAAAAATTGCGTTTGTCTTACTTAAAATAGTGACAGCTTTAGTTATATAAAAAATTAATTTAATTAACTAAAGTAATCAGTTAAACACGTTTGACATTTCTTTTTTGCATTGAAAACATGTATCTTCATATGAATACTTAATTCCTTTACCTTTGCAAGGTCCTCAGCCTTCCCTTTGCACAGAAAAACCTTTTTCAGTTCTTCACTGTACTCAGTGTTTCCGAAAAGTCTTTAATTTTACAAACTTCATCTTCATTCATGGGGAAATCATTATCATCATCGTCGGAAAGAGAAAACTGTTCGGTTGTGTTTTGAGTAATGAAATTTGTAACATCCAAGTCCTCTTCCTCAATCCGCAAATCCTTGTCAATTTCTACATAATCATCAACACATATTTGAATCTGTATGGATTCAAGTGTCAGTAGTTCAATCAAGATCTGTTGCATAATCAGGTACGACATCGCTAGGACTTGCGATTCCTTCCTTTTTAAAACGTTTTAGGATGCTCCCAGGTTCCACATTTTTAAGAGCTGACGTGACCCATGAAACTGCATCCAAAATGGATATGGATCTCGCTAAATCTCTACTAGATTTAGAAGAAGAAATCTGTGAAAGAACATGTCTGAGAAGAAGCTCTCTGTACCCTACTTTAAAGCTTCCGCTAATACCCTGATCAAAAGCCTGTAACATAGAAGTGGTGTTAGGGGGTAAAAAGACTAACTTTACGTTTTCTAATTTTAAATCTTCGGGATGAGAAGTAGCACTATCCAGGAAGAGAAGTGTTTTTTTTTATTTTTTTTTTTTGCTTGCCTCTTCATTCTTTTGTTCAAGTCTACTAACCAATCACTCATTATTTCAGTTGTCATCCATACTTTCTTGTTAGAATTCCAGGAAACATTGAGTTTTCGAATGTCAATGTTTTTACAACATCATAGTTTTCTAGCTTTTTTGATGAGAAGGGGAGTTTCAAACTCTCCCAACATGTTGCAACACAACAAAACGGTGAAACAATCTTTTGAAATTTTGCTGCTGCTACATTTCTCTCCCTTGAAACACAACATTTTGTCCAGAAGGATGCGATAAGAGACCACACGGTAAAAAAAATTCGGAAACATCCCAAAATATGGGGCAGCTCTTGTAGTTTAAAATTGCAGAAACATTTCTGCATATTTCGGAAAAATATTTACATATTTTCCTGCTTTTTAGGTAAGGTTTCTGGAAAAGATGTGTAACGTTTCTGTATATTTTGATAAAATATTGAGTAACCTTTCAGTGTATTTCACAAAGGTTTCTGAATTAACGAATAACCTTTCTGTGTTTTTCAGAAAGAGTACAGGGTGCATAGTGCCTTGAAAAGTGCTTAAAAGGTGCTTGATTTTAAAAATTGTTTTCAAGCACTCTTGAAAGTGCTTATTTTTTACACAAATTCCCTTAAGGTGCTGGAATTTGCAAGGAAGTGCTTATTTTTTTTCTGAGCTTCCCGCAGAAACCTTTTATAAATGCTACACCGCTAACGGAAACAACTTTTTCCCTCCCATCCCATCGCTTATTCATCTTGAAACCAGAAGAGCCTGCCTAAAAGCAGGTGCAGGTGGTTCCCTGTTGATCATGACAATAGTAATGCTGACTCGCACTTGCAGCCATAAGAGCCAGTCCGGGTCTGATTGTTCTTAAAATACTGAATATCAACCAAAAGTAGTCTGTTGTGCCCAATGCAAGTTTAATCTTTCTACCCCCCCCCCAAAAAAAAAGTTTATCTATAAGTTATTTATGTTTTTTCGCCATGCGGCTTTGCACCTTGTGAAGGAGCACTGTACCGAATAAACACTGCTTTTGCATATATACTATTGACCTGCCAACTGTACTGGATTTTTCAGGAGATGACTGGATTTTGATGGTTTCTCCTGGTCCCCTGATTTTACATTAAAACCTCCAGGTTTTTTAACATTTTGAAGCTTTAATAATCGACACCTTTATTTTCCCACTATTTCTGAAAGATTACTGCTGTCTGTGTCTATTCATTCAATATGGACGAATATACAATGGTATTTTGGTCCAATATAATAAAGATTTGTGCTTATAGTGATTATTCATTTGTAAAGGATTCTTGAAAAATTCAGTATTTGATGGCAAATCATTTAATTGTAACATTTTTTTGAGTTCAAAGTCCAAAATTTTACTACTTTTTTAAGTATAAAAGAAGATATTTTGTAAAATTTCAAACATTTAAGAATACTTGTGAACGTAAAGAAATACTGAAGTTTTTATTTATTTTATGTTAAAAGACTTCTATTTCTGAGCTCTTTTACAAATTCGATTTTTAATCTCATGACCTTATGTGTGTGACCTTTATGTGTGACCTTATGTATGTATCTATACTATTGCATTTTATCTCTTATTATAACTTACCGATCATTTTCCTAAAATCAAATTAAATTACAAAATTGGGGTTATTTCTATATATATATGAATGACATGAAAGTAAATCATAATCAAAAGTACTACAAATATAATCTAAATATATAGTTACCAGATTGGTGATGATCTTTTTCTTGGAAAATGGTTTTGATGGAGTTCCAACGGCTTATATGGAAATTCTCTTTCCATTATGAGAGTTATTTCGCATTTTCTTTTAGTCATTATCAAAACAACTACATATCACATTTTGTGCACTGCACTTTTTGTAGTTTTCTTTTGTTTACAACTAGTTTCATGGTTTTTGCTTACAACTGGTTTCAGTCTTCAGTCTTAAATGCACACTGCAGCAAACTTACTTTACTTCATTTTGTTAATTGCTAGATTTTTTTATTTATTTATTTTTACCGAACTGATGTATTAATTATATCTTAAAAGCTAAAGATGGTTTTCTTCTAATCAAGGTATGCTAGGATTCAGATTCCTAGGTATGCTAAGTCTCCCTTAAGTAAGTATACGTTTGACTTTGGTACAGTTACTGTCCAGCTAACCAGAACAGGGGGCACATTATTTTCTACTGTACAAGAGAATTTCTTTTTCCCATGCATTTCAAAGAAGCAAAGAAAATACATCTATTTCCCAGAAAAGACCTCGTTGGACCAAAGGGTGGCGACAGCATTGCATTATTTTTAAATCATACAGAGTGGTATTTCATAGTTTGTCTCGGGGCAATATATGAGACTGAAACATTCTTGTTCCCATACTTTGTATTTATCCCAGAGACATGTGTACAGAAGACTCTTAATTAGATTACTATGGACATGGGAGATGTCTGTTTGCTTTGGGAAAAATGCCGAGACAGGTGTTATGGTGACAATTGCAGAGACCTGATTCTCAGACTCCCCCTTTTGTATATCTGCCCACCCAGTACAGAGTGTTCTATTATTCATTCCTACTTTTTTTTTTTTTTTTTGACTGATGCAAGTAAGAAGAAAGAAATTTCTCACTCGGTTTTGTATGCATTGAAAGTAGGATGTCAAAGGGACAAAAGTTAGGAGAAGTGCCAATTAAAAACTTTTGAATACCAGAATGAGGAATTTTGGAAGTTCGGAGTAGCAGTTTTGCTGACTGCATTTTAAGGGGGGTGTCTTGGTGGTACTTCGGGAGTATTTATTTTTATATATGTCAGGCGAAATCTTGACGCATTGCATTGTTGAGAACCAGAGGTAGTTACTTACATTTACAGCAAATATGAAAAAGGTTGTTTGCGAAGTATAATCTAAAAAGTAGGGCCGTGCAAAATTTGAACTTGTAGTGCCTCGGAACGACGACGGCATTAATTCGACAAGATGATTGGACACGTAGTCATCCGATAAATTTTTGGCATTTAAAAAAATTAATTTGAAAATCACAATAATATGAATATTTCACTGCACACTTTGAGACGCACTCATCAGTCGAGAAACGAGATCTATTCTTTAGTAGGCAGGATTAGTTTTCTTCACAAACGAAAATGACACATAAGAAATTTCCACCAGAGTTCACATGTATTACGCTGAAGAACAAATTTTGTTAAATGACGAAAATTCACTTGAAGCATTTTTTTTTGTTCATACTTTTATTCAGACCTTCGAAAAATTAGGGCTTCTGGATTATAACAATTGAAAATGATGCACATTTACACAGCATTGGAACTTGAGGAAAACACACATACAAAAACATGACGACTAGGGGGAGCATCTTCATAAAAAATAATACAGCGTGCTAAAGTGGCCTGGTACCTCGCTGGGTGAGCGCTTCCGTCACCATAAAGTGATCGCCGTAGATGCGAATCCAGCGGTATAAGAACGCGGTATATATTACGTGTCGGTGGGCAAAAGCCTCCTCACATGAAGTGAGTGGCCTGCCCCATCCGAAAATTACTCTCCAACTGCTTAAGAATGACCGTTAGACTATTGCTATAGAAAAAGGGAGCTCGAACTTTCTGGAACAATTTCAGCAGGTGTTTTTCGAGCAATATGCTTCTTGTGCAGGAGAGGAAAACCGCAAACACATCTGTCTCAGCGGAGCAGAGAAATATATGAGGAAGAGGTGTTGTTATTATAATTCTTTTAGCAGGAGAGAAAACTGGCGTCAACTGTTATTTTATTTCAAAGCAGCTGATAAGAGGGAAATGTTTTGGAAGTACTTTAATGCGCTGTAATTGAAGGCCAAGAGGAAAATTGAAAGCTTTAAAAGATAGTTATTGTTAAAAACTTTTAAATTAAATTTAGAATAGATTATTAGTTTAAATTTAAACAATATTAATTAGGATTTGTATTAATAATTTTTCATTAAAAAAATATGCACGTTGTGTCAACGTGACGGGGGTGGGGTGCTCGCCCATATAAACTTAAAGTTAAGAGATGACCATGGGTCATAGAAACTGAATACATGGCACACTAGATAACATTAATGAAATACTTACTTATGCCATGTTTGAATCTTTACTTCAAAGAAAACTAGTGTTTAGTCATAAACATAAAAATTGCAAAACTATTACATAAGCTAGGGCTCTAGATAGGGTAGTTACTGACCAAGAATTATAAAAAAATTTAGTTTCTGGAAATGTGTCAGGAAATTTACTAAAAAAATGGAGAAACCAGTAATTAAACATTCATTTTTAAATGTAGTATAAAAGAGGACTTTTATGTTAAATGTCCGTTAAACTTTTATGTTAACTGTTTTATGTCTAGTGTAAAAGAGGACTTCTATGTTCCTTTATACATATGTATAAATATTTTTAGTGGTCTGTAACACTAGCATTTTCAGTAGCGTATTATATTGGTAGAAAATTATTAGTGTTTGGTTTTAATTATTTTTTCTTTATGGTATTTTGAAATATTTTTAGATTTTAAAACCTAACAATTGTTTTCCAACATTCACAGCAATCCTAACCCCCATAATTTTGTTCTCAATTTTTTACATTTTACTTGGACATATTAATTTAATTATCATTAATATTATGTTTACCCAGCAAAAATAGTTGAATCGAGATTTCTAAATTCGGATACATTTGAATGTTAATGAATCAGGTAGTTTAATAATTACAATTCTGCATATTTCCCAGCTTATGAGGTCATCAAGCAAGGCTTGGCTAGAAAGGGGATTTTGTGCATTATTACTTGGTCTCAGTAGAAAGTTTTAGGTTGTTGTGTTTGAGCAATCAGAAAATAAAGATTGACTACTATAAATATCATGTAATTTGCAAATGATAGTTTGGTAGATTTTATGTATTCTGACCTAGAATCAAGGAGAATTCAGAAATGATAGTTTGATATCCACCCTGCTGGCAATGTTTATATTCTTTGGAGAATAAACTTTATAATGTCTATAAAGTTTAGGTTAATGTTATTTTTGCTTAAGAAAGCCGGTCAATGCTATTTTGTTTAAGGTTAACGTTGTTTAAGAAGGTATTTCTTCTTAAACAGAAAATGTGTAAGTTTTTTCCCCCCCAAATCCCTCTGCTTGACTGCTAAAAGCGAAAATGCGAAGTTTTTTAAAATTTGAAACTCAAAACATTATTTTAAGAAATTTATTTATGTGCATTGAGAAAATTTTCCATGCTGCATAAACTTTTAATTTTTAAGATTGAATTTATTTATCTTGTATGCAAGAATGAAATTTTGTGAATGTGTAATCAGTGTTGGCCGAAAACATTTGTAATATAGCTAGTAGGCTAATTTCTGTAGCTTAGAAAATGAAAGATCAGTCTTCAAAGAGTATTATTACTGGTTCACTTTACTGTTAAGTTAAATTTCTTTAACGTGTTGAAAATAGTGAAATAACAAATTATAAATCCGTTTTTAATATTATATTGAAATGTGTAAAATAAGTCTTAATTTTCCAGATGTGGGGAAGAATGTTATTGAATTAGTTAAGACAAGAGGAGTATTATCTTTGTGGCATGGATATATTCCCACACTTCTGAGAGACGTACCATTTTCAGGTTTGTAATTTTTCACTTTATTGAAGTTAATCCTTTTTATAGATATTTAAATATCGAAAATTTAACTTTATTTTGTAAATCATCTTGATTTATTGTTTGTAAATGATCAAACTTCAATATATTTTGATATTTCATTTAGAGTTCTGTTTGCCATGTTGTATTATTTTTCTTAGATTTTTTTTACTGTTCTGTTAAATTTATTTTACAGCAATGTGTTAATTTCTACTTTCAGTACTTTGGTTAATACACTAATATGCTAAAGTAAATTTTTTGGGGGTTTATGAAAGTTAAATTTTTATACATTCATAAAATTATTTTCAGATAAAGTAATTTAACTATGCTACTACTAACTACTGTATGATATCATCCCCATACTATTCTATTATACTATAACCTGCAAGGCTTATTCAAAAAATAAGGAAATTTATTTTTTCTGATGCTCCTGTATGTTGCAGTTTATAGGTTCAATATATGAAAGAGCCACCTTCAAAGTACATAGATTGTCATTTGAATGCAAGTTTTCATGCAGTTCATACTGAGGTTTTAGTGGACTCCTGTCTATACGTTCTGTTGAATCTTTAAAATGTAGAATTCTATTTGAACAATGCTTCACCATTAAGTTCTACATGGAATTTGAAAAATCAGCTGAAAGACATTAGCAGACAGCAGGTGATGTTGGTGACATTGCTGCCAATTGAAAGCTTCATATTGACAAATGGACTTTGTCATGCCTACTTTATAATCAACAACAGCTTAGCCTGAAATCTCACCTTAACGATTCCCTGTTCTTCCTGTCATCCTGATCATACCTCCCATATCTATTTATCTGGTCTTCTAGCGGATCCTCTGCCCATGGCTATTTTAAGAGAGATTTTCTCTGGGCATTTGGTTCATAAGAAGTCACTGCGAGTTTGATGTTTTTCCCTTACAAATTACAAATATATCTACTAAAAATAGTCTGAATGCAGGATTTTAATGGTGAATCAAATGGTGTAGAATATTTTACTCAATGATAAGAAATACAGATTTAAAGTAAAATTTACTTTCTATTATTTCATAAATGTTAATGTGCTCCAAAGTGTTAAAACCAGATTACTTAAGAGGATGTGGGTGGGACAGAGAAAAATTATATCCACTTTTTCTCTAGCTTTATTAAAAATTTAAGATTAAGTCAAAATATTTGAGGAGAATGCTGATGTCCATGGAGCCAAGATGCCAAGAAAAAATTTTCTCCTTAAATTAGCGTAAAGAAAATTGAAAATATTCATGATGACACTTGTAACTAATAAAACAAAATTTAAATTGAAGCAATCAATAATTTTAATTGATTAATTATTAATAATTATGTATAAAGTTTTAATTATTGGTTTTATACATACAAAATATTTTGATTTATCATTTTGGCCAAATTTTTTGTTAAAAATAACTTTCAGGTGGCAGAATTATATTAGAGATCGAAACATCAGTATGCTTTGTAACATTACATATACTTTATACATTAGCTTTTAAAAAGAGGGAATTAAGTTCATAAGTGAAAGTAGATAAATATGATATTTGTATTATATGATAAAAATTCAGAAATAAATTCAATGAATAGAACTCTGCAATGTAGAAAAATAAAGTACTTCTCAGCTTCCAACCCCTCTCTCACTTTTAGATCTTATTGGAGGTGAACGTCAACCCATAGATTTAACAAGCATGTTTGCCATATGCTCACGGTGTTTAAATGGGAAATCTATAACTTGTGCATGGATTCTTAAAACCAACAAAATGTCTTCTGTAACTTAAAAAAAAAAAAATCAGTTCGGCAATCGCATTACAAAACTGGCTGATGCCTCCTTCAGTGTTTAAAAAAATTGTCAAGTACCTCAACCCAAGGTATTTTGTTAAAGGCTTCAAAGCTTTTACAAGTTTACTGTTAGTAAACATGCATGGTACAGGCTGTAAAAAAGATTCTGATTTTTTAAATTTTGGACATGGATTTTTATAAAAATTATTCAATCAAAAATGGCTATAATATTGATTTCATTCTTGTACTCAAAAGAAGAGGTTGTTTAGTTTTAATCCCTATCCTTTGAGATTTGAATTACATTTAATATCCAGTCTACACAATCTACAATCTAATAATCTACATTTAATATCCAGTTGTTAAGTATTTCTGGGTGGAAAAAAATTTTGGTAAATGTTTTATTGTTTAATAACTTCAGTTATACCCAAATGATTATTTTATGCTTTCCCCTCCTACAAAGGGAAGCATCGGCTCCTACATAGAAAAATGTGGCCAATTATTGTGTGTTTGTGCAGTTATTCTGAATTTTTTTGAAAACAAATTAAAAAATGAGCCGATTATATGTAATATATAAAAATGGCTTTTTATATTAAGAATCTCGAAAGCAAAAGTTTCGAGATTCTTTATTCCAACAAAGGAGGAAGTAGTTAATCTCTTATTTTCCCTCTAGACATTAAATGTTCCCTGTAGACTTCGTTCCACGTTTGTCTGAAAAGCAGACAGCCTATCAGCATCCTGCAACACTCGAAGTTGTTACTTGCATGACGTGGTAGGGGTTTCACCTGTTTGTCATAGTTTCTGATTTTTCTCAATTTAAATATCGGAGCACAGAAAAAGTTTGTGCTCTCTCTGTTGTTTCGCTATGATAACCAAGTGAAATAAAGAAAAATTAGTCAGCTGTGTTCTTTTTGTCTCTCTGCCCTTACAAGCCAGCAGGATAATTACCTGCATCCCGAAAATGAGGGTCTTTGCCGGAGTCCCCGCAGCAGCCTATACACACATCTTTTTGAACGAGTCAACACACAGCTGTCCTCAGCCATTACAAATCTGTGCCTGAATACTGCTACAAACTGGAAGCGATCTTCTAATTAAAAGGGGACTGATCAACCAGTCACAAATAACAATTGGATAATGGTCATAGAATATTAACAGTTTGATGTCTCATCGAAAAGTGCTTCATCACGGAGAGAATCAGAAGTTTCTAGGTGGGTTCTGTGCTCCTAATTGAAAGCTTAGAAAAAGAAAAATGCTCGCTCAAGGCCAGTCCCGGAAAGAGCTTTTCATGGTGCTATGCAGCAAAGAGTCAGCTAAATTTCTCCGCACATCCTTCGGAGCTACAGTGAGAGTTTTAAAATTGTTTCGCAACTGTTGCTTTTCCCTTTCGTGTTGCTGTGAGGATAAATTTGAATGATAATTTTTACTTAGGTTGATTTTTGTTTATTATTTTATTGACATTTTATATTGATATGTGATTGGGAAAAAAGTCAATTAATAATTGGATTTTTAGCTATTAAATTGAGCAACCTTATCGAAAGTGTATTTACAATAGTTGTTTTCTAATATGTCAAAAATGTTTTTGAGCAAGTTTGAAATAATTCATATTGCACTGAAGGAAGGGAAAGCCTCCACAATTAAATTGCTGGATAAACTGATTTTCCAAAATGAAAATATGCGATTAAAAGGTAATAGCCGGTAGATAGAAGCCTAGGTAATAGAGTTTAAATTTCGAACGGTTTAAATTCAAAAGTGGGGACGAGGCAAAATTTTTACAAAGGTTAAAAGACACAGCTGAATAGTTTACATTGAATGAATTAGTTAAAATTTGTGATATTTTATGCATCGCAGGCAAAGGTAATAAATCAGAAATAGCCAAAAGTATTATAGTGCGCACCGGTTATAGCAGACCTGGGATATAATGTACTATCGGTTATAACGTAGCTAGAAGCTAGGTCCCAATTGAAGTCCTATATTTATAATGCTATTTAACTTCAGTTAAAATGTACTTAACAAAAGTACGCACTTCGGCTATAACGTACTTTTTATATCAAAGCCAAGAATAAAATTCTGCTTTTGTTAAGCATTTTATCTCCTTTTTCACGTAATTTCAGTGTGCTCAAAAATACTCGTTTTGAGATTTTCTGGTGAGATGAATTGTGTATTAATGAAGGGAGCGATCTTTTATTTTTTCCCCTGCTAGGCAGGGCCAAGAACAAGGCCAAGTTGTTTCTTTGGCATTCATCAATGTAAATTCCTTCTGAAAAGCCCTATCTATAATGAATCTGATGATAGTGAAGAAGAAACAAAGGAGCCTATACCAAGCATACCCAGCACATTAAATGCTGCAAAAGCAGCATCAGGATTTTTTGAATGCCGCAGTGATGATGCAAAGACTCTACAGAAGTCTATTATGGATATCCAAAATGGTATTTTTAAAGTAGCATCTGCTCATTTAAAACAAAAGAAAATTACAGATCAATTACAATTTTTATCTCAATAAAAATTGTAAGTGATAAAGAATTTTCTGTTTTTTATTTAATTTAAATTTTAATATATCAGACCTGTTTAAAACATGTATTACAGTGAAAGAGCCCTCTTTCTTTTTTTGTGTAATATTTAATCTTACCGGCGGTATTTCTTATAACGTACTACTTTTTTAGGTCCCGTGAGAGTACGTTATAACCGGTGTCTACTGTATTACACGTTTGTGTGATTTTGAGCTACTTAAAAATTCCTTAATTGAGGAGATTTTTGAAAAGGAAATGTATGATTTAGGAAAAAGTGATAAATCAGTGCAAATGAAAATAGTGAGTCTTATGAGGAGGAGGTATCGCTGGATCGAGGGAAAAAATGTGAAGGCAGCGCAAACGAAAACAAAACTGTGGACTGTAATGAAGATCTTTCTAAAATGGAAAGTAACATTAGTAATGTAAATAAGCTGAATGAACAAAAGCTAATTGTTAATTTTAATGACATAGAAAGTATAATTACTCCTTTTAAGGGTCAAAAACATGAAAATGTTTTGAACAGGATTGATAATTTTGAAGCACAAGCAGAGTTACTTTTGCTGTCTGAATGTCATATTTTGCTTTATGCAAAACTATGTCTTAAGGGAAACGCTTTGTTACCGATTAGGACTGAACATCATGCTAATTTGTGGGAAAAAATTAAGATTTGTTAAATGACGTGTTCAAAATTTCTTACAATGCTGCTGAGGTTCATGGAATCTTACAAAAGCTTGTAAAATGAAGTCTAATGAATTACTTATGGAATATTTTTATTCAATGAAAGAAATTGCTCAGCAAAGTAAAATGAATGAGCAAGCTTTGATAACCTATGTTGTTAGCGGGATAAATGATTCAACTCAGAATAAGATAATTTTGTATGGTTGTAATACTTTGGTTGAATTGAAAAACAAGTTGAGAGTTTATGAAACATTTAAAAAAGAATCAAATCAATCAAGGTATGTTAATTGTGTATCAGCTCTAATTGTTAAAGCAGAAAAACCACCTCAAATTTGTTATTTCACTTGCTAACAGCCAAGTCCTACGAATGTAAGGAAAAAACTAAAAATCCTAAAGCTTAGTTTGGTGGTTTACAAGGCTCCAATGACTCATGTTGCTCTAGAGTTGCCCCATAAACCCTGTAAGTACTGCATGCAATTTGGAATTATGAATTCTTTTAATTGGGCAATTCTAATCCCTCTTGCATTATTTAACCAACTAGAGTGGGAACAACACCCCAAACACAACCTAGACAATGATAATTGTATCCGAATACATAAAAAATAAAGTATACGTATCGAATAAAGGAAATGTTAACCCGAATTCGTCTAAAAGTATTAAACATTGACAGTAGCTCTACTGTAAATATTATTCCTAGTATAATTGTTGATAAATAAAAAATTTCAATTGAGGAAAATAATGAAATAAATGTTAAACAAACAAAAGGAATGCTAAAACTTAATGAAAAATGCACTTTAACCCTTAAAGTTGTTAAACTAGTTGGATCAGTACAGTTTTTTATACTTGACACTGATTTACCTTATGCCCTCTTGGTTTTAAAGAATTGTATTGATTTTCCTTTGGTAATTGATTTTCTAAAACAAGTTGTTGTGCAGGAGGGGAGAAACTTGATCGCCTTCTCCAAACCTGGAATGCATCGATTTGTCTTTACATATCATACCTGAAAATCATGTTAAAGAGGTTGTTTTTTAATCTAAGATAGAAAACAAAACTAATGAAATTTATGAGAGTTATGAAAGAAGAAAGTTTTACTGAGGTAAAAATGAAGGAAGGTGTAAATAAAAATAAGCAGAACAAAAAATAGGATGAAGAAACAGAATGAAAATAGAAAAAATGTTTGCAAGCTTTTGAATGTTTCTGAGATGGATTCTGATGATGGGTGCACACATTGTCAGACTGAAGTCCAGGAACAGTTGGGAACTCAAGACATTGAGGAAGATTTTGAGCTAAAAGAGATTTTGAAAAATTATGATGATGTATTTGCTAAGGATAAATATGATATAGGAAATAAAGAATAGTACCACAAAGAGTGAGGCTAACATCAGACTTACCAATATCACTCTGCACATATAAAAGTTACCACAACAAGAAGAAAGGAAGTTAAATCGAATTACTAAAATGGATGCTGAACCCTTACCTTTGATTGAGACACTTATTGACAAATTAGCACAAAGTAATTAAAGCAGCTAAATGTTCTTTCTTGCAAACTAAAATTCAATTTTTAGGATATGAAATTACTGATGAAATTGTCACGCTAGACAATAGCAACATCTAGGTCATTAAAACTTTAAAACCATCGACTAATGTTAAATCTTTTCAGCAATTTCTGGGTACAATTAATGTATATCACCAGTTTATAGATAAATATGATATGATTAGGCATCCATTGAATCAACTACTGAAAAGACACAACTTGGAAATGGACTGATGAATGTCAGGAAGCATTTGAAAGCTTAAAAAATGCTTTAATTTATAGACATATTGAAGATTTTCAATCCCAAAAAGGAATGTCTCATTTTTGTAGATGCTAGCTTAACTGGTGTGGGAGCAATTTTGAAACAGCCAGATGCAAGAGGTGTATTACATCCCGTAGCATTCCATTCGCACTCATTAAAAGATTATAAAAAAAATTATAGTACTACAAAGCGAATGTCTTGCTACAGATTCTTTAAATAAATTTCATCTTTACCTTTTCGGCCAAAAATTTACCATACATAAGGACCATGCGGCATTAATGTGGTTAAAAAATGTCAAAACTTTAAAAGGACGGTTGTTCTGTTGGTCTTTACTATTAAGTATGTATGAGTACAATATAAATATACAAAAGGTGCCACAAACATTGAAGCAGGTATGCTCTCTAGAAATGTATTGGAGGAAAGTATAAAAAAAAAGAGAGAGAGAGAGAGAGAGAGATGAATGAATGAATGAATTTTGAAGACCATGTGTCACGTCTGTTGCAGTTGTAACAAACTCAGAAAAAGGATAACTTAACAGGAAATTTTATCAAAATAAATAACGTTTTATGTCTTCGTAAGAAAAAACTTACCAAAATTGTAGTTCTTTTTTCTTTAAGATACAAGTTACTTAAACTGGCTCATGAAAAGTTTGGTCATCGCAAAATTAAAAAAACAATAAATTTACTTATACTAGTTTATTATTGGCAAAACATAACTTTGGACACATAACGTATGACATTTTAATAAACACTGTTATACGTGCCAGATGAATAAAAAACCTCGTGAAAAAAGATTTAGCCTCTTACAGGCTCTGCCTCCTATTGGTGAACCGTTTAACTTAATTGCAATAGATAGTGTGAGTGGCCTCAACTACCGTAATTTTCGGGAGATAAGCCGCGGCTTATACGTATTTAAAAGTTTATTTTTCATCTGTGCGGCCTGTCTGCCGATGTGGCCTATACAGTAAGCATAAAAAAGAAGGAAAGAAGAAAAGTAAATCGAGAAAATTTTCTTTAAAAATTATTTATAATTATCCTGCCGACCAGATTGTATGATGGGTAAAGCACCGTACTACGATTTCGGGTTCAACTCCCGGCGGTCGGGGTTCAATTCCTGGCTGGTCGTGGTTGTCATTTGTCTGTCCCTTCATAGGGGCGACGTTGGTCCACCTACTAGGTGCCCCCATAATAAAGTGGCTAACAATTCCGGTTCGTTGTGGCCAAAGCCTACCCAGGCAGTGGCCGGCCACTGGAAATATATATATATATATAATTATCCTTTAAGAGAGAGATTTATGAAGAAAAGATAAGCTTCATCTAAGTAAATGGGCATTCGGGATTTATTCGGTCGGATCTCAAAATTAGCAAAACTTATGTAATGCCCTAAGATTTTAACTGAAATTAATTTTAATTACGTTTATGCTTTGTGTAAATAAATTTATTAAACTTTTTTGGATCTACTGATCTACATATTTTATCAGGCTCTGCTTATTCAAACCGTAATATGAAGCCATGACTGCGGCACAAATCGAAAACGAATGACAAAATACAAACAGAATAGCCGATTACATTTCTCCCTTCACATTTCGATTCTGTGTTATCTCCGTAGAGAAGAATGAGAGGGGAGAAGGAGGGAACATAAACACAATAAGCACTTTCCACTTTTTTAAAATAATGACCCTCCTAGTCTAGAGCAGTAAAGTGAAGCTTTAGAAATCGTTTAGTGTGATTATTTTAAATTTTTTATTATTACAGTGGAAAACCAAAAATCCTGGCATTTTTAGGTTTTAGCACATTTTTAAATCCTGCTAACTGAGATGCATTATTTTTTTTTAACCACAAGGTGCTCAAAACCATTATCCTAAAGTAAAAACTATTTTGTTATCACAACAATAGCGCTTTTAAAATCCGGATTAATAATTCATTAATTTTGATTTTTGATTTTACAAAAATGGAAATTTGAAGAAATTTTGTTTTTTGAAAGTTTACTGTGTGGCTAATTATTGCTACAAGAGTTCTAAATAGGTGCAAAATCTATCCCCGGAATTTTAAGAACAAAATGATAGGCAGCTTGTATAGAGGTGGGGAGCATCTGCCCCCCTCATTTCTAAACGTACCTCCCACACTTTTCTAATACTATCCATTTTTTAGGAGGGGGGGGGCACCATTAGTGGCACTACCTATCTCCCCCATCCACAAACTCACATTTTTTCCCTTCCCCCCCCCCACACAGACACTTGTTTGGTGCAGTAGCCGACTATGTACAAAATGATATCTTTTGCTGCTTAGTTAAAATAAATAAACATCTAAAAAGTAGCTTTGTTCGCTGCCTAATACAAATTTCTGCTTGTGATGTGCCTACAGCTTTTACATCAATAAATAAATAAGTTCTTAAAAATAAACACTTTTTCAATTACTATTTGCCTCTCTCCCGGAAGTGTTCTGGTGGAAAACCATTTTGCACACGTTCTCAGAAGGCATTCCTTCCCATTATTCATATCGCTCACAGTCAAAACAAAAAGATAAAAGCGTCAGATGCTAGCTCCACTCTGCTTAGGTCAGGGGGGAGGGGGAAGCACTGCAGCAAGGATAAAGAAGGAAAAATGCAGCGTTTCTGATACAATGCTTGTGGTTTGCTTGAATTAATACATTCGTTTTTAAACACAGAAATGTAAACATTTATTAGCATTCCAAAACATTTGGGATCAGATTTCTAACCCTCCCATGACTTTGATATCATTTTTGTTTTATTTTTGCAAGCTAAACTATACCGAAATGAGAAGTGCTTATTCTTTGCATTTAGGTCAAGGTTACGGATTGAACAATATTTAGACGGTTTTCATCTGTGGAAAGAGTATCGAATTCCTAAGGTTGAACGGTTGAAGACGGATTATCTTAATCCATAAATAGAAGGGGCGTCGTTTTGAGGGTCAGGGTGGCTCTGATTCGTGTTCCCAGCTCCTATTATACTCGCAGTTTTGACACTGATTTTAAAGCAACAACAGGTGCATTAACAACAGGTATTTGGAGAGAGTGTGAATTTCGGGAACAGTTAATAAAGAACAGGGAATAAGAATCCTATTTTTCACAAGTGAGGTGAAGGTTGCAGTGAAAGAGGTTCACGTGGTCAATCATTCGTATCAGTGAGCAACTGCTTCTATCGCGTGATCTGCATAGTGCTTTTTAATTTAAGTTTATACTATAAAGTTTTCGAATACTAAATTTATGGCTCCACGAAAGAGTTATCCCACATCTTTTAAGCTTGCAGCCATTAATAAGGCAGAAAGTATTGGTAATAGAGCTGCTGCAAGAGAATATGGTGTAGACGAAAAATGTATTCGGCGGTGAAGATCTGAAAAAGATGTATTGGAGAACATGCCAAAAACAAAGCGTGATCGACGTGGGGGTACAGTTGCTTTTCCTAGTTTAGAGGAAAATCTGGAAAAATGGATATGCGAACAAAGAGAAAAAGGACTGCCAGTTTCAACTGTTAAAATTAGGCTTCATGCCAAAATGATGGCTCAGCAAATGGGACTCACAGAATTTCAAGGTGGCCCTGCCTGGTGCTACAGGTTCATGCACAGAAAGCAACTGAGTGTCCGCTCAAGGACGACTGTTGGTCAAAAGTTGCCAGACGACTGGCTTGAAAAAAAAACGTCATTTCTGATACATGCATCCAAAATAATAAAGGACGAAAAATTAGAAGCTTGCCAGATAATAAATATGGATGAAGTGCCACTTTCATTCGACTGCCCACCTAACAGAACTGTAAATAAACAGGGAGAGAAAACGATTTCTATCATTACAAGTGGATATGAGAAAACTTCATTTACTTGCGTTTTAGCTTGCGCAGCAAATGGGGATAAATTAAAGCCACTACTAATTTTTAAAAGGAAAACTATGCCTAAAGGCAACTTCCCGGCCGATGTAGTGATTTGCACAAATGAAAAAGGCTGGATGTGTGAAGAAATAATGATGCACTGGTTGAAAGAAGTTTACAGGAAACGTAAAGGAGCTTTTTTCCAGCCAAAAGGCTTATTAATTATGGACTCTATGAGGGCTCATTTACTTGATTCTGTCAAAACAGAATGCAAGAAAATGTCCACGCAACTTGCTGTCATTCCCGGAGGACTTACGAAAGTGTTGCAGCCTCTCGATCTGGTCATTAATAGAGTTTTTAAACTTCACATGAGACGAAATTGGGAGAACTGGATGCGGGATGGAATACATTCCTTCACCAACTCTGGTCGCATGCGAAAAGCGGAATATGAAGAAGTGGCGAAATGGGTATCTGAGTCCTGGAAATCCATTGACAAATCCATCATTATTTCCGGCTTTTCCGAATCGAACATTGTCAAAAAAGATGAAATAAATAAAGAGAACTTTGATGATTCCGATTCTGACGAAGAAGAGAATGATGAACCTACCGCAGAAATTTTAAATTTGTTTTGTTCGGACAGCGAAAATTCTGAATTTGATGGATTTGAATGAGTGTTTTTATGAAATAAATGTGTGTGTGTTTTTTTTTTAGATAACACTTAATGGTTTATTTAATATTTTTTTCAATATTATATAGTGAATTACACTTAAAAATAAACACATTAAAAATTATCCACTCTACATTGTTATGTATTAGTATAAATAAATGAAGATTGGTAAGTTGTTTTTACTTATTTTTTAATGTAGTTTTGTTTAGTTTAATATAGGAATGTTTTACAAATGAGTATTTTTAAATATGTAGATTAATGTATCAAATGCATTTTCATATCCTGTGTTTTTAGTTAAAGAGAAAAATATTTTACTATATAACTTTTCCCGCGGCTTATATAATAAAAAACCAGCAAATTTCTTGTGTTTTCCGATGATGCGGCTTATACGGAAGTGCGGCGTATATCCCGAAAATTACGGTATTATAATTCAACTAAGTATTTAACTTTAATTATTGATCACCATACTAGATTTGTATGGACATTTGCATCAAAATCAATTACTACAGAAACTTACACCAACTTTCTAATATAAATATTTCAGATACATGTACCTAAAAATATTTTAAGCAATAGGGGACTGCTGCTTTCCCATCTTCTCATTATAAAAAATTTCTTAAACGCAATAATATTAAATGATTAACTGCAGCATATAGACCAGAGACTAATGGTAAAGTGGAAAGGCTGGGACAAACATAGTAACTCATTTAAAGCGCAAAATTAATTAATCCTCTAACAATATCCCATAGCCTAAATTATTGAAAGAAGTAACTCAGGAGTACAATTAAATGTCTCGTTTGGTTACGGGATTCCAATCTGCATATTTAATGTATAGTACACTGCCTTTTCCACACCCTTTTTCCTCTCCCATGCCCTTTCATCTTTAATTGCTAGTAATACTCATACTGTTAAGAACTCATATGAATGAATAAATAAACACATTAAAAACAATTATAAATAAAACCTATAAAATCAAAGTGCCTTTCAGTTACCATTCATGACATTCTTTGCCAGTTTTGTGCTCTGCTCTCTTGTTGTCAATGTTTTGTTCTTGCCAGTTTTGTGCTCTGCTCTCTTGTTGTCAATGTTTTGTTCTTGCCAGTTTTGTGCTCTGCTGTCTCGTTACCACTGTCAATGTTTTGTTATTGCCCAAGTACCATGTGGTGAACTCTTATTGGAGTATGTGCTATGTCAGTAGCAGCTTCATGGGTGGAAATTATTTCCACCTAAGAGCAAAACATTGACGATGGTGATAATACAGTGCATAACTGGAAATAAATGTGGTCATGCATGGTGACTGGCAGGTGCTTACTCTCGGAACTTTAATTTTATGGGCTTTATTAGTAATTGTTTTAAATTTTTGAATGTTTCAGACCTGTATTCTTTTATTACTTTTAAACATCTTTCTCCTGACAGCTGTAAAATGATCTTTCTCTAAATGCTCCTACTAATGCTAAAATGCCGAATTTCTGTTTACTGATATTCTTATCCAAGGTACTATTGATGGTTTGGAAAAGCATTTATGCGAATTTCAGTATTCTTAGAGGGGGTTTCTCTCTAATAAGTGTTATTGTTAAACAAACTGCTTTTTTCTTTAAAAATATATCGTGCCTTTTATAAACTATCTGAGGATCTTGCTATGGGTAATCCTTTTTGTTACTTTTGCATGATAATTATTTGCACTCTTCAAGAGAAGCTCTTCAAGGTCTGCTATTTCTTGAGCTGGGTCAAGTAAGTGGATGATACTTTTGTTCTGTGGATGAAATTGCAATGTACTCAGTTTACCTTTGAAGAGGAGTACAGCAGTTCTTTAAAATTTTTTATGCCCTTGTTCTGAAGAATCTTATTAGTTTTTCTGCTTTTGTTCCTCATAAAATCTTTTATATTTCTTTACATCCTCATGCTGTTTTTAAGCATCCTTAGCAGCAAGAGCTTTCTGCTTTTTACACTTATGTGTTCTGTGCTATCACATTTGTTCTTTGTTTTCTCTTAATGATGAGATTAATTACATGAAACCCTTAACTGTCACTTGTTTTTTACCCTCCTATTTTTGATAAGGTTCTTTCTAAACATAGCAAATTTAATTCTTCCTCTAATTCTGTTAATTCTTTTAATCAATTAATTATAGTACCTTTCTTTTTGCCTTTATGTTATCAAATTTATAAGCCTTTTAAACATTTTGGCTTAGTCACCTTAAAACCTGTCAATAAATTTAAATTCTCTTCATTCAAGGATCCTATTTATGCTGAGAGGGGTGGAGGTTTACTTTATTCCTCGTGAAGTTGATTTAGTCACCCTTGGTTAGACCAGAAGGCCTCTCAAATTTTGGCTCAAAGAGTATGAGAGATCTAAGCATCAAATTTTCAAATATTCTGTTGCCTCTCATTGTTGAAATCATAATCACTGTTTTCAAATTTCCAAAGCTAAAATTTTTACATGCCTCAATCTTCATTCTTCTTAACTTTTTGGAGGGTTTATTCATTATTGAGCACATGAAGCTTCTTGTTAATGACAGTTCTTCCATTCCTTCTGTTTGGAAATAGTTTTTGTAAGTCTCTTGTTTTTCTCTCCCCCATCTGTCTTATGTCTCTTATTTTTGTACGAATTTTTAATTTTTGGTTTAATATTACTGTAATCAAAAAGTATCCAGTATGTTGGCATAAAACGGAATCTTATTTTATTGGTCAAACTTTCTTGCATTTCATTCAAAGTAATCTCTTTTTATTGCAATTCACTACTATGAATGTTTTTCAATCATCTAAACATACCTTAGTCTTTTAGTAAAACTCCCTCAGACTTGGTAGTGATTTTTTTAAAAATTGAATTAATGGACTCTAATGGAATGGACTTTTGATATTCTCCCCCATTCCTTTCTCCTTATTTTTTTCTGTGTTTCCTTTTTGTGTATCCCTCTCCAAATCCTATTGTTCTGTTTACTTCTCATTTCCTTGCCTTCCTGCTTGTGTGTAGGTTCATATTCTTGCAGTAGATGAAGGGTGGAGATTTTTGTATAACCCAACACATATATTCTTCCTATTTTTTTTTATGTGTTTCATACAAAGTATTTTCATTTTAATTTTCAATGCTAATGTTTTTTGCAATTTTGCTAATCTTTGAAAGCACTTTGTATAATACTCTATATTCCTGTAATAATTTACCTAGTAGAAAAATTATGGATAAAAAGTAGTTATATTGAAAAATTACATATAAATTATAGCTAATATTTCTTTTATTAGTGTATTTTAATGAAATTATTGTGCTGATCTGTGAACAAAATGACTTTTTAATTTTTAGCGTTATATTGGACATTATATGAGCAGCTGAAGAAACTGCAACCTGATCCTCAATTTTATCATTCATTTGTATTTGGAGCAGTTTCTGGATCTGTAAGTCGTGCATTTCATCCTTCTATCTCTTTCAAACTTCGTAAGCTTCTTCTGTAAGGTTACTATTGGTGGTATTCTCTGTGTAACATCAAGGAACATTCTTTAAGTTTAGCTTATTAATTTGTGTTAAGTTATTTTGTACTATGCAATATATTAAATATTTTAAATAGGTTGCTGCTACTTTTACATTGCCATTTGATGTTATAAAGACTCAACGTCAAGCACAGTTAGGTGAAGCAGCTCTCTTAAATAGTAAGATCTTAATTTATTCTTTTGTTTATAACATTTCAAGAACTTATTTTACTATGCTCAGCGGTGGTAACTGACTTTCCTAATGCAGCTTAATCTACCTGAAACAAAATCTGTGTAAAGCAAAAACCTTCTTAAGGTGAAAGAAATGTTCAAAGCAAAATATTTTGCTATAGAATCAATCTATGCTGTAGTAAAGAGAAATCATCATAAATCTTTGTAGTAACCAGAATGCCTTTTTTTAAAAATTAGTAGTTTTTCCATTTCTTGTTCTGCCAAGTTTTCAAATTTCTCATTTCCGAACACTGAAAATTTTTGTTGCTGTCTTCTCATTCACTTAGCTGGATGGCTCTTCTGTAAGCTTGCCACAATGCAAAACACAAACACATTCATTCGGCAGTTTTACCTAGCAGGACCAAACTCTATTATGAAGATATTAGCTCTTTTGCTAAGCCATAATTTTAAAATCCTATTTTCAAATTTTAATTGAGTTGCCCAAATGCAAAACTCGTTAGATCCAAAAAATTCAAATTTGAGATTATAACTCCATTTTTTTCTTTATATCGACTTTTGTGCATTTCCACTAAAAAAATGCTGTGAAGTACTTCTAAACTATCAAAATAGAGCTCCAAAAATCCAATACAGCTGCAAAGCTCACTAAGATCCTGAAGTTTGACCTGCAACTTTTCAAAGGTTGCCCATACATGATCTATTGTAACATTGAAAATTCTGGATCAGATTGGCATGGGTTAATTTTATCCTACTAGACTGAAACCTTACATGCGAGTTAATCTGATCAAAAGGAACAATTTTAGGGGCATTCAAAAAAATTTCAGCAAAATAAAATTTTGACCCAAAATAAGGGACACACATATATATACAGTACAGAGCCAGAAATCCACACAGCTTGAGACCATGGCTTGGGCATATTTTAGGATTTTGCAGATTTCAGGCCATAAAAGATAAATCATTACATTTCTGATTAAGTAGACTACAATTACAATGAAATAAAAACACAGACAAAAGCATTTCACTTATATTTTAAGATTAAATACAAAAGCATAGGAGAAAAAAGAAAAAATTACATGAAGACTAGCAAAGCAAATGGTTTCAAAATTTCCTTTTTTCTAATTTTGAAAACATGTTCTATGGTGATTTGTTTTAAAATATTATCTTTCTACTTTCAGTTTCTTTTTTTTTCTTTCTTTTATTATTTTATTTTTTCAAATTGTATATTAGCATTAATTCTTGTTTTGTTACAGAACTTCGCTGTTCTAAAAATTTAAGATATACTTCTCCTAACTTTAAGCTTTTATCAAATAGATTTTATTATTATTACTACCCAAGTGTTCACCATCATCATCAGAATCATATTTATCTGGATTCAAGACACTTTTCAACAATTTCGTCACTGGCGGATGACTGCAAATTTCATTATTTACATCAGAGAAGGTGTGCGGATTTCAGATGTTTGCAGATTTTAGGTCAGCGGATTTCTGGCGATTGACTGTATGTATCTATATGCACACACACACATGCATGTGTGTATGTATCTATATACACACACACACATGCACGCAGTGTACCTGCTAAAGTCCGTTGTCACCCCAATTATTTCTAAAAGGCAATAATTATAGTCATAAAAGTGGGGTTTAGTTATAGTAATGTTGCCATGTGCTACTGAAAAGAACCGCTTAACAGCACCCACTTAACTGCACCACGTAACAGCACCACTTAGTGGCTAAAATTGGGAGTAGCATTCTTATCTAAAAAACAGTATCAGATACAGGAAAAAAATCAATTATGAAGTTGTTGAACATCACCGTGATTTATTAAGAATAGACATCTAAAGCACATTAATGTTAAAAATTGAAGGCATATAATGTTAAAAATTGAAGGCATAAGGGAAGCTTAAAAACTTATTATTGATGCTTTTGTAAGCATGTCATTAGCTATATTGTACAGCTTGCAGTGAGAATTAGAAGCCAGCATCCATATGTATATTGCTGCTGATGGAAAACACTTTTAGCATGAAGGGTAAATGAGTTTAAAGTAAAATAAGTGGGGTTTTGGAAAATCTGACTAAACAAACGTTCATTTTATGCCTTCTTTCCCTAGTACTATTGTGTGAATAAATAGGCATCTTGGGAAAAATTGAGGTGTCTTTTCTTACAAAATCAATGATGCTGAACAACTTTGTAATTGACTTTTTTTGTTTCTTGTAAAATTGTTGAGATAAACACTAATTCCAAATTAGGGCTCCAGGTGGTGCTGTAAGCAGTTTTTCTGCATAACACATGTCAATTTTACCATACCTTGATCCTATTTTTATGACTTGCCATTCTGAAATTATTGGGGTGACAATGGATTTTAGCAGGCATTCTCTATATGTTATGAAGCATGTGTGGAAGTAGATATTGAGCAGAGATTTGTATCTGTACAAGACAATGACTCAATGACTGTCTGTTTTTCCGGTGTAAGAGGACACTGGAAAAACGGACACAGATTGCACATGTTCGTTGCACCAATGAGGCTTGGGCAAGAAATTAATATTTTACCACCCTTTTGTAAGCATAGGAAAAGAGTTTTCAGCATCTGTGAGGAGAAATCACCTTTACAGTGAAAAGAACATCAGGAATGAAACATACAAGAATGTGAATTATTTGTACATGGTTACTTCTGCATTTTCTTATAAAATATCATTATATACATACATAAACTTCATAAGCATTATGTTTTCTGCATTCTTTTTAATTGGAAAACTGCAAAGCAGAATTTTGTGTGTGTGTGTGTGGGGGGGGGGGGGGAAGCGTGAGATTCTCTACTGAATTAAAGTGAATTGTAAACATACATAGTACTTCAGAAACGCTATTTTGCAATAAAACTTTATGCTCAGTATTATTCCTTGATCCATAAGCTGGATCAAAGAAGTTGTATTTGGAGGCAAAAAACAGGTCACAATATTATCAGTTTGCAAAACGTCAGGACCTCAATATGCTGCACAGTTGTCTGACAACAATAATATTTTGCAGGTAGCTGACAATCCTACTTTGTTGCAATGATTTATTGCTTCTTTAATGGAATAATTCATGAACCATTCTACAGTAATATCTTTTGTCACCCATGATCATCGATTATTTTTGTTAACAACAGGCAAATTTTTTAGACCTTTAAAAGCCCATGGGTTGGCACTTTTACGTACAACCACAAGTTTGCACTTGTAAGTTCCTGCTGCATTGCCACAAAGCAAAACAGTTATTCACTCCTTTTAATCTTCAAATGTTGATGGTGCAGTTTCATTATTTGTTACAAATGTCTCTCTGTAAGAATTTCCAAATCAGGTTTTCATGCAGTTGAAAATTGCTCTAGAATCAAATTTTTATTGGTCACTTTTGCTGAAAAATCTTAAATAAATTATTCTTCTGCAACTTTGTCAGCAGAAAGTTTCTCCCTTCAAGCTTTAATATTGCATATCCCATGTCCCTTTTTAGCCAACCTGAACTGAAATCGTACAGCTCCTTGACTTTAAAATTAGAATGACATTATTTTGCCTTTGCTGCCAGAAGAGGCCTTGAAATGAGCAGACCATCATTTTGCCACTGCTTAACCACTCATAAATTATTAGATCTAAGTCCTTTGCTTTAGCTTTATGAAGCAATTTTCATTTTCTAATGTTAATATCACTATTTCTTTTCTTATAAAGCTGTAAGAGCTTTTATTTATTTTTACTGATGTCATAAACATTTCTTACAGAAATACTGCAAGTGTTCGCAATAAATCTTGGAACTGCACCATCATGCATTTTCTTTATGATTTCACTTTTTTAAGTACTGTCAATACAATATGCTTTCATTTTTCAGGATGTTTAAAGCTTTGCAGTTAATGCAATTGGTATGTAAAATAGCACGCTAATAAAATAAAATAAGAATTTAAAATTGGCTGTAATAGTGCTCGGTAAACAGTTCATAACCAACATGTGCTTCCTAACTTTTTGACTTCAGTTCAGTACAATATTTTTCTTATCCTTCAAGGTACAGATTCTGATTTAATGTTTGTGATTAAAATCAATTGCAAATTGACATCAAACAATAAATAAAACTCGCATGCATCTTGCAAGCGGTTCTTCATATATGAGTGATTTCGCTCATAAAACTTTCTCTTGTAAAGCATAGCACATGAATTGCACTGCAAAAGTAACGGAAAACAAAAAATTTCCTTTGGAAAAATCTATTCCCTGTGTGATGATGTCATGTTTTGTCTCTGCTTCATTCTTTCAGTGAGTCAGTTTTGCAGCATCCCAAATTAAAGATAGCAAACTTACTTCAAATTTTACTATTTATATCAGAGATCCTGCAAGGGTTTTGGACGTTGGTAGATTTTAGCTTCTTTATTGTACATTTGTTTACTAATGAATCAAATTTTTGTTATTCCCATTCTACTTATTTCTTAGTTAATCTAAAAAATTAATTCAAACTTGTGTATGAATCTCAGTGAATTTGAAACTGCTAGTCTGTTTGATATTTTTCTGATGTGGGGTAATTTAGAACATTAAACAAAATAATAGAAAAATTCAGGGAAATATGAGAGAATTGGCAAATGATAGTCTGGTGACCACTTTATGAAAATAAGTTTTCTAATGAAAATAAGTTCTTATGAAAATAAGTTTTCTAAGCATCTAAAATAATTTTAAATTGACAAATAATTTTTAAAATGTTGCATCAAAAGCACCAAATGATATTGTTTTTTGGTATGCACACAAACACCCCCCCCCCCCTTCCCTGGGAAACAAGTGTGTAAATAAAATTTAGATGGAAATCATTATTTGCTCACATGCACCTACTAGTTATGTTTATTGTGTAGGGTGTCCCAAAAATGTGGTAGCGGGCTTTAATTCTTTATCTATTGGAGGTAAGTGGGCAGTGTAAATTGAAAAATTGTTATAAATAAGGTCGGAAATAAGACTATTAAGAAAATATTCCTCTCATTAATTTTCAAAAAGTTACACTTTTTAAACTTGTATACGACCCCCATACAGAACAATTCCCAATTAGTAAAATGTGCCCCATAAACTCATGAGGTGACATGCAAAATCTGAGAAATATACCTTAAAAAAATGTCAGAGATATGAAGATAAATATAACACTGACTTAAACGACTTTTCCATGACTCTCAAAGGAAAAAAATCATGTCGAATGATTGCATTCATGGGTTGTATAGAAATTGTGAAAGAAAAATTCTTTTCACTCTATCAATAAACATTTACATTCAAAATCTTATATAGTCCTCGATCATCTTTCTAAAAAATATCTCTGCTATGTTGAATGATGAAAGGCTCAAATTTGGCACATCCCATTAGTGTATGGGGCACATTTTACTAACTGGGAAAATTTTTGTACGGGGATCGTATAAAAATTTAAAAAGTGTAACTTTTTGTAAATGAGAGGATATTTCTTAAGTCTTTTTTCCGACCTTGTTTTGAACATTTTTTCAATTCACATTGCCCACTTATTTCTAATAGACAAAGAATTAAAGCCCATTTCTACCTTTTTTGGGACACTGTATATTTTTTAAATTCAAAACTTTATTTCTGTTTCTTGTTTTTCTATTTCTAGGCACAGTTCAGACTAGTACGTTTTCACTCATTTATAACTTATATAAGAAGGAGGGAATTCCCTCTCTTTTTAGAGGTATTTATTTTTTAAAGTTAATAATGAAGTGTTATGTCTGTTTGGTACTTACGAATTATCCCGCTGGCATTCCCGCCAAATTATTTTTTCATCAAAAGTGCTGCCAAACCATTGCCAATCGTATTCGGAACCGGTTCGTTCAATACTTTTAACGAATCTTAGTATTCAGAACCGGTTCATTCAATTATTTTTAATGAATCTTATTCGGAACCGGTTCGTTTAATTTACTCACCACATCACGTATAACAGAACGTTCTTTAGATCGTTGTTCTATTCATTTTTTTGTGTACTGTTATAACGAGAAAAGTTTTTACAGTATTTGTTTTGCTGTTATGAGAAGTTTTGATCAGTGTTTGTTTTGTAATTATGTTACAAATTTGGGATTTACCCAGAAATGACGAGGATGCGGTCGAATATTTTCAAGAGTATAGTATAATTTCCTTATTAAAAAAATGTCATAATAACCACGCGACGAAGATATCTCTTAAAAAAGAGTTTGTATGGTGATGTTATGTTAAAGTGTGTGATAAGAAAACCTCCATCAGAAAAGATACTTGGCTGGAAGGTAGCAAAATTTCTATTTTAACAGCCTTACGTTTCATTTATTGCTGGACTCAAGAACTAACATCTATTAACTGGGGTAAAAGCCAATTGAATATCTGCAATAAAACTGTCATTGACTGGAATAATTACTTGAGAGAAGTTTGTACCCACCATATCTTCTGGCAAGAGAAAATAAAAAAATTGGCGGCTTGGATAAAATTGTTGAAATCGATGAAAGCCTGTTTACTAAAAGAAAGAATGCTTGTGGACGTATTTTCCCCGAACAGTGGCTCTTTGGGGGTATTTGTAAAGAGACAAATGAATGTTTCATCATAAAAGTAGCAAATAGAAAAGCTGTTACTCTTTTAGAAGGAATAAAGACTAATATTCATGAAGGTTCAACTATATATTCAGACTCTTGGAAAGGGTACCAAGCAACAGAAATAGAAGCTGCTAATTTCCATCATTTTAAAGTTAATCATAGATATAATTTTGTCGATTCTATTACTGGAGTGCATACTCAGGATATTGAGCGTCTATGGGGATCTGCAAAATGGCATAACAAAAAACAGGGGGAACAGCATGGCAGCACCTTGATTCCTATCTGTCAGAGTTTATGTGGAGACGCTTGCATCAAAACGAAGATAAATTTGTTGCTATTCTTAAATGCATTCATGAATTTTGGAAAAAAGTTTTAATTTACATAATAAAGCTAATTAAAGTGCAACATTCTTTCATTCTGTAAAATAAACACTCCTTTAATTCTTTGCATACTATCCTGGCAGTCCGCCAAGAAGAGCGATTTTTTTGTGAAGATGATAAATGCCGGACACATGAAATTATTGTGGGTTTAGAATATGATTGGCAACAGTTTGACAGCGCATTTGACGAAAAAGTAGTTTGGCAGAAGCGATGAAGCGTCACAAGATTGTTACCAAGATGACATTTACCTTGCCGAACATGCCGTGTTCTGTAAAGAAACCTTTTCATCTGAACTATTGTAAATGGTTTGAGTAGCTCAGAATCGAATCATTCTTAAAGAACCGGATTAATTTTACCGGATCAATAACTTGATGTATTAAAATACTTTTTTTGGCAAAAATTGCTCGTGTTGGCGGACCGACGGGATAATACGTAAGTACCGTCTGTTTTAATATTAGTTATGTATAGTTTTCTGTATGAAATGCCTTTTTAGACAATTTTAATTAGAATAATTAACCTGAGTATGCAAACTTTGATTTATTAAATTTTTCTTAAAGTAATTTTGCATTTTTATTAAATTAAAATATTTAAAAATTTTATGTTTCACATTAATCTAAAACTTAGTAGTATGTATCTTCAAATAACAGTAGGAGAAAAATCTAATTATCTTTAAAGTATCTTGCTTAGTGATTAACCAGGGTGTCCAGCAGTCAGGAAAGTATGGAAATGTACTAGAATTTTTTCCCCATTAGGAAAGTCGGGAATTATGTGTTTAAAAATATAGGGAAATCTCTCCCCCACCAAAGAAGAACATGGCCAAATTGATGACAGCTGTGCTGTAAACAAATAGCAGGTGGAGAAAGGTGGAAACTGTTGATTCAAACAAAACTTGTGTGTCTTTTGTACCTGCTCTAATTCCACAAAAATTAAATTGGTGACTGTGAGAACGCAAGTCTTTCGTCGCCTGCACACGTCCCTCAGTTCATTTTCACTGTACTACAAACTTGGCAAAAGCCCAATTGACAGTGCGAAAGTATGCAGTGGTGGGGCTGTTGAGATTATTTTGAATTCATCAACTGCAAAATTAAAAATTTGGGCAAAGGGGAAAATTTTTTTCTGATCACTGAAGTGTCGGGAATTGTGCTTATGTAATTAAAAACTACCACACAACAATTAAGACTTTTTGCCTCTTGAAAATATGTTATTGCACACGATGGGAACTACTGTTGTCCTCCCCTCATTTTTTTCATATGTTCCACACTTGTATTTTTTTTTTCTTTCTGTTTCCCTTTTTTGCATTTTGATGTAACAGCGTGATGCCTGGGGCACTTGCCCCATTTGCCCTCCCTTAGTTGCAGGCGTCTGTATACATACTGAGAAAAATTGCAGATGATACCAAATACAATAAAAATTTGGATCCGTTATGAACTTTTTCGGTCATTTTCAAATCCGAAAATGTCCGTAATTTTGAAAAATTTGTTGGTAAATCAATAGATTCTCATTATTTTGCAATTGCAATATTTGAATTTTTTGTGTTTTTTGCTGAAATAAAGCATAATGAGGGTCTTATGTAACTGTTTTAAAGCTGAGATTCTATTAAGTGAAAGAACTTCATATTTAAAATACAAATCCCCCCCCCCCCCCCCCCCCCCACACACACACACACACAATTTTGAATTTTCAATGTATGAAAAAAAGAGTAAAATCATTACATTTTAAACATACTTATTCATACTTGCTAACTTTTACGCTTTTTCACAGATTTTTATGATTTTACTTGAAACTGCTGTTTTTCACGTTTTTTTATGAAGTCTCTTATTTTAATAAAACCACGACCCATATTTTGTTTTGAAATATAATCTCTTAAAATCTATCATTCATGAACTTTTTCTGTGATTTGTTTATTGTAAAATTACTGAATAACTGGCTCCCCTCCTCTCCCTTCCCAAGGATTGACTAATTTAGATGTTTGTTCATAGAAATTCTGGGTAGGAAAAGTTTTGTGGAGTATGCACTGGCATTCCAATTTCAATCTTTTCCCATCCGTATTGAGAACTAATATTACCTCTTTAGTATATGTATTTTTATTTCAACCTCCTATGCCACAAGAGTAAAAATTGATTCTTATTTCTAATTTAAATTATTTTTAACTTCTTTTTGAAATGTAAAATAGTAAAAAAAAAAAAAAAAAAATCATTGAAGAGGGCAGCTTCAAATACAAATGAAAGTGATTCAAAAGAATAGTGATGATAATGAAATTGAAAAAAAGACATTTGATTAGGAAAAAAAAAAATATTTGAAATCGGGCATTTTGGCATGTTTATGTTTATTTATTTAATAATTTTTCAAGTGTAATTTTACAGTAATTTCTCAAATTTTGCAGAATTAATTTTTATAATATAAATTTTGTGTTCAGTGTGAATGTTCTTTTTAAAAGGAAAATAATTAAATTTTAATTATTATTATAATTATTTGTTTAAGATATACAGATTAAGTGTACATATTATGTATTACCTAATATGTGGAAATACATATTATGTAAGTTTTAATATTTTATACCATGTAAATTATGCAAATTGATGAAAAACATTAAAACATTAAAATACTGTTCATATGCTATTTAGTAAAATTTATTTAAAATAATCTCTCATTATTTAGCAGAAGTCATCAGAAATGATTTTTTCCAAATAGTTGTACATTGAAGTGCCAATAGTTTAATATGTCATTTGCATGTTATTTTATACCTTGGGAATTTCAAAAGTTGACAAATATGTATCTTCAAAACTTGAGGAAATTATCAGTTACCGCCCCCCCTCCATCCTTCGAAAAAAAAAAAGAAAAAAAGGATATTTATATTTGTTAAAATTGTTGGATACAAGAGAAATAATTTTCTTTCCTTTATTTCCTTTTGAATGTGAGTAAATTTTGAAATTTGCCAGAAAAAAATAATTTCAAGATTTTCAGTTCATATTTTCTGAAAAGTGAAAGAATAAAAAAATAACTGACTGCTCTTGAATACAGCAGAATACTGCCAAAGTATAAACAGAACATTAAAACTCTCATTATTATATATGTGCACATACAATATCAGGAAAGCGAGCATTCCCCACAAAATTTAATTTTTTAAAACTGGATGTCAGTAATTAAACCTTTTTCTTAGAAATCATACTATTTCTACCTTTTGACCCCCTCCCCAATTTTTTTTTTTTGTTCTGGCTACATGTCTTATGTATACACAGTGGTGGGAAGAACTACTTTTTTTTTTGTAGCGAACTACAACTACTGCTACTTTTTGAAAAATGTAGCTAACTACAACTACTTTTTGAAAAATGTAGTTAGCTACACTACTTTTGAAATGTAGTCGCTACTTTTTCGCTACTTTTAGGAGACAAATTTTGCTAACAGATTCAGTTTGCATTACATTCATATTTAAGGATATTTATATCCTAATTAGAAAAAACTATTGATATCTTAATTAGAAAAAAACTATTGCACTAATAAACAACTACCAGGGGAGTGTTTGAGGAGGGCGGCGGGCCCCCTCAAGAAATGTAAAGCAATTATTAAAAAGGAGCTATTTTGAAACATTTCTTTTAACTTTAGAACAATAAAGTTTAAAATACCGAATCGTCCCCCTCCCCTCAAAATGGAAGCCTATATATACGCTACTGACTACTACTGCTAATTATTGAAGTATTGTTGAAACTAATTCAGTTTTAATACCTCTATGATAAAAATAAATTGGGAAAGTGAGCTCTGAGAAAAATCATGAGAACCAAAAAAGTTAATAATAATAATTGGATGTCTGAATGGGAAACTCGTTAAACTCGGTCAAAACTCGTTTAACTGAGAGGTTTTTTTTAAAAATACGTTTCTACCTTAATTAAAAAAATATTTTATCCACTTAATTGCATCTACAAAATACAAACCTTATTTCTAATATAAATAGCATTAAAAATATATATAAATACAGCAGGGTGATTACAGAAGTGATTACATACTTTACAAGGTGATTACATACTTTTTTGTGCCTTTTTTTTCTACATGAAAGCGAACAAGTTAAATATGGGTTCTTTGAAAGCTATCGCAAGTGCAAAGCAAAGCTGTACCCAGATGGTGCATTCAAAGACCCCCGTCCTAGGAAGCAACATTGGCCATTCCAGGGGAGTCTCCTTCGTTGGATGATGGGGGACAGATAAAACACGGGTTTAATATTGGGTAATACCTCACATTTTTAAATTTAAGTTTTCTCAGGAAGAGACGTTCGGCTCTTTCAGCCTTGGACTAAACAATGCTATGCTCTCCCTGATTAACATTTAGGTGATGCTGAGAGGGCTTTCCTTTTCGGTGGCGTTATTGCACTGTTTCCAGTCCCTCAACCCCCCCCCCCCCTTGTCAAAAATTTTTAAACAAAATACCCATAAATTTTCATCTCAAATATTACGCATTTAACACAAAGTTACGTCTATAACCCCCCCCCCCCCCCCTTGAAGGAAGTCTTCATATGCCGCTGGTGGGACTAGTTGTATAAAGAAACGATTCAATAATTGAGGGTGTCATTTTGTCAAGAAGGAAGATCAGGTAACGGCTTGCCAAATTTAGTTTCTATGTTTTGGTAAGAGCCCAACGTTGTACTTGTATATTTAAATTAACGACATTTCATTTTAAAAGCTAATGATTTATTTATTTGCGAAGGGAGGACAGCTTACATCACTAAATGTGTCGTTTAGAGGTACGTATGTAATAATTTTGCCATACAAAATGTATATTCTGGGGGGGGGGTGAGACAGCCTTACTATTTTTTGACGTATATTGATAGTTGAATGTTTGAAGAAAGTGACATAGCAAAACTTTTTTTTAAATTAACACATATTTTAACTAATCTAAATATTTCATTAACAAGAATATCTGCTTTTTTTTTTTTCTTCTTTGAGATATGAAGGATATTTGAAAAACATGTTTCGGCTCCCTCATCTCCCCCAAATGGGCGACAAAAAAAAAAAAAAAAAAAAAAAAAAAAAAAAAAAAAAAAATCCAAATATTTTTTAGACGTATTTGTTTTTCTTTCTTTTGCCAACTTGCTATCCCCTCCCCTTCCTAAAATTTCTTTTTAGATATTCTTTTTTGTTGTATTTTAAAATAAAAATCATATGAATGTTCTTTTTTTAATACAAAGGATATGTTAAATATAAATGTAAAAAACATTTTGCCCCCCCCTCCCCCAGTGCAGCATCCCTTGGGGAGGTAATCTTTAAAAAATCCTTAAATTTTTCTTTAGGTTTTCCGTTTTGTTACATTTTAAAACAAAAAATCTTTTTTCCTGTAACATATGAAGAATATGTGAAAAGCTCATTTTGACCCCACCCTCTGAAGGTAAATTTCGAAGAATCGCCCAATTTTTTTTTTCCGCTTTTCCTGTTTTTTTAATATTTTCAAACAAAAATCCTGTGAATGTCTGTTTTTTTAATTTGAGATATGAAATCAATATTAAAAATTTGTGAAATACCAGTTTTTCCCCCTGTCCCCCTTTGGGAAAAGGCGATTTTTAAAAAATCATTAAATTTGTATTTAGATAATCTGGTTACTTATATTTTAAAACAGAACTCGTATTCTTATTTGTTGCTGGTTTCTTTGAGATCGTAAAATACTATAACTATTACAAAAATAAACTTTCACTTTCATAGAGATTTGTGTGTGTGTGTGTGTGGGGGGGGAATCACGCATAAAACTAATTTTTATAATATCTTACATACTGTTCAATTATTTTTGGTTTTATATTACATTTGAGAAAGAGAAAAAAATATACACATAAGTTAAACATACCTTCGGTTCTTTGATTTAGGCCCATTTTGGTAATTGTATTCATTAAATAAAATTTAAACATAAAGTTAAACATACATAGAATATAGAAACTTAAACACTATTCACAAAATTATATATTTATAAGTCACATTAACCTAGTTAAAATGAAAATTTGAACGTAACTCCTAAAAAAAATAAAGACAACAATAAATGGGTGAGCAGTTCACGTTTGAGAACGAATTTAGAAAATGCTGATAAACCAACAAAGTAGACAGTTCATTATAGGTTCAGGTTCAAGGGGTATAATTGGAGTTTTTCTTCCTTTTCATTGCTTTCTCAGTAATTTTCTGGGCTGGTGTAAACCAGGAAGTTGTAAAACGAAGCTGTATTGCCCCCTGCAAGTCCTTCCCACAGAATTCCAGAATCCCCTCTCACACAATTCCTTTGAATTCTGTGAAAGGGGATGAGGGGGGGGCACTTGCTAATTGTGAGGACTGACTATATATCATTCCAGCTTTGGAAGGATATCGAGTTCATGGAATGCTAGACACTCAACAGTGGGCAAGTGGACACTACACTGTATTTAGGGGTACAAAAAAGAAGAAAAAAGAAAATTAATGATGTCACAAAAGCATGCTATTTAAAGATATGTAAAATTCCTTTTCAAAAGTAAAAAATGCTCACTTTTATGCAGAAATAGCTATTTCAAAAACTCAAACCTTACATACATTATTTTTCAAAATAAATCAATTTTTATGGTCTAAACTTGATTCATCTGGGAAGTGCACATGCCCCCTCTGGATCCGCCAACTGGCCTTGGCTTAATATGAAGTTAAATGCAGCTACTTTTTCTTTTACACTCTCAGTCAGACTAGAGACATGAATGCAAATGCAAGCTGTTCTGATTCTGATTTCTCTCTGGCGTTCCAAGATTATCACACTGACAAGGGGGAGGGGGATAGCCCGCGTCCCCAAATATCCCAATAATATAGATTAAAAATTCATACATACTGAAATAATAATAATAATCAAAATAAAACAATTTCCTCTGTAACAGTTATTGTTGTCCATCACTAGATCAACTGGGAGACATTTTTTGGATGGTGAACATGATTTGATCAAAGTACAATAAATTGAAATGCCATTTTTTACCCCGAGTACCAGTGCCTTGTGTTTTATGTTTTAAAGAAGAAAGATAATTACAAATCTTTTTTCGGTCCAGGAAAATTTTCTAGCATGCTAAACTTGAGCGCCTTGTAGAAATAAACATCCCAGACAGTGACAGATTTAGAGATGTGGATGCCCTGGGGCAACAAAGGAGTGGTGGCCCCTAATTATTTCTCAAACAAGTTAAGAATATTTTTGAAGACAAGTGTGACGAAGTGGGTTCGCCGTTAACTCATAGCCTAGAAGTCCAGGAATGGATTTCAGAGTTCAATATTCGTTAGGAAATTTTATGTAAAGATATCTATTGTGGGGGCCTCCTCTCTTGTGGGGGACCTGGAGCTGCAGCTCCAGTTGCCCTCCATTAAATCCGGCCCTCATCCCAGACTTAATGTCCATAATGTTAATAATACAAATGGATAAAATATTAAAATAAAAATTATTCTTGGTTATATAATCTTGCTCAAGTATATGTACGTAATTTTTTAAAATTCAATGTTTGAAGTTTTGAAAATGTTTTATGTTGCAAAAACAAAATAGCGGTCAAAAATATGCAGACCCTGATATACTTAGATGGGGCCCCGGGGCAAGAGGTTATTTTGGGCCTCTGTACTATTACAAGCATTTAACTTATTTTTGATTGTTTTCTATTTTTCCAGCATAAAAATAAAACATTTTTAAATAATTCTAAAATTGAATTAAAAATTACCCATGTATTTATACTCATTTAGAACAAGACTATGCATTTAAAATTGATTTTAATATTTTTTTAAATTCATTTATATTATTAGCGTATGTGTGTGCCAAGTTCCGCCTGTCAGAAAATTTTCTTTTCTTCATCATAATATATATATATATATATATATATATATAATGCTAACTAATGGATATTTTATGATAAGTACATATGGCCATAAGTTTTCAAAAATGCCTTTAATTTCTATTTTATTAATCTAGTCTTAGAAATCATTGAGTTAGAAGAACGGAAAATATGTCTCGAAGTCTTTTTATTGTTACACAATTATGATATAGATATCATAAAGGAAATTTAGCTTAACAAAAATTATTATTGCAGCATATATAAATTTAATATACAATAAATCGAGAGATTTGCGAGGCCTCTATTTTTCAGGGGCTCCGGGCTATTGCCCGCTCGTCCGTGTGATAATGAGACTCTGAAAATACTATGTTAAAATGCTTGGTATGGTATAGTAAAGGGGGCCCCGAAGCAGTGGTGCATCAAAGATTTTAGTTTAGTAGGGGCTAAGACTACAAATATTGATGAACTTGGTTATAGTGACCTCGATTATAGTAATAATTTCCTTATAACGTCAAAATATTCTGTATCACACACCCATAGAACACAAGGCCACTATCAGCGTAACTCGTTATAGAGTCATAAATAAATACCCGACTTTTTCACTGATGATGTAATAGTTTAACTGTATTTCATACACTGACTGTAAGTATTTACTTAAAAACCAAAGTCTTTTTTTTCTTTGGTAAAAAAAATATTTTAGAAATAGTTAACATAACTTTTAATAATAAAATGTTTTAATTCATTAATGACATTTTTCAATTTTTAAAAGTTTTCAGATCTAACTCTCCAGTTTTAGGGGAGCTTTAACCCCCATAGCCCCTCCGTGGGTGCGCTTTTGCCTACAAGTAACCCAGTACTCCGAGGCCCCATCTAAATATAATCAGCTTTGGATTCTCTTTCCTTCTTTTTTTTTGTCCTCTTTATAGCAGATTGGTGAGTCTACAAATAATACTGAGAATGATAAAAAGAAAAAAGATGTACAAGGTCAGGCTTCAGGCAGGAAAAAAAAAAACCTTCCCTCCCTCACTCGAGTGCGTGTGGTGTGTGCCCCCATAGAATCCCGGGGGGCACGGGGCACACATAGATACCCTGGGAGGGGCGGGGGAGGGATTGGGTATTCTTTCAAGCATCGGTCCAGTTCTATGCTTGGTGTCATAAGAAAGAGAATTTGCACCACGAGATCAATCACCGGAAATGATGACGTGGCAAAAGTAGCTTCCAAAACGTGCTACAAACTACTAATTTTTTGTAGCGTGCTACACTACAAACTACTTTTTAAAAAAAGTAGCGCGCTACACTACAAACTACTAAAAAAAGTAGCGACTACTGTAGTTTTGCTACTTGTAGCGCGCTACTCCCCAGCCCTGTGTATACAACATAAACTACAATGCTATTGATTGATAAAAATGATTCTAATTATGTTTTCTATTAAATATCTTGGTATTCAATATCAAGACTTATAACAAATTATGATAAGTTTTAAAGTATGACAATCTTTCAAAGGTAACTTTTCAGTTAGAAAATCATTATTTACAGACACATTTGGTTGAAATATTGACTGCATATTTATTTATAAAAATACTATTTAATAATTTTATTAATGAGATTCATGAAAACTCTCATTGTTATTTTTCATCTTTTAACAGTACAATACAATCGCATGTTGTATGGTAAAAAAAAAGAGCGTGTGTACAGAGTACACATGTCAGAAGTGAAACTTCTTTGGCGAGATTTTAATCAATCTGTTAGATTATCAAATAAGTAGTCAGAGATAAAAATTAAAGATAACATTTGAAAACAGATCAAAAGTGGATGTTGTAGGTAGTCAAAGGATTGAGGCATAGTATCAAAAAGATTAAAAAAATTAATGTAAAAATATTTTACAAGTTCGTTTGGCTAATTTTTCAGTATTAAAATAAAATTTGAAAATAGTAAATAAAATAATAAATATACTAAGCACACTAAGTCATTGGACAAACATAAAAATCATTTAATGTACATGGATTTTAAATTTTAAATTACAATGAGGATGTATACAAAAAGAATATATAAAATATTACTTACTTGGATATCGGTTTTTGTGAATAATTTAATAACAATAAATATAAATCAGTTTCAAAATACTGGAGATTTTGATCAAAATATAATTGATAATTGACTTTCTGTCAATTATTTGTCTGTCAATTATTTGTCAATTGTCAACTGTCAATTGATCTTTCTGTCAATGATAAATCCAACTGTAAATCAGTGCTCCAGCATTTTCGTCTCAGAGTGCACAATGTGTGTTTACATTCAGCACATGCGTACACTTTCTTAAGAACGAATGTAGCACAAAGAGGAGACAGAAAACACTGCAGAAATAGAGTATAGCATGCTTACTATTTTTCTTTTTTTTTTTTCTTTTTTTTTTTTTCTTCAGACCTCCACCCACACACTCTCCGGAGAAAAGAATTATTCCCTCACTGGTTCTTCATTTTGATGTCACGTGAAGCTAGTCGAAAAATCCCTTCTTCTGTCTTCGGAAGTTTCAAATTATTTTCGTACGGGCTTTACTAATTAATTTTTTAGCTGATCAAAAAATTATCCTAGATGCTTGATTTTTTTAAAACGAAAGCTTAGCAGTTTGTCCGTAACAGTATATATTTTTTAATCAAAATATTCCTTAACTTTCTAGATGCGAGCTGAGATAGGCTCCTCGTTCTGAAATTCACCCAAATTTGCCAGAGAAAAGGGTTGTCTATTTTTATTTATCAAAAATCGGGACATTCAGCTAATTCAAAAATGAAGGTCTCTTTAAAAAGAAAACTCTTTCCTGTTTCCAATTGTGTAATTTTTTTCTTTTGGATGATTGGAAACCTTCTTTTTCGGAGGGCAAAGACAGAAAATGGTCAAAAATAACGTAAAATATAAAATAATTCAAAAATTAAAGAACGAATGTAGCACAAAAAGGAGAAAGAAAACTCTGCAGCAATAGAGTATAGCATGCTTACTATTTTTCTCTTTGGCAATCTATCCGGTAGCGCTTTCTGTCTGTTAAAATCCACAATCGTCCCAGACTCATCATGATGCTATTGCCGTGACGTGACCTTGAAATTTCACTCTCAACGTGTTTAAAGAATTTGTTAAAATTTTTTATTTGGGAATACCTTAATCCCCCGTACATGATATATATTTCGGTTACACACATAACCATCTTCAGTCGTTTCTGGAACTCTCACTAATGGCGGCTTCCTTTTATATCTCTTCGTTCTTCTTCTTGAAAGTTCGATGAATGACGTCATCCCATGATTGGTCGATTGTATGAAGCGCATCGTTGATACTGCCATCTGTCGTCATTATTTCTAAGCTCTCACGAATGTAGGCATATATACTATTTTTAAAATATTTTTAAAATCAATGGTAATGGGCGCTTTGAAAGAGCCCATTACCATTGATTTTAAAAATATTAAAAAAATAGCCAACTTTAAAAATAGCATATATGCCTACATTCGTGAGAGCTTAGAAATAATGACGACAGATGGCAGTATCAACGATGCGCTTCATACAATCGACCAATCATGGGATGACGTCATTCATCGAACTTTCAAGAAGAAGAACGAAGAGATATAAAAGGAAGCCGCCATTAGTGAGAGTTCCAGAAACGACTGAAGATGGTTATGTGTGTAACCGAAATATATATCATGTACGGGGGAATAAGGTATTCCCAAATAAAAAATTTTAACTAATTAATCCGCCGTATTAAATAATGTTTTATATGTTTTTATTGTGTTTAAAGAAGTTTCACTTCAATATGAAAATCACTACTCCTGATATCTCCCGCCCCCCTGGCTACGCCACTGATCAGATGTATTGTAGTGTTTTCTCACTAAAAACGGAGATTTGGAACTTTAGATGTCAACTTAAATATGTATGCTAAAGTTTGAAACGCACATATCTTCTTTTTCTGCCTGGAAGAATGGCTGTTATTCTAGGGGGTAAGTTTTTAAAAAATAATATGGTGAAAATTTGTTATATGTGGGTCCTTGAAAAATTTAGAAATAAGCCTTGAAATCCTTGAAATGTGCTTGAATTTTTACTGACAATTTTGCTGGATGCCCTTTCAACAATTTCTTGATTGTGTTTTATGTATGTTACCTTGATTTCTTTTCCCTTTAAAGAAAAAAAAATACTTATTTTGAATATCATAAAGTAATTTTGTTTTAGTAATACTGGAGAATGTTTGATGTAATGTCTGCTTGTCTCTTATGAAAGATGAAAAACCTAAACTTTTTTCTGCAATATTTTGCTGCAGTTGGGATATAGTGTCACTTATAATTCTGTTCATTACAGCAATCGGTGATTTCATTTACGCTAGTTTATAGATACTTTACATGTTTGGTGTTATGCATACATTTGTTTTTTTATATTTTAACATAAGAGTACTTATTTCATTAGGTTTAGTTCCAAGGATATTGAAAGTAGCTCCATCTTGTGCTATTATGATATCATCTTATGAATTTGGAAAATCCTATTTTAGAAAACGAAAACAAAAAGAGAAGTCAGAAGAAATATTATTTTAGAAACTTATTTTATAATTATACATTTTAATGTTAAGTTTATATAGAGAACAACTATTCTTATTAAACTGTTACTTTTTAAAACTTTTATTTGAAACTATTTAAAGCTTTAGTATTTAAAAATATTGTTATGTCATTGTTAACAGTAATACAAGTTAGACCACAAAGACGTAAGTATAATATATACAAAATATTTTGTTTCTTTTTATAGTGACCTAAGTGTTTTATAATGAGGATAGTCAGAATAATTTTCAGTGGCGGCTCGTGGGATACAGCAAGTACAGCCGGGATGCACTTAAAATTATCAACAAATACTTTAAAATAATTCATTCTACTAACTTTCTTAAATTCAGATTAGAATTATGGAATTTCTATGATAAATTTAAAAAAAAACAAAAACAAAAAACAACGTGTTGTAGTAACTGCCAGATCGCTCATTCAGAAAAAGGCCCTTTAATCTTCCCACAATTCAACTGTGAGTCTTGGTACAGCCCTCATAGCCAATCAAGAAATTGGTAGCACCGTTGCCATGGCAACGAGTTTGTAAGCAGTTTCTCCGGCATAGGGAGTTAGTAGCTAAGTACAGCTGATGAAAGATTTTCAAACGATGGCTGCAGTGAATTCGACTGACTGATTGGCTTGAGAAGTGAGGGAGGGAGGGGTACGGAGAATATATGTTCGGAAAACTCTCGACTTTATATTGCTAAATTTATCAAGAAGCTAAGCCTGGATAGATGCTTATGAATGGACAATTACCCATCAAAGCAGTATTGTTTTTAAGTAAGCAAGAACTGGCATTTAGAGGACATGGCGAGCGAGAAAATTCTTTAAACATGGGAAATTTTAAAGAGCTTTTAAAATTATTGATATCTGAATTAAAACAACGCCTTTTTATGAGGACATCACTGACCGATTCGCAAGTTTAAAAGAAAGGAGGATTGATTTGACTTATAAAAAAATAAGTAAGTTTTTTTTTTTTTTTTTTTTTTTTTCTTTCCTTCTGAAGTTATTGTTACAAAAGAAAATTCTAAGGAAACTTCGAATCAGACACGGATTAATGCAATTTTGAGGATAAGAGCGGCTGGTTGAAATTTATGTAAATTTTATGGAAGTAAAATAGGATCTCTTGCATTTTTTATGAAATTTCTTTTTCCTCGTTGAGGGCTTAATCCGTTTTCGAATTCAGTAACAAAGATTTTCCATTCCTTTGGGGAGGAAGGGGGGGGGGCAGCTCATATGCTTCCGGCTGCACTAACAGTTTTGACCACGGGCCACCACTGATAATTTTTTATTTTTTAACTGAGTTTTAGAAGTAGTATGAAAAATATTTCTCCAGATTTTGCAGTATAAAGGGTGTCTCAATCAGAGGTAAACCCAATAGTATAACATGAGGCACAAGCTCAAGACAGTACAAACGTAAATTACTTTTATTTGTCTTATTTGTTTGAAATAAGATAATAAAAGAACTTTTATATATGTTTAATGCAAATTTTGGTAATAAATATAAAAAATGAGTACTGTCAGGGTATCTTAAAGTAAGGTACCAAATTTAGGAAAACTTAAATTATTTTCATGTAAATGATTGTGTTGGGGGGAAAATATACTACAGTTCATGCAATTGAGATGTGTATTCATCTAATATTTGCTTTAAAAAATATTTAACATGTATGGCCCGTCTAAAATTATAGTAAATATTTTATTATGAAACTTTATTTAAGTAAAATAATTATACATCAGTGAATTTACTGCTTAAACCTTTCACGGGTGGCGGCTAGACGTTCTAGCCACCTACTTATGGTGTACATGACAAATTTCAGAAGCATTAGTCAATTTTCCTATGTTTGTTTACCAGATAAAAATGAAATTTGCACAAAATGATATTAGGTGGTAAAGTGTCATGCATATTTATAAAAATATTATAGATATTTTACAGAAAATATCTATAATATTTCCCTGCTTCATTAAATAACTTAATTAAGAAATTTAACATTACTCCAGGCATCTGCATAAACGAAAAAGTACAATAAAAGTTCTTGCGCCAGAAAGGGTTAACTATAAATTGGACTGTTTAATTAACATATAAATTTTGTTGATAATTTTATCATATTATTGTAATAATTTTCCTCTTTTGTATCATATTATGAGTACCGTAATTTATAGAAGAAATGCCACACTCACAAAAATGAGCTTCATTAACTAACACTGAAAATGGTAGATGGCCGAAGTGTGAACGTCCCGGGTTCGGGTCCCATCGTGCGGCTGTCGATCTAACGGTCTGGAGTTTTGGTTGGTTTTCGCCAGATGTAACATGAATGCATGTTAGAACCCCTTAGAAAGTCCTCCTACCAAGGCACCCCTTCCTTGGCAGATCGCCCTAGTGTAGCGTTGCCGTAATCGCACACAATCACAATCATTAACTAGAAAATCATCAGAAACGTCGCATTCGGCTTAAGCACCACAGCTGCGATTTCCAACTCCCCCCTCCCCCTCCGAAAAAAAGAGAAACATTGCACTGGGATATATTTCCAGAGGGGGTGAATAAACAGTAAAAATATCTCCTTTTCTTCCCCTCCCCATATGTTTTTTTTTTACCACTATTTTACGGAGCTTAGGATTTCCATTTTCAAATAATCAGTGACCAATTTCACATCAATTTTTATATTCACAAAGGCGAATTTATAAATAAATAAATAACTTGTAAAAAAACTTCCTGCATTTGCAAAAAGTTCGTACAGTACACACATGCTGTTAAAATGGAAGAGTGAGCCAATGAAGAGGCTCCACATAATGGTTAAATAATTAAACATACAACAGGCTCAACTACAGGCTTGGACTGGCTCCTATGGGGGGGGGTCCTCGGCTATTGAAAAGGGGCTCTTTACTGTTGAATTTGGCAGAAATAGAATGTTAGGATATGTAATATTTTTAAAAATATTAGGTTTACTTGCCAAAAAACCATATTTAACTATTTTAAAGCTATTGGGCCCCCTGATTCTTCAGGGGATCCCTTGAGAACATGGTCTGTAGGGTCCTTCGCAACATCACTGTGTAAAAGGGTAAGATTACAAAGAAATAAATAATTGAACTACTTTGTACATTACTCTGATGTATATCAAATTACTTTAATTATAAGGTAATATGCCTTAATAAGCTGGGAGCCCTCGGCGATAGCCGACCTGGCCAGTCCGGGCCTGAGAACAATGGATGTTCATTGGAACACGGGTGCGAATAATCAAGGGTAGTGCATTTTTGTGGTATTTTAAGGAACTTTTGCCCCTCAAATTATATATATTAAAACCTTCATTAAAATTTAATTATAGTTCTATAGTATAGACATAAAAAGCTTTTTTTTTACTTAATTAAGGAGACATCAATTTGATTTATGTACCCATCCAGAGTCTTAGATCAAAGCACTTTTCAACGGGGTAGACTCTCATTCTGATTCGTTACGCTGTGCTCTGTGCACCGATTAAAAAGTAGGTGATCGGTGTTGGCACCATCTTTTGCGACAATTATTACTAAATAATTTTTGATTTTTCTTTGGATCTAAGAATGGCTTAAAAAAAAAAAAAAAAAAAAAAAAATTATAAATGCCGCATTTACAATTTTTAAACTTTTATACTCATAAACTCTGTGGTGTTTCCTCCATAAATTATCATATATTGTCAATGTTTAAAAATTTACTTATTTTTATTCAAATTGTTTCTGTATATGAAAACTATGTACAGCTGCGGAAAAAAACATCCACTTGTACTTTATTCGGCCATCGTTCATCGTACAGTAAAGTTACATATACCAATCGTTTACGATTGACGTACATTTTAATTTGCTATATATAAAAATTGAATAAGAGGTTATCTCCATATTAAAATTCGTACAACCCCCCCCCCTAATAGCAACTCCTAGATTTCACTTCATATTTTAAAACTTTAGCTCATTTTAACCTCGGATATCAATTTTCAATAAATTTGAACTGAAAATGGGTGAATTATGAGTTTCCAAAATCCTCCTCCCCATATGTTAAAATATTTTTTCATACTTTAATTCATATTGCATAATAATAAGCTGATTTTTATTCGTACTATTAAAACTAAATGACCCAAACATAATTTACTATTATATTTTTTAATAAAATATTAATATGAATTATATATATGAATTACTAAATTAGTATTAAAAAAAATTATGAATAGCAACCTAGCCACATTTTGATGGAAATGGATGCAGAAAGTAATATTACATGGCTGTGAGAAATTTAAAATTTTTACTTTTACTTAATTTACGTTAAGTAAAAAGTGTTATTTTCATGCGTTAAGGAACCATATATAAATTTATTAAGTGACAATTTTTTTGAAAATTGCATAAAATAAATGTAAATTAGATTTCATTTGCACAAAAATAGTAAAAGTCAGCAGTATTAAAAAATAGCAAATTTTGAAGCAAATAAATTGGAGGTTTGTACAGTTTGATGATTATTCTATAAAGCATCTATTTCCCACAGCTACTAGTATTTCCCACCAAATAAAATATTTTCCATATGTAGAATTAGATGCTATAAATGTGCATCTTAACTTTTACAACATTCTACTTCTGAAAAACTAACATCCTTAGCATTTAGGCATGGATTTGGCCTTTTTTTATATCTGAAGTATCAGGTCTTTGGACTTCCCCCTATTTTACCAAACTTTCAACAAAAGTTAAAAATCGCATTTTTCTGTCTAAATTTTCATCTGACTACAAATTAAAATATCACCAAAAGTCTTATAAAAATATTGCACTCTAGATGATAATATTAAATGAAGATAGTGAAATAACAAACACAGTGCTAATAATGGCTTTGCAAAAAAGTTGTGTTTTTTACGTGAAATTCAAACAAATGAATTTTCAACCATTCTTCATGTTTGACCATAGCTGAATAACTTTCATGCTTGTAGTCAGAGGAGCAGAGAACAGATTCTCGCTCCTGGCAACATTTCACCTGTCTAAGAGAACCTTTAAATACTCAATAACAATTTCAAAATTGAAAAGATTTTCAAAATCATAAGCAGTCGTTTTGCATTTTTTTTTTTAAATCATGTATACTGACCTAGGAAGTTTTGGAGGCAGGGTTCATTTTGACTGCTGACTAAATATTCTAATTTCTACCCCTGATACTCAGTACAAAAAACTTTAAGACTAGAAACAGTATTTTCCCTGTAAATCATATTTATTTCTTTTAACTGTCGCAAGCAAAGTTAATGAAAGGTGAAATGTTCAGAACCTACAAACAGTGTTTTTCAATTTGCAGAAAGTTCCTTAAAATTGTACCAAAAAGTATTTGCAATATTTCTGGAAATTATTGCAGAAAATTGGCGAAAATTTATATTTAGGATAATTTAGGATAATTAGGACGTCAATGATTTTAGGATAATGAAGTCAAAATAGGGTGTAGCCATGGATAAAAACTAAATTCATGCAGAATTAAATATGAGAAGACTGTCCCTTATGTAAATTAAACTAATAGTAAATTAAAGTATAAGTTAATCACAAATAAATGGTATATATAACTTTGCTGTACGACAAACGATGGCCAAATAAAGAGCAAGTGGGTGTTTTTTTAAATTCCGCAGCTGTACATCTAATTATTGTTTCTAAACATGTTTTTCAGTCTGAACTAGTTTGCAAGTATGACATTTGTAGTAATTGTAGTCAATGTAGGTTCATATCATGTGCAGTGTAAATTTATAAATATATACAGTCAAACCATGATATCTTGAACCTTGGTATCTATATTTTATAAATCAAAGAAAAGTATTTTTTCTTTATTCATCTTATTATTTTAATGTTAAAAGAACTCTCCCTAATTGTACAGATGGTCACAAGAGTCACTGTGATGTTACACTTGCCATAGGACTGTCTCAAACTAGTCTCATTGTGACTTGTAAGTGATGCAACTCCACTGTGTGGTCACGGATGCTTTATTGACCACTCATCAGGTGACATTCCTGAAGTTACTCAGTTCTGTGCGACTTACAGTTCAAAGTCAGTGTGTGACTGGTGGCGCATTCGTCGAGTGTTATCTACACGTTCTTTTTTAGAAATCTGCCACTATACAGCTCTACAAAAGTATTGTATCACATTGCGATATTATTTTGCTTTTATAGCCTAATCAATAATCCCCCTTTCTCCTGAAGGCCAATGAGGTGAAAGATTTCGGACATCAGTCAGAATTTCTGTAATGTCTAGGTTGAATAGTCTATAATGGATAGTTTAAGTTCCATTTTTTTTTTTTTTTTTTTTTTTTTTTTTTTTTTTTCATCAGTTTTCATCACTGCAGGAATGTCAAATTTACTATCTTATACAAATTATGTGTTAGAAATGATTAGTAAGTGAAGAGTGAGAATACTCTTATTTGAATGAGAACAGACATCAAATAAGTTGAACATTTTTAAAACAAAAATAAAATCTTAAAGCAGTTTGGGATTCCCAGAAGTATATTTCAACAATTTTGAAAAACAAAATTATAGTTTTAAAAATGTCATGATGGATTTGGTAAAAGAAAAGTAGATATGGCGATTTTCATTATATAAGAAAATATTTAATGTTTTGAATGAAACAGTGTAGCACACAAAATGTCCTTGTTTGAGAGAATTTGATGAAAGAATGACAAAACTTTTAAGAAAAAGTTAAATCAGTTTGATTTCAAATGGAGTAATGACTGGTATGAAAGTTTCAAAGAAAGGAACACTTACAATGATGAGATCTGTTAAAATTTTAAACAGATGTTAACGATTTCATACTAAAAGATTGCAGTCATGTTACAGAATACAGATGAATCTGGACTTCTTGAATACAGTCTTGGTAGAACTATGACCATTAAAAGAGAAGACATGCCATGGACATAAGAGGTCCTAGGAACATTTAACTTTGCTATTTTCTTCTGATATGAATGAGACTGAAAAATTGAAAATTTTATTGAATAGGAAAATTAGCTAAAGGTAGAAGAAGCATAAAATCTTTCCGTTGTGAATCAAATTAAAAGAAACTGGATGACAGCGAACATTTTTGAAAAATGGATGAGAAAGCTAGAAAAAAAAGAAAGAAAAAAAAATGAAATAAGAAAAGTGTATTTCATTGACTATTATGGTTCTTTGAATTAGCCAGAATTGGAATGTGTAAAATAGAATTCCTTTTAACACAACACCAAAGCTACAACCTATTGATTAAAGTATTATTCAAAGCATTGAAGTGAAGTGCCAACATAAAGTTTTAAAAAACTTTTGTCAGAAATGGATCAAGGGGTAAGATAATCATGTATGAAAGTTTTCAATCTTTTGATAGAATTCAGAGTTTTTCAACTCTATCCAGGCTGATAATGATAATGTATATATTATATGGCTAAATAATGAATATATAAGGTATTAACTGATAATGTATTAATTGTATGTTAATCCGATTGTTTTTTATTGTGTGCAAAGTTCAGTCTTTTTTGTCAATTTGCACTTTCATGCCTGGATAATCTAGTGTAATCAATTTGCTTGCCATGCAAGAAAACAGAAAAAATATGGAATGGTGTCACTTACCAACCATTTCACATGCGTCTAAAAAGTTGAGTTCATTAAGAATCTAAATTATAAACAAGAAATCTCTGTAATATTATTAATAGGTGTGAAGCAATTGAAGATTATGGCTGCCTGATTCACTGAGCTGATCAATTTGAAAAAAAATAGAATTTTAGATTTAAAAAAAAAATTATTTGTTTTACACATGAATGAGGAGAATAAAGTATGTATTTCATTAGAGGTAGTAATTAGAGGATAATGTTGTTCTCTATCAAATTACCAGCTGTTTCATCAGAGAATGAGGAAAAATCGGAGAATTTTCTGCTAAATCTTAAGAATAAGGATGCATTATCAGCTGCAAATACATAATGGAAATGCCTTCATTCTTATACAAATATGTAGCATTTTAATGTTAATTTTTAAACGGTCATTGAGCATGAGCAATACTCTAATCCCTAACAACTCACTTTGGATTTTTTTTTTAGATGTTAGTTTTCATAAAAATGTGTAAGCACTGTGAAATCTAGGTTTGTTTTTTATAGAAGAAAAGCTAATTTTGTTTTTGATAAATTCCTTTTTTTTTTTTTTAAATTTTCCCCTGGTAAAATTTTTTTTGACTTGTTCCCCCCCCCCCCCTTATATTTTGAAATATTGTGCTTTGACTGTATATGAATTCAGGTTAAATTTTTGCACTTAAGATTTATTTTTATAAAATTCAGAAGAAATAATGAATATTGTTCTGGATTTTGTATTGCTCTAAGAATGATATATCTTGTAAATTTTTATTACCTAGATTTTGAATGCATACTTTTTTGAAATTTACCAGTTATGCTTTGAGCACTTTTTTCAGATAACAAACTTTTTACATCATAATAACTAGAATTCAAAGACTATAATTGAACTATTTTACTGGAAAGAATGACAAAAGTAAAATTTAATATACTGTCATTGTTTGACAGTTTTGTCTTCACTTTGATTTCATGTCATTTTGGTCTCCACAAATAAAAAGTAATTTGTAGTAATTTAAAATATTAAAGGTAGCATAACGATGTATTGTAGTTGCTTGATGCTAAAACTTGTAAAGAAAAATAATGGGTCAGTTATATAATTTTTATAAACTTTTATTGTAGACACAAATGTATGACATAGATTTTGAGAGTTGCTTATCAAGTGTGGTTAGGTAAAATATCTTATTTATTAAAATTTTACTCGCTTTTATATTAAAAGTTTGCATATACAGTTTAGACAAGATTTTGAATCTATCATGCTATATTTGTTAGGATTGATTACCAATGGTTTTTGCTAGTTAAACTGAAAAATACTAGTACTAAATAAACATTGTGACCAAACCCACTTATTTTCTTATTTGTTTCAGGAACTTCTGTTATTGAATTTTGATAACTGTTTAGCATTAAGTTGAGGCACAATCCTTTCGTGCTGGCAATATATTCCTTATGTAATTTACTTGGAAAAATTACCAATAAAACATTTTTCATGATATATTCCATATTTCTATATATTTTTATTAAGTATTTCAGCATTTCAAATTTCAATATTGGTCATAAGTTTTATTAAAGTAGGTATAAATATTCATTTATTAAATGAATGAAAGTCTGCCTTTTTGTGTCTTGCCTTTTGAAATGAAAGTCTGCCTTTTTATTCTTTCCATCTAATAAGTTTCAAATAATAATTACTTTTAAGCCAAACGTTGGTATTATTATTCAGGATACACTAGAAACACTGACGTGGCTTTTATTCCCTAAATATTTATCATAGACATGTAGCATAAATTGCAAAGTTCTATAAAAATTTTATTTTATTGTATCAATTAACAGATATGCCAAGTCTCAGGATTTTGACTGTGTTTTGGGCCTTAGGATTTTTCTTCATTTTCTCAGGCTTTTTAAGAGTTTATCAAAAAAGTGAAATTCTCCTCAATTTTCATCAGGTTCACAAAATCATTTCATGTTGCTGCACGAGGCTCAACAACCTGAGGACATTTTATCTGAAATAATGCATCTGAAGCTGTTCTAAAACGTTACATAAATGAATTTTCATTATGTTTTGTTCATTATGCTATTCTCATTATTTATGTATAAATATACTAAAATTTCAAAGCTGTACGAGATTTAAAAAAAAGTATTTTTTAATATAATATTAGATATTTCAAATTTTAGTGTTTATAAGTTATCTTTATATAATTTTTAGGTATGAATAGTTTATCCCCTATGTATTTTGATTCATGTTTTGTATTTTCCAATATTTCTTTGGCAAACATTTGAACTTGAATTTTTTTATATTATATAGCATAACACTATCCTATTAGTTAAGTTTATGCAGACGCGTGTGGCATTTAAAAAAAGAACTGTGTCTGTATTGATTATATTCCATTTTATGCTGAAAATAAATGCATAAAAAAATCTCAAGCTTTTTAACATTAAAAAGCAGGAGATCTCAGGCATTTTGATTTTAGAAAGTTGGCACGTCTGAGTTAATATTCTCTGATGATTAAATCTAAATAAATATAAAATTTAAATTTTTACACCTCTCCTGTGCAGAAAATTTTCCATTTAGTAAAATGTGTCCCATACATTATTATTGAGTGATCTACAAAGTTTCAGTGTTACATTTGAAAAAGCTCGGCGATGTGCTTAAAAAAATTGGTGAGGAACTAAACAATACCCATAATTATTTTTTTAGTAATAGCAGAAGTATTATGTATTTATGCAATCATTGTTTTCTTTCTCATTTGTGCATGATCACTGAAATGCGATCATCAGATGCACTTTTCTTCCCTTTGAAAACCATTGAAAAATAGTTAAAGTCCGCACATATTTATTTTCATATCTGCAATACTTTTTAGGATGAAATGCTGAACTTGTATCATCTAATTATTGTTTGGTGGGCACATTTTACTGATTTTTTTTTTTTTAACAGTCACCTTATAAAAATTTAAATTTGTACTTTTTTAAATATGTAATTTACAATTTATTGTATCAGTAACAAGTCATCAAGTAATTTTTTGTATTATTTGATCAATATTTAACCCCTTGCCTGTGGAATATGTTTGAGAAAAACATGCCACAAATTGAAAATGGTTTTTCTCTTTAATTTTGTTAATTGTCTCACTTCAGTGTATTTGCCTGAACTGAGTTTGGGGTCACAGGCAAGGGGTTAAGGAATAAAAGCTTAGGTCAGGGTTTTTTTTTTGGGGGGGGGCGGGGAATGTCCTGTATATGTAAGCATGGAACACAACTAATCAAAAATGTTAAATTTGTAAATAGAAGGATTAGTTCAGTTCATTACAAACAGCTCAAAAAGCTTTGGCATTATAATGTTCTACATAGCAAACTATATCCAAGTAAAATATTGTGGTAGTAGTTTTTAGATTGCATGAAAAAAGATAAAAGAAATTTAGATTTATTTTAAAGGTACACATACATTAGTCATCTGATACATTCTGCATTGAAAGATTAATTGGCTAAGTTAATCAGTGCTGAATGAAATATTTTTAGGGACGTTTATAAAAACAATTAAATGCAAAATTATGAATTTTGATTTCTCTCTTTTTTATTGATAATGTAAAAATTAAGGAATTTCTGAAATGAATTTTAAAATTATATCTGTGTATTAATTATAAAATTTAAATTTTCACCAGGAATGTATAACTGTTATAGAGATGACTTTATTGTTGAAAATATGACTTCATGAAATATTTATGCAATAATATACTCACATTTATATTATGGAATAATTTTGGTAGAACCCAGTTTTCAGATAAAAAACTCTACTTAATTTTTGCATCTATTTAACTGTGTTATAAAATTATTATTGTAAATAATTTTTTCCCAATAAATAAATGCTTTTCATCTATTTTAAATAAATGTATTCTTTAATAAAATCTTATGATGGTTTTGCACAGAGGTGTGTTCAGAAGTGGGTTTTACAAGTAATCCAGGCTCTAACGATCAAGTATTTCCTGTCTTTTATCATTAATATGCCATGCAATTTAATGATAAAGAGCTCGGATGATATGGAAAACCCCTTTTTGAACATCCGTTAACTTACATCTTAACACTTTTGTGTCAGTTTCTCTGAATGAATCTCTTGCTCCTGAGGTAAAGAAAAGCATAATTTTAGAAAAATAAAATTATATAAAATAAATTTTCTTTCATATTCTTTGAACCATTTCTAAGTTTCCATAGCTGGCTCATTTGTGAGGTTAGCGAATAAAATTTACTGTTACCTCATTAGTTGAGACCATTTCAAAATTATTAACAAAATGGATGTATATTATTAGCATATCCAGAAATTAATTTTAGAGGAATATATGCTATAAATGACTTGTGTGTTACATATATGCATAGCTGCCAACTCTTCCGGTTTTTCCGGAAGATTTTCCACCACTAATTTTTACTTACGAGTTTAAGATTAAAATAAGTCAAAAATTTTATTGCAAAATAAAACTGTTTGAAGATAGTGGTGAAAAATCTTCCGGAAAAACCGGAAGAGTTGGCAGCTATGTATATGTATATGTGGAAGATGACTGAGGGAAACTCTCACATTTTGATAAACTTAATTTGGCTTATAATTAGTTAAAAAATAATTGCTTGGAGTTGTATGGGGCTTAGAAAGGATATATTGGAGTGACATAGTTCTGTCACAGTGGTGGTTGAAAGATGAATTGAGTCAATAGCAAATATGAGTAAGTGGGGCTACTGTAATGAAAGATTTTATTTATTGCCTTTGCTTCTATGTCTGATATGTACTGTTAAATGAGGAGGGAAAAAAACAACAACCCAAACCTGTCAGAGATGGAAACAAAGTTGCCATCTATTGTATTTCTTGTTGAATAAAACCCTCGGAAGCATCTAATAAACTTTTATTAACTCTGTTCCTAAAAGCACATCCTTACATACAAGAAATTGTTAAAAATTTGAACACGTTGTAATCAATGGATATTTTCCAGAGATTTTAAAAACAAAAATTTTTGCAAGCTATTTTATTTAGACTTACATAAGCTCATTCCTTTTTCATGATTGTGGCCTGCCCAGCTGCTGTACAATACATCCCTACAGAAATACAGTCTCCATTCCTTCTTTTATTCTATGTAAACAGGGAAACGGTAGTATTTGTCATGAGCCTTCTAGCAGCCCAATAAAATTTAGCTTTAGTAAAGTTGTCATGAGTAAAAGTCATAAAAGAAAGTGACTTGTTATTGGAATTTGACAAATGTGAAAAAGTTCGTAAGTTTGCCTAAAGAACACAAAACTTAGTCAGGGGCAGTAAGCATGCTGATGTGGTGTAGGTATTCATAAAGGTAATCATGATTTGTTGCAAGTCTAAAATTTGCTATGAAGACACCTCGAGGCAAGTCCATCAGAATGTGTGACATAGTATTCCAACTATACTAGTTGAGACTTGTTCAAAATTACGTCTGAGGGATAAATGTGCTTTATTCTTTACCTGAGAACAAAACTACTGAAAGGACAAAGGGAAAAGTGATAGGTGTTTTTTACAGTCATTTTGTCAAGGAGGTCGGCTTTTTCATTTCCAGGAGTATCATAGTGGCCAGAAATCCATTGAAGAACTTATTTTTAACCAGTGTCAATTTGCCTCAGACAAATTAGCCCCAACTAACTCAACAAGAAGGCTTTAATTTGGAGCAGGAGCAACAATAGCCAAGATTGCAGCCTGGAAGTCTGATGAAGATGACTGAATTTCTGAGTAGTTGGCAGTGTCCTAGAAGATTTAAGATTGCATTTTTATGGTTTATAGCTCGGCATCAAAACTATAGCATTTATTTCAAGAAGGCATTCTTCAAAGAAGCCCTCGCTTTAAAGACCAGCACCAGTTTTTCCATTGTTCACAAAGCCATCAGTAGAAATGTGGATCCATTCATCACTTGCACAATTCGTAGCAATATCTTCAAAGAAAAAAAGCTCTAAGGGTATCGGGAACAGAATTGCCTTTTATTTCAGAAATTATGATTGAAAGGGAAAAAGGAGTTCTACGATTAGGAGGAGAAGGCTAACAATAGGTGAGTCAAAGTTAGTGAAATGTGTACAGGCAGTCCCAAAAGGGTAGTAATGGGCTTTCATTTTTTATCTATTAGCGATAAGTGGGCAACGTAAATTGAAAAAAATGTTCAAAATGAGGTGGGAAATAAGACTCAGTTAAGAAAATATTCCTCTTGAAATTTTCAAAAAGTTACACTTTTTAAATTTGTGTAAAACCTCAATACAAAACAATTCCTAATTACTAAAATGTGCCCCCATATACTAATGTGGTGATGTACAAAATTTGAGAATTATGCACTCTAATTAACAAAAAAATTGACGCTTCAAGAAGGAGTCGTCCGATTGTAATGAAATTTCGTATGCAAAGACATTCGGACCGAACATGCAAATGATTAAAATCTGAAGTCCAATGAATGAATAGTGGAAGCGCTAGCGCATCGGAACTGCCCATTCAGCAGGTGCATATAAGGAGCGATTGTCAATCTGATGGCTAAAATTTCTGTTGCATTTCGAGTGCGCTATCTTACGTCGGCTGTAAGAATTCCTCGCGGAAGAATTCGTGCGCATTACGAGCAGATGTCTGAGTTTGAAAGAAGCTGGTTGGACGAATCGAAGAATCGCTCGCCATATGCCTCGAAGTGATGCGGCTGTTGGACTATGCTGGCAAGAGTGTGTCAACAACGGTAGATGTTGACACACTCTTGCACGCACATATGTATCCAACATAACCCGCCACAGACGATTGAGAGAGCGGAATTTACGCTGCGCCGACCGTTACGCCGGTTGCCTCCCACGCCTGTACATCAAGTCCGATTACTTTGGTGCCTGGCTCAATCAAAGTGGAACTGCTTTGACTAGGCACGTATAGTCTAGTGACGAGCCCCGTTTCTAATTGTGTCCTGACGACAACCGCAGACGTGTCTGGAGACGTCCAGGGCAGAGGGGGGGATCCTGCTCTGACTGTCGTACGCCACACAGGCCCACAACAAGGTGTTATGGTCTGCGGTGCCATCTCTTTTGATAGCACATTTCTGCCACATTGACAAAACAGCGGTACGTTGACTACATCCTACGACCGGCTGTGTTACCGTTCCTTTTGCGACACCCTGGACTTACTTTTCAACACGATAATACCCGGTCGCATACGGCACCTGTTGCTATGAATTGTCTTCAAGCTTTCCCTGCACTTTGGCCAGCTAGGTTGCCTGACCTCTCTCCCATAGAGCACATTTGGAACGTTATGGGAAGGCGATTGCAACTATCTCAAGATGTTGCTGATTTAGCCCAACAGTTGGGGACAATTTGGCAAGAAATCCTGCAGGACGCTGTCCGGGAACTTTATCAGTCTGTGCCATGTTGGGAGACAGCTTGCATCGAGGCCAGAGGTGAACCAATGCCTTATTGACTTCCTTCCTTTGTTATGGTCAAATTCTACAATAAATCATTCAATTGTTCGGAAATTTTAATCGTTTGATTTTTTATGTATGTTCTTTACTTGCACCTATTTTTATCGCAATCGGACAATTCCTTCTTGGTGCGTCGTTTTTTTTTTTGTTATAAAATGTATTTTCAAAAGTGTCAAAGAATCTTTAAAAAAGATAAACGGGGGCTATACATGAATGACGACCGTATTGGAAATGTCAGCCGGCCAAGCCTTTCAGTTACACAGTGGAATGCTGAAACCGTACAGCAGGTCATCCAACGGCGGTCCCGGACTTCCGTACGCCATGTTGCATCTTGTACTGGACTGCGAAGAATGAGTACTCACCGTCTCGCGTTCTCGTGCGAGACAAGACGCGAAACGAGAAAGGAAATATTTTGAGACGAGACAGATTCTTGTCTAGCGAGAGATTTCTCGGGAGAATTCCTCGTCTCGCAGAAATTAGCGATACGAATTACTTTTCAATCAGGATTGCAGTGCTGTATTTGAGGAGGTATGCCATCCTGAGAAGGGATGGTATACTTTGCCTGAAGCCTCTACCGTTTAACTTCCGTCGCCTTTGTTATCGTTGCTTGTTATCAGCACTCTACAATACACGCAAACAAGTAACATTTAAAATTAGGACAGTACAAGGGATATACAAAACACACAAGAAGCTTTTATAAAACGAAAAACGAGAATGGCTTAAAGGGAAAATTACAATACCAAACAACATGCCTAGGGCGGGACGACCAAGAAAACTATCCGACGAATTGAGTGACAGATGTAAACGAGGAAATACTGATATGCGAAAGGGCAGCGTCCAAAATGTTAAAAGAAGTGAAAATTTCTTCAGAGAGAGCGGGGAAGTGTAAAAAATCTTATTGAATTGTTCAACAAAAAGAGAATATTAAGTTAACTCCAACACATTCACTATGGATGTTTTTTCAAGCTGGTAGTTCCAGAAAACGAAATGCTATAATAAGAGTCACCGTAGGAGAAAAATATATTGTTATGAATTTTCGGGGCAACCCACTGTTCTGTGGATTAAAATAGTTCAAAATTCGTATTCTACTCGTCAAATTGTTAAATTTTGCCTTTTGTTGCATAAAAATCGGTCAACTAGAACCGAAGATACGGAGGTTTCGGTTTTCCCATTCATTTTGATAGCAGTGTCTAGAAATCTAGACGTAATCCAAATTCCCGCTTTATGTGGAATCTTCGAGAAATATTCTTCTGGAAGCTCCTTGTAGCTTCTGCCTCTCCTATAAATACAAGTGCTCTGCCCCGATTGAGTCAATGCTCATTGAGCTCCCGTCGAGTGAGTTTGCTGTGTTACGCATTGTTTTGACGCTATAGAAGCGAAGTTTCCGCTTGCTTTTCGAAGCTGATTTTTAAGTGCTATGTGTAAATTCTTCATTGTTGTCTTAAAGGATTGTGTACGATATCCCTTGCATGTTTCCAATGAATTTTGCCCGTGGAAGTGTTTTATTTTGTGTGAGAATTACAGCATTTGTGAAAGCTTCGGTACTGAGTGGACTGTTATAAACGAGCTACTGGCCGTTAGTGCCTGTGAATTTTGTACAGCTGATTGTTCGACGAAGTTCTAGAAGCAATAAAGTTTGTGTTCCATCCTGACACGTGGACTCTTTACTAGAACTTTCTATACCTACTGGACTTTAAAACTACGAACCCAGGAAACAAACGGAGGTTTCTGAAACAATATCTATCCATGCTACAGTGTGTCTACAAAAGGTTAAAAGAGATTGCTGCCCAGACATAATCCTACTCCATTACTGAAAATAATATGTCAATTAATTTGCAGAACTTATTAGATCATACAAGCACGCGTTCATTAATACATTTAGAAAAAATTATGGAGACCCTTAAATGAAGATAAAAGAAACTTACCGAACTTATTTTGCGAGTGAGGTTGTGATGGCTCGCAACAAACACAATTCAAATAAAAATTTTAGAATGAAGCTAAGTTCCGATTGAATTTTAACTGGCATGAGATCAGTAACCAAGAAGATGAAACTATTATTAAAAGAGACCGTGGAGATGCTTCTCCCAGCTGAACCTTTTAATAAAAACAGATGCATATGAATCTGAATATTAGCAATTTTCAGAAGTGACCGAAATGTCTTGAACTTAGATGAAGAAGACTGGGTATCGTCATTACCCAGTTTGCAATTTAGTATAGTAAATGAGGAAAATTTATTTTATATTAAGAAAAAAATTAAGAATAAGTTTTAGAGCTGAAATTTATATATATTTATATATACAGGGTGTCCACTGCTAACGGTGCCAAATGGCTATTTTCCCTAAACCGTTAGTCAGACACACAGTTCCTTTTGCAAAAATGCTTTAAATTGTATAATCCATTACATCAGAAACAATCTAAGTCAATAAATCAACTCCTATAAAAATTACGGAATTTAAATTTCTATGCGGTCCCCTGGTCCTATCGGTTATATTTAGAAAATTTTACTTTATACAATTTGATGCACAATATATATATATTATCCTTCTACAACCAAAATTTACCGAGTTATAAGCAGCAAATATTTTGACTTAAGTCACTTTTCGACGTTTAAAAATGTCCCGTTACGGTAAACCGTTAAGGGACCATATAAACATTGAAATTTTAAATTATAGGTTTTAATTTCTTTTTCTGCCATAATGCTGAGAAAGAAGCAAAAACAATTTTGGAATACTTATCTTTAAGCAGAAAGTTATAGTCAAGCTCTATAAAAATCTAACCAGGGTCAGACTTACTTAATCGTATATGTGTAGCACCGAGTATGCTACGCAAAAGTACAGGAAGAGTTTTCTACACGGGTGCATATTTGTATTGCAGCCGAAGGAAGATACTTTTGAGCAAATGTTACCTTAACAGAATTTGTAATATTATTTTAGGTTTCTAAAATGCTTATATTTGTACTTTAAAATGTTTTATTTTCTAATTTAATGTTTAATGAAGTGTTTTATTTGCTTGTTTTTTTATAAGCTATTTAACACCAGTTCATTTAAAACACCTTTAAAAAAATTCTATTTTCAGTGTAAGCTATATTTTTATGTTAATTTATTGGATACATATAGTTAAACGTTAATCTTTTTTATTGCAATCTACATTCATAGAATTGTTAATGAAATTGCTAATAAATATTGCAAGTCTCAACACCATGCACATTAATTTTTCTCATTCATTTTGTATACAACCCCTATTTTGCTGCTCGAAAAGTGCTCTAACTTTAAGCAGCTGTAACTCGGTGAATGTTGGTCGTAAAAGGAGGATTTAAAAATATATATATATTGTGATGGGACCGTATAAAAATTTAAATTTCGCAACTTTTATAGGAATTGAATTATTGGCGTCGATCGTTTCTGGTATAATAGATAATATAGTTAAAAGTATTTTTGCATTTGGAACTATGTGTCTGTGACTAACGGTTTAGGAAATAACACTTGGGCACCGTTAGCACTGGACATCCTGTATGTGTATATATATACATATATATATATTAAAATGGCTAAACTTACGAATCAAGGAATCGTATACTCCACTGTGAGGCGTCCCAACAGCAGTTATGGTAGTCCAATATATTCAATAAACATAAAATCATATCCAAAAAAGGCATAAGTAGATACAGTAGACACCGGTTATAACGTACAATCACGGGACCTAAAAAAGTAGTACGTTATAAGCAGTACCGCCGGTAAGATTCAATATTACACACACACAAAAAAGGAAGTGGGCTCATAATTTCATTGTAGTATGTGTTTTAAACAGGTCTGATTTTTTAACATTTAAATTTAATAAACAGAGAAAATTCTTTATCACTTACAATTTTTACTGAGATAAATAATCTATAATTTTCTTTTGTTTTAAATGGGCAGATGGTACTTTAAAAATACCGTTTTGAATATCCATAATAGACTTTTGTAGAGTCTCTGCATCATCAATGCGGCATTCAAAAAATCGTGATAATGTTTTTGCATCATTTAGTGCGTCGTGTATGCTTTTTATAGGCTCTTCTGTTTCTTCTTCACTATCATCAGAATCATTACAGATAGGGCATTTCAGGAGGCATTTACATTTATGAATGACAAATAAAAAACATGATCTTGTTCTTGGCCCTACCTAGTGGGCGAAAAAGATAAAAGACAGCTCCTTTCCTTCATACACAATTCATCTCGCTAGAGAATCTGAAAACTGTCAACGTATGTTTTTGAAGGTACTGAAATTTCCGAGAACAAGGAAATAAAATTCTTAAGAAAAGCAAAATTTTATTTTTGGCTTTGGCATAAAAAGTACGTTATAGCCGAAGTGCGTACTTTTGTTAAGTACGTTTTAACCAAAGTTAAATAACATTTTAAATATAGGACTTCAATCGGGACCTAGCTTCTAGGTACGTTATAATCGATAGTACGTTATATCACAAGTCCGTTATAACTGGTGCGCACTGTATATCCAATAAATAGAAAATTCAAACAGAGGTAAAATTAAAAAAAATGGAATTGTAAGGAATAAAACAATGGGTAGTAAGCATCGGCTATACTCATCAGGCCCCACGAACCGAATACTTACTACCAAAATAAAAACGAAGTACTAACAGGATTTCAATGTAGTGACTTAGTACAAAGAAAGCTAAATATGAAACTAAAACTATTTCAACTAAACAGCTAAACTAAACAGCTATCCTGTTATCAAAAAACAAAAATGGAGGCCAGATGGCCGAAAGCAAGAGGCATGCAGGCATGGCTTCAGGACAGAGTGATCAATGTTCATATTGTTGCCAAAAGATGAGGAAAAAGTACCAGATGCCAAAATTCGAAAGTTAAATAATGACAAAAATTAAATAATTAAAAAAATAAAATAAAAATGGTAGTAATTGCATGATATATATTTGTTATATAATACTTAAATAGATATACATCTAACTACGCCTATATATCATCCAGAAAACATGATAGGAAGTAAACGATCGTTGTGGAAAAAAGACAACATGCAAGAACGTGAAACCTATTTTATTGAATAAAGATATGAATGAAATTTAATATACAAGATGCTTGAAATGTTCACCGTCGCCAACTATAGCGCTACAAAGCCGGTTCCGAAACTCATAACGTGATGGAACATGTCGGAATACGGTGCATCAATCTCACTTCTGATGGCCGATTTCAGGTCCTCCAGTGATCTAGGGGGATCCCTATAGATTCTGTGCGTAATGTAATCCCATGAGAAGTCGCACGGATTTACGTCCGTGTATGGGGGCCGCTCTATCCTTTGCTTCGTGAATTTCTCTGCATCCAGTGCAGTCAAATGCTCACCAAATGGGCCTCACCACTGGACCAGACCTTGTGTTCACTGATGAAACCATTTTCAAGTTCCTCGATCGTGCGGTTTGCGAAATCCCTCCGCCATACAGTGTCTCCCCCTCTCCCTTTAGAGGCTGGCACATTTGGATCTTGTATAGACGCAATCTCATTGCTCTCGTAAGCTTTGTAATGATGCTTTGGATATGCTTGATTGTTGGGACGCCTCACAGTGGAGTATTTGTGTCAAAATCCTGGCCAAAAATATTTTTCATGCGTTTTAAGGTTAAAATCATTACTGTTGACTTTTTACTTACTTTTTAGTATTATATACTTCTTAAATTATATAAAAACGCGTGTTATCGCCAAATTTGACAATATATCACCAAACGACTCGAAGTTGGTTTCCAACAAATGTCTTGTCCGGGGAGTGTCCCTTACTGGGAAGTACTACAGTAAAACTCGCTTAAGACGCTCTTCAACGGACCAGCTTGAAAGAGCGTTTTAAACGGGAAAGCGTCTTAAGCGGGAAAGCGTCTTGAGATGAATTGGGAAAGAACAAAATCTAAGTGCTTAGAAAAAATACGTATGTATTACTATTCATTTAGAAATTACATAAGATACTTATTATACTGCATAGATAATATTGTACAAATGAAAAATATAATACGCATCGAACTTCACATTTCTGATGTGCTGGGGAAAAAAGCATCTATTTTTGTTTGTTTAAGATTCTCGTATGTTTAGCAGCAAGAAAAATATCAATTTTGTTGACGTAGGTCAACATTTCCTCCACATGTTCCAAAGAGGACAGTACTTTCCGCAGCTCACTTACATAATACAAGCCAGTAGTAGCTGTCGGTTCTGTTTCTTCGTCCTCCTCTTGCTCTTTCGCAATCCCTTCAATCGTGGCATCTGCGATTATTTCTTCCAAAGTCCGAATGCTGCAGGTCACGAGGTGATCGTCCACCGTTGTATAATCAGGAAAATTCTCCAATGATTGAAAGTCCCCATCTTCTGGAAGTGAGTGTCAGCCTGAATTGAATTGTCCCACACATCAAACGCAGCTTTCCGAAAACAGTTTTTGATTGCATCTGGTTTAATTTCATCCCAAGCTGCACTGATGTAATTTATGGAACTGATTTTACTTTTTACACCCCCTTCAGAAGTGGAGCGAAATTTGATGAATTGGATTTTTAGCTCCGGGACACGTTCACGGTCAAGGGAGAGGAAACTCTGTCTTTGTCGATATTGCAATCTTTCTGTATTCCCGAGTAAAGGTGGGCATAAAACCTGACAGCAGCGTGGGAGAGATAAGTGAGAATTAAGGAGAGAGGGTGTTGGATGAATGGATACTTATCAAGGAGTATTAGCGTTAGGTTACCGTGACTAACCTCGGGGGGATTACAATACCTTTCAAAAAGGAAAAAAGAAAAGCTTCATCAGAAATACGAGAACAGCGTCTTAACCAACGACACAAAGCAGAACGAAAGCGTCTTATCAGGTGCATTTTACATTGATGAGTATAGGAAATGTCCAGGGACTGACGGAAAAAAGCGTTTTAAGCGGGAAAGCGTCTTAAGCGAGTTTTACTGTAGTGTAAATACTCACTAATAATACTCACTGGTTAAACAGGGTGTCGACAGATCAGGGAAATCATGGAAAAATCAGGGTACTTTATCAATCTGGAAAAATCATGGAAATATCAGGGAATTTTGCAAAAATATTTAAAAATCAGGGAACTTTCATTTTTGCCTAGTGAACTAGATCATTTTTAATTGTCAGTCTGATGCGCAGCTCCGTTCTGGATCACACGATACTCAACTGATGCACAGATACAGACATTTTACGAATCCGAAACCAGACTACAGATCATTCGAGAACATAGAAATAGGAATCCGAGACTCACGGACGTGATGTAGGCACGGCACTTATCACTATACGAATCCGAAAAAGCGCATATATTCGGACTCGTTCTAAGATGCGGCTCGTACAAGAAACCGGATACGCGAATCACATCGGCATGTGAATCAATTTCGCATGTGAATTGCTTCCTGAATAAAGTCATAAGTAAAATGAATGGTAAAAAATGATGGTCTTCTACTGTGCCGTTGTGTTTTTTAAAGCGATGGGACATTTGAGTGATGCCTGCTAAGCTCCCCCGCAAGACGATTTTTTTTATAGATAGTGCTCATTTTTAAGCCTTTTTACATGTTTTTAAAAATTTGAAACGATACATTGATTGAAATAAAATAAGTTGACTATGTGGCCAGTTTATTTTGATCAGTCATTCTTATGCTTAAAATTGAACACTATCTTTATAAAACGAAGAACCTTTCTGCTACATACTGTCTTTTAGTGTTCAACTAAATTTTATGTTTGGATTTATGAAAGTGAACTACAATTTTATTAATATTAAGCATTTTTGTGGTTTTCTATTATTTATTTCCCTATATGAAGCAATCATCTGTTGGTGCATGATGCACAATCGAGATTTACATGAAAGATTATGGTATGTATATAATTGCTTCTGGAAATTTGATAAAAATAGTCAGGGAAATCACGGAAAAATCAGGGAACTTTTTTTCTCAATTTCTGTAGCCACCCTGTTAAAGATATTTAAAAAAGAAATTTTTTAATGCAACATGAGCCAAAAATGGTTTTGTTAAAAAATGCTTGTGATCATATGGGTCGAGGGCCCCAAAGTATTTAACCCTTTGAGGCACAACCCTTTCCCAATGCTGAAAAAAGGGCAGCCGTTGCCATCGCTCGACTTAACTACCAGCAAGATGGCGGACGATTGAACGTTTCGATCGTCTGAAATCTTGCTTTTATTTAAGGCGAGCGATGGCAACGGCTGCCCTTTTTTCAGCATTGGGCAATCTATCCAACTGTTCTCGCATTCTTCCATTTTTACAGCAGATGTCAGTGCTGTTAAAAATAATCGTGACAATTTTTTTACGGGAAATACGTGCTAAAAAGTAAAGGACTCTCGTGGAGCTATGTCACTTGCAACTATTTTTATAGAAATCAAATCCATTCTTCGTGACTGGCAACAGTCAAAACGTCAGAGTTTGGTGTTCCCAGAGCGGGAACACTGCGCGTTAAAGGGTTAAATGATTTCAGTATTCAAAAGTGCCTAGGATTGAGGGCTTGATAGACGCTTGAATGTTGCATTTTTTAAGACTGAATTTCCTAAATAGTCCGAGATCCCACGGCGATCAGACAAGAGAGTTTTTGTAATGGATGAAACTTTAGGTTCTTAGTAGTGTCTCATGTACTTAAAATACCTGTGTGTTTGTGGAGCTTACCTTGTGACACCTGGGCAGGTACCAGGTAAGAAAGGTAACTAAAAATTAGAGTTATTTGACTTAAATTTTAATGGCTGATATTTATACATATTTTGTAGAATATTATTCTGAACTAGTATCATGAAGTCTCAGACACTTTTCATGGACCAGAACTTTTGTCAGACGCTTTAAAGCTCCACAAAAAATAAATGAACTTTATTTATTTTTTAATGTCTGACTTTTATGTATGTTATTAAAGTAACTACTACAAAGTTATATTTCATCAGTCAGACAAATTTGAATGACCAAACATCCCCTAAATACAAATATTATTCAACCGGGAGTGCGAACGCGAGAGCACTATGAGCGAGTGAGACGTTCATAGCAACTAGGTTCCCCTTCTTAAACTTACCATCTGCTCCACTCTACTGTGTGTGTGTGTATGTGCCTGTTGCGTGCCACTTAGAGTATACAGTGCAGTTTGGGTCTGTAAGAGCACATGTTTTGTTATTTCTGTTGTGTTTGCACATGTTTATATCGTGTAATTTGTTACTGATATTAAATTATTTGTGATAGTGAAAACCATGGAAGAAGATAAATTGACGTGTATATTTTGCAAACAATCTCATGACAAATTAATATTATTTACCAATGAAACACTTAAAAAATGTAAACAAGTTTTAAAACAGCGAGTAATCCATAACCTAAAATTCAAAGACTTAAAATTACCAGAGGATTTGTATGACAATGGTTACTATAATATTAATTTTAGGTGGTGATCCTAAAAAGACGATGAATTATTTTGTAAAGATTATAACTGGTACGACTTTGTAGTGAGAGCGACATAGTTTTAAGAAGACGATCGTATAGTGGGTCACATTTTAAATTCACACTCGCAACGATGTCGAAAGGAGAATTATTCCCCTTAGGTAGGACGTGCTTTCTTTCACACGGAACACGATGGCATACACAATGTCGTAGGGGTGAACATGCTTTTCTTCCCCACTGAACGAAATCACGCATGCGCCAGAAATCCCACATCAGAGCGACGAGGAAGGACAGACTCCAAGACCAAGAATGAAATTCCCTTTTGATGGCGCATGTCGTTTTTCTTCTGAAACATGATCACACAAACACTTTGAACACTGGGCTAACACATTTTACTTCAGGAGAAAAAAAACACATTTTGAAGACCACATTCCCTTTAAATAAGGAGTCTCACTCAACACTTTTAAACTTGAAACATATTGCTTTATTTTCACACTGGAACAGTCACTAATTTCCAAAACGCAGGATTATACATTTAAAACTCTACAATACATTGCATTCAAAAGTAAACTTGGGGAAGCGTGTAGATAAAAACATCACGGTGTTCATACTAAAGCGGCCTGGTACCTCGGTGGGTGAACGCCTCCGTCACCATAAAGTGATCGGCGTAGATGCGAACCCGTGCTGCGCGGTATATATTACGTGCCGGTGGGCAAAAGCCTCCTCACATGAAATGAGTGGCTTGCCCCCTCCGAAAATTACTCTCCAACTGCTTAAGAATGACCGTTAGACTATTGCTATAGAAAAAGGGAGCTCGAACTTTCTGGAACAATTTCAGCAGGTGTTTTTCGAGCAATATGCTTCTTGTGCAGGAGAGGAAAACCGCAAACACATCTGTTTCAGCGGAGCAGAGAAACATGCGAGCGAAGAGGTGTTATGATTATTCTTTTAGTCGGCGTCAACTGTTATTTTATTTCAAAGCAGCTGATAAGAGGGAAATGCTTTAGAAGTACGTTAATGCGCTGTAATTGAGAAGGCCAAGAGGAAAATTGAAAGCTTTAAAAGATAGTTATTATTAAAAACTTTTAAATTAAATTTAGAATAGATTATTAGTTTAAATTTAGACAACATTAATTAGGATTTGTATTAATAATTTTTTATTAAAAAATATGCACGTTGTGCCAACGTGACATATACTCCAAGTTTTCAGAAAAAAAATTACATGTTCAGCATAAATATTAAAATAGTATATCAATCAAAGTCCAGTAATATTAAAAAAACTGCATAAAGTTCTTGCAGAAAACCTTAAAATATGTCCGTCTTGATTTTACATGATTCAGTCTATAATAAAAAAATCACGAAATCTAAAACTGTGCTGAGGTTCTTGCATTGCTGATTTTGTCAGCTGAAAAAGATTGTCAACAGTTCTTGCATATACATATTTCAATAGTATTTGATATCAAAATAAAGATAATATTTCACACAAAAATTCAATAAAATTTTCAATAAAGAGTAACCCGGGATTTGTTATATATAAAAGGAAAGAGCTCCGATTTTTTTTTGAAGTGGTAACACTTGTAGCCATTCAAAAGGATTTCAATACAACATTGTTCTTATTTAAAATGTAAAAAATTTGCCATCTTGAAAGAAAAGGAGGGACATACAAAATATATACATTTACTTTATCTCATATTTCACATTATAGAAACAACACAAACTTACTCATGTCTTTACTTTATTTTATTTAATTATTATTATTTTTTTAAATAATATTGTGAACAAAAAAATTTAAATTTCAAAACTGAAAAGGCTTTGGTATGCATTGTACCAAATGAAAATTGCAATTATAGCATTTCAAGGCTAAAACTTTTCGCTGAGTTAGCTTCCCAAAAAGGAAAGCAAAAAAAGGAAAAAATGAAAAAAATGAGTGCAGTAGTTTGATTTCACTTACATCAAACGGGATTTCTTCCAATTACTAGAGGAGAAGGGGAGGATAGGACTGTAGAAGGAAAAATGTCAATGTTTACCACATTGGGGAATTTAAACTGCCACACAAACATGTCACAAGAGAATTATGGTAAATTAAAAATTATTTTAAATATATTACTGCAGTTAAAAGAAGAAAGGAACAGGTTCAATACAAACAGTTGATCAGGCTGTTCGCATTGAAAGTGCCCAGTAAAAAAAACAAAAAAAGTTAAATCAATTTTTACGTGGCCTAAAATTATAAGAGTGCGAAGTAGGAACCTGATAGTGACTATCAATACCAGGCAAGTCATTAAGTAAAGACTTCGAGGAGGAGCAAGTTTTAACCTATCAATATGCATTTTGCGAACTGAAGTGTCAGGATTATCTAATAATTGAATTGAATAAATAACAGGAGAATATTTTTGTATAACCTTATAAGGTACAGTAAGATGTTTATTATATTTATCTTTAGACTTTAAGTAAACAATATCACCAGGGAAAAGAAATCTAAGCTTAGCATTTTCATTTTTCTTTAAATTTTGTTCATATTGTGCAGACTTTAGATTAGAATATGTGTCAGCATAAATTTGCTTCAGGGTGGACATTACTTGAGACAAATAATGAGCTTTATCTAAATGATGAAACTGTAGTTGTGGGTCATACGTGTCAAAAATCATAGGCAACTCTCTTTCAAATTGTATTACATTAGGAGAAAATTGAGTAGAAGAATGTGTAGAAGCATTATACATATTTACATGAATGTTTATAGCATGAGCAAAGTTATAACCATATTGAATTAGAGCATTTACAGTTGATTTAATTCAGGTATTGATTCTCTCACTAATTGAATTAGCCTGTGGGTGTCCAGAAGTAGTATGTCTTAATTTAATTCCAAAAACTTTGTTAAAGGTTTCAAAAACAGCACTAGTAAATTGAGTACCTAAGTCAGTAAGTATAATGGCAGGTCTGCCAAAAGTTGAAATGTATGAAAATAAACAGTTAGTAACAGCATCAGTAGTAATAGAGTTTAAGGGATAGAGCTGTAGAAAACGAGTAAAATGATCAATTATTGTAAGAATATGTTTTCCATTATTTAGAGGTCCAAGAATGTCCATGGAAATTACTTCATTAGGTTTTTCAGGTATGTGATTATTTTGCAAAGGAATTGGTGGAGTAGCATGAGATTTTAAAGTTATGCATTTAGTACATGAATTAATAAAGTTAACTGTATCAGCATACATACCAAACCAAAAATAACGCTGTCGAAGAAATTCATATGCTTTTGCAATACCAAAATGTGGTAAATGGGCAATAGCCAAAACTTTTTTTTTTAGAGAGTTAGGAACAACAATAGTAGGATGAATTTCCAAAGATGAAGATTTTTTAGCATAGTACAATAATTTATTATGAGGATGTAGAAAATAACATTTATTGTTGTTGCTGTTGTTATTAGATTCCAAATCATTTATAATTTTCGAAATAGTTTTGTCTTTTTGTTGTTCAACAAGAAATGTTTTACAAGAAATTTCTAAAAGTGGGTCTTGTGGCGAAGACTGTGAAACATTTAAATAATTAATATGTTCAAAATTATCAGGTGTTTCAGGAATCGCATCATCAATGACAGGAAGTACATCATTATTTAAATTTAAAGTACTTGGTTGAGAATTTATGTCATGGTGTGGTGGCGTTTCTTCAAGACGTGAAAAGTAATCAGCCAAAAGATTTTGTTTACCAGGAATGTGTTTGAAATTAAAAGTATATTCACTTAATTCGCATAGCCATTTAGTAGTGAGATCAGCAGGAGAAGTAGTTTTTCTATAGTGCTTTAATGGCTTACTGTCTGACATAACAGTAAATTCTCGATTGTATAGAAAATGTTTGAATGCTAAAACAGAGTCATGTAGAGCCTTTAATTCAATTTTTATGGCTGGATAATTTCTATCAGATTTAGATAAAGATTTGCTAAAGTAAGAAATAGGACGTAATTCATCATTAAACTCTTGTAGAATGACACCAGAAATTGCTTGATTACTACCATCAGTATTCAAAATGAAAGGTTTAGACCAGTCAGGTAAACAAACAAAAGGTTTTGTGAAGAAAATTTTCTGTAGTCTATTGAATGCTTCAGTGTGAATGTCAAGCCATTGAAAATTTGTTTAGGACAAGTTAACTGGACAAGAGGATATGTTAGTTCAGCATATGAAGGTATTAAATTTCGATAAAATCCAGAAACTCCTAGAAAGCGTTTAAGTTGTCTTTTTGTTTTAGGAATTGGAAAGCCAGTAATTTTGATAATATTGGAGGAAATTGGCGAAATTTTATGATTTGATAGATGAAAGCCCAAATAATCTATTTCGGTAAGATGGAATTGACATTTATTTGGGGATAAAGTGATGTTATTTTTGATTAGAGTATTAAGTAAGGCGTTAAGTTTTTGAAGAGTTTCCTCGAAAGAATTTGAACCAATAACAATATCATCTTGATATGCCATAACTCCATAAACCCCAGACTCTTGTAAGATATTGTCTATTAAAGCTTGAAATGTGCTGGCAGCAGTTTTTAAACCGAAAACAAGGCGGTTGCTGCGAAAAGTACCCCAAGGTGTAGTAAAAGCAATAATATCTCTGTATTCATGAGGTACGTCAATTTGCCAATATGCACTACATAAATCCAGAACAGTAAAATATTTATAGTTTGATAAATTAGAAATAATTGTAGAAGTTTTTGGTAGTGGGTAAGCCGATGGTTTTAAGACAGCATTTAAAAGTCTTAAGTCGAGTGCCAGTCTGAATTTCGGTTTAGAATTAGGATCTAGAGCTTTCTTTTTTACTAAAAGCATAGGAGATGCCCATTCGGTGGGAGTTCTTTCAATGATACTGGCTTCCTGCAGTTCATTTAGTTGTCTCAGAGCCTCATCTTGTAAGGATTGAGGGATGGGAAATGGTAAAGTCCTAATTGGGAATTTATTTATAAATGATAACTGCGGTTTAATTTTATCTGTGTGTCCCAAGGTTTTCAAAGATTTTGAAAAAGCAGAAAAATGGTTCATTAATATTTCTTTTATTTGGTTTTGTTCATTGTGAGTTAAATGTTTCAACTCAAAGTCATTTACTGTAAGCCCATTCTTTCTTTGTTGAATTATTTCATCAGAGGCAGTAATAAGATTAACATGGTCATCAGGCATATTTGTGTGAATATTTAATTGAGCTTCTTCAATAGGACTTATAGTTCCAATACTCATTGCTTTGTTTAAGTGTATGGTTTCATCAGAATTATTTTTCACATAGATATAAAAATGGGGATTATTAATATCAGAATTACTAATGGAATGTATTGAATCATAAATTTCTAGTTTTAATGATTGTGTATTAGGTTCAAACAAAAATTCAGTATATGGACAGTTATGCAGATTAAGTTTTACATATTGAAAGTCATCGGGATGTAAAATGATTTTCTTATCAAGTTTAATTGTAATAGGCATGTCATTACTTAACTCTTGTGTAAAAGCAGGCGATTCAGAATTTGTCATGTTATTTACAGTGGTTGTATGAATTTCCCTGTTCAGATACAGATTTTTCATTAAGGGAACAAGGACGTCACCAATCGAAACAGTTCCAGAAGGTGGATTTAATTGTAAATTAAATTTTTGAATAAAATCAAATCCAAGAATACCCTGAAATTGAGATGAAATGGTCACATTGGTGATGAAAAAGTGATGTCTAAAATGTGTATTATTTATTTTAAATGAAATTTCAACACAACTAGAAAAGGCAACCTCAGAGTTAATTGTACTAATTTTAACAGAACGTGAAAGAAATTTATAATTGATTGCATGTTTTAAATTATTGAAAACATTCTGTGATAAAATACATAAGGATGAGCTACTATCTATGAGCATAGGAATATTACTATCATGCAGTTGAATTGGAATAATAGGAAGTTTAAATGAATTATCAGAGACACTTGCAATAATTTGGCACTCATCCATCACAAAATTATCAGTTTGAGATTCAGAATTCTTACAAATTTTTATAGGTTGTAAGGTTTGAGTATGTGTTGATCTTTGTGAAGAAAAAGGCTCTGGATGAGAAAAGGTCATAGGAGAAACTCGAGCATCGGGGGCTAGGGTTCTCATAGGTGGAAGTTTTGACGTAGCTGGTTGGGGTAAAGTCACTTGAGAATCTCGAGTACCAGCACCAGGAGTTCTCATTAGCAGTTTAAATGATCATTATGTGGTAAAAAAAAAGTTGCATTCGTATTAGAAAATTGTGATACCACATTTTGTTGAGAGGCATTACGAGTAGGCAAATTTTGGAACATAGGATTAGGCTGAGCTATGGGCTGAATTGGAATGAAAGAGTTTTACACTTTGAAACATTGGTGAACATTATGCCCTTTTTTGTAGCAGAACTGACAAGTTAAAGAATATTTCTTAAAATTATTTGCCTTTGTTTGTCGAGAAAAATAGTTGTTGGAGTTTTTGAAAGCTTTATTATTAGGCCTAGATTTATATTGAATGTTTTTATAGTTGTTACGAATTCGTCTGTTATAAGGATGACTGCGTTGAAATTTAGAGTTATTGTGTTTATCAGAAACACTATCTTTATTATCATCTTCGAGTTTATTGATTTGCTCTTTTAGTGAGTTTACTTCTTCGGTTAAAGATTTTATTTGGGAGGACTGAGCTCGAGGTGGGGAATTAGCAGAATTAATTTGCTGCAATTCATGAGCTCGGGAAACAGCCTTATCATACTTATTTACTTTTTCGATTTGTAATATTTTTCTGATATCACGAGGAATTGCATTAAGAAAATGATTAAATTTTATCGCATCTAACGCTTCTTTATCAGATATGTTGCTGTAAACCTTCTTAGTAATTAGATCTAAGCGATGGGATAGGTTAAGCATGGATTCATTAGGAAGTAAATTTAGACTATGTAACTGGCTTATGTTAGCCTGAGTATTATTAGTTCCAAAGAAATTTTGAAATAGTACATGAATTTCATTAATAGTTTTTGCCTCAGCAAAAAAAGGAGATTCTGCATAATATTGCAGAGCAGCACCTGAAAGCTTAGTACTTAGGAATAATTTTGTTTGTGCATCATCCCAATTATTTAAATTCTGTATGTCCTTTACTTGATTAAAGAAAAACTCCAATAAATGAGGTTCTCCCTGAAAAGGCAGAATATTAAGAATGGCTGTATTAGACATATTTGTCGGTTTGGCTATTTTATTTTTACCTTTAGTACTCAAATTTAATGTTATGCACAGATAAAAATATGATAAAAATATAAAATTGCTACTTATAAATTCTAAGTACACAAATAAACATTTTTAAATCTGCTTAATTTATTTAATTGGATCAGCAGTATACTCAGAAACAATCAACTATTTAGATATATGCAAAAAATATAAGATAAATAACGTTCATTATTTCGAAGAAAATTACTTTTTATGAAATATATATATATGCATATATTTATAGCAAAAAAATCAATCATAATAATATCAATCACTGTAATCAAAATTCAAATAATGCATAAAACTATAATACTAGATATATTTATATGAACCCTTACTCGTAAAAGAAAAAAAGAAGGTGTTAACACATAATATAATAAATTTTTTTTTTAAAAAGGTTGGGGTCCCCCCCCCCCAAAAAAAAAAAAAACTTGAAGTAAAAGGAAGCGCTCATTTGTCAACACATTTTCTTCTTTTTTTGCTTCGTCACAAAGCCGCAAGAATAAAAACAACACACTGTAGCACCAGCACGAAGATCACGACGATTTTAATACACTATCAGATGTCGGAACGTGCCTGGTACACCGCCACCATTTTGTCTTGGAGAAGTACGGTGGAAGGTGGTATATATTACGTGCCGGTGGGCAAAAGCCTCCTCACATGAAGTGAGTGGCTTGCCCCCTCCGAAAATTACTCTCCAACTGCTTAAGAATGACCGTTAGACTATTGCTATAGAAAAAGGGAGCTCGAACTTTCTGGAACAATTTCAGCAGGTGTTTTTCGAGCAATATGCTTCTTGTGCAGGAGAGGAAAACCGCAAACACATCTGTTTCAGCGGAGCAGAGAAACATGCGAGCGAAGAGGTGTTATGATTATTCTTTTAGTCGGCGTCAACTGTTATTTTATTTCAAAGCAGCTGATAAGAGGGAAATGCTTTAGAAGTACGTTAATGCGCTATAATTGAGAAGGCCAAGAGGAAAATTGAAAGCTTTAAAAGATAGTTATTATTAAACACTTTTAAATTAAATTTAGAATAGATTATTAGTTTAAATTTAGACAACATTAATTAGGATTTGTATTAATAATTTTTTATGAAAAAATATGCACGTTATGTCAACGTGACAGTTACCATCGAGAGTGCTATAAAAATTTCACTGCTTTACCAAAAAAATATTATTCTGCCACTCCAGAATATCCAAAAAGTGCTAAAAAAAATTATTGAGTGATTCTGAGAAAACATCATTAGCATCGACATCAAGGCTACCAAGTAACCTTAGTATTAATAATGATCCATGTGTACAATCTACCTCAAATCAAACAAATAATTCTACAGCTTTAGATTCAGATGTAGTATCAAACTCAAGTCCAGCTAATACTATGTCTGAACCTATGTCTGAACCTGAGCCAAGTGTTGAACCTCGTGATTGGATGAATGATGAAAATTCTAATGATTTTGTCGATGATTACAATGATTAAAAAATAAACAAATACTTGCTGTAATTAATCATAATTATATATTCTTCCTTAAAATTATTCTAACTGGTATCTTTTTTACAATAAAATAAAAATAATGCCTTACAAAACAAAATAGCTCCTAATCTATTCATTATTTCAAATACATGCAATAAATAAATTTACTTTAATATTTATTAATTATTAACCTAACATTAAAGATCACTTTATTGAAGTAAGGATGCAAAAATTTTGGATTGAAAGTAGTATTTTTAATACATTTTAATTTTTTACTCTGAGACGCATGCGCATAGTGCTCTCGCGTTCGCCCTCCCGGTTGAATAATATTTGTATTTAGGCAGGGGCGTAGTCAGAAATTTTTCATGGGGGGGGTTACGACTACTACAACTCATATAAATGTATACGTGTGTGTGATAATGTAGTGAAGGATATACATTTTGTATGGCAAAAAATTCCTCATGGGGGGTTACGACCCCCCTAACCCCCTCTTAGCTACGCCTCTGGTATTTAGGGGATGTTTGGTCATTCAAATTTGTCTGACTGATGAAATATAACTTTTTAGTAGTTACTTTAATAATATACATAAAAGTGAGACATTAAAAAATAAATAAAGTTCATTTATCTTTTGTGGAGCTTTAAAGCGTCTGACAAAAGTTCTGGTACATGAAAAGTGTCTGAGACTTCATGATACTAGTTCAGAATAATATTCTACAAAATATATATAAATATCAGCCATTAAAATTTAAGTCAAATAACTCTAATTTTTAGTTACCTTTCTCACCTGGTACCTGCCCAGGTGTCGCAAGGTAAGCTCCACAAACACACAGGTATTTTAAGTACATGTGACACTACTAAGAACCTAAGGTTTCATCCATTACAAAAACTCTCTTGTCTGATCGCCCTGGGATCTCGGACTAAAAGAAAAGTCGTTCTTTCCTACAAGAAATAAATGACATTTGAAATTGTATTCATTCTAGCTAGATAAAATCCAAAATGGGGTGAACATCGATCTGGTAAACACGAGAGAAAATTTATACTCTCAAAAATTTCATGTCCAGACTTTTAACAAAAAGAAGGAATGTTCCTTTGGGGCAATGCACAACTCAAGATCAGCGATAAATTAGTGCGCCAAGCAAGTCGGTATTCGGAAAGGACAGTAATCCCTCTTTCCTTCCCTTCGCGTGAAAATTTCCCTGTGCGATTTACAATGTGCGGTAAGTCCCTAACCGCTTGTAATCTTCACGGAAATAAGACCTGCTGTCTCCTAAGCTGTACAGGCCTTGGATAGGCGCCATTGCCTGCATCTCAAATTTCACCCGACCTAATTGATCAGGTAATTTTAAAATATTCTGTTCCTTGTGACGTCTGAGGAAGACCAAAACAATTTACTAGTTAAGATTTTTTGATAAAAACAAAATAGCTGTTGTTGATTACTGGTTGTATTGAAAGTTAATTTTTCTTTTCTCTTCTTAAGTTTGCTAGGGCATATTTAAGGGGAATCTGGAGATCCCTCCGAATATGTAAAGCAATTATTAAAAAGCACCTATTTTAAAACATTTATTTTAATTCTAGTAACAGTAATGTTTAAGATACCCGATCGCCACTTCCCCCACCCAAAATGTAAACCTATATACGTTAGTAAGAGTACGTAAAATGTTATTTTGCGTTTCATAGATTTGGGTAAAATAAGGGATGTTGGTGGACTTCCCTTTTAATTTCACCAATTCTTCCATTATTGATGATCTACTGTAGATTTTACATATATTATGGTCCCATGTATATTATGGGCGTATTACAACTTGGCTTCTCTAGTGTGGTAGGTTGAGTCAGAGACACGGGAAGAGATTTTTTTCTGGGGAGGGGGCAAGCTGATATATTGTTTCATAAGTTTATAAAGAGTTGTCCTTCAACTGTTGCAGTTATTGTTCTGAACTCTGGCGTTGGCCGAAATCTGCAGTCACCACGTACCCTCTAACACACGATTGAAATATTGTTGTTAAATTGTTGCTTGTGGGGGAGGGGCAAAAAGTATACGCCCCAAAAATGTGATAGATCAGGTTTGATCTTCCTGATCATCAAACATACTATTATCGTCACAATCCTTATGTTGGAGCAAATGGAGTCTTAAATGTTACCGGATTTATCTGCACCTTCTATCCTTGAACGATTATCATTACCATTCCAATTTCCGAACACTGCTGTGTATTATGGCAGAGGGTGCCCATGGATTCTGGAGACACTTCCTTCAGTACACACTATTATCACTGTAATCCCTATGTTTTAATAAAATGCGGTTTAAATCGCTGCCCAAATCAATCTTTCAACACACTAGTATCGTATCAAAAATATCGTATTTTATGGCAGCGTTTCTCAACCTGTGGGGCGCGTCCCCAAGGGGGGCGCAGAGCGTTTACAGGTGGGAGGGCGAGAAAAATCAAAGAGGAAGTAGTGACGCATGTTTTTAAAAAATCATCTTATTTATTCTCATTTTTACTCAAAAATATATCCATTTTCGCTTAAAATGGTCATTCAAACTTTAGTGATAACATTATTTTGTAGAAATTCGACTAAATGTTTATTGTTAACGATTAAAGAACTGAATGTATGATGAAAAATGTGAGGCGGAGGCGCGACATCGTAAGTTAGTCTTTGTTGGTGGAGGGGGGGAGGGGGCGCGACGGCAGAAGGTTGAGAACCTGTTTTATGCTATTGGTGATAAAGGCAGGGGGTGCATATAGATTCTGGAGACACTTGAAGTGTACCGACCCACTCTATAAGCTTGGCTATTTTGTGGGTCTGTCCGTGTTTACAAACTGGCCGAGTTCTTCAAGAAACACATCTTTACACGATATATTACAAAACATTGATTGATGGTGTATCAACAAATTTTTCGATGAATTCTGGGTTTCGAAAAGTGAAAGGAAGGGGGAGGGGAAAGGATACTTGGACCCCTCAGTACAAAATCTGAGGTTCAAGTGCCCCCTCTGCTCTCCCCCCCCCTTCCAGTTCCTGCACCAGTAGGTCGAGTGGGCCATTCCTTGACCCAGCCAATTTTGTTCCTGATCGTGGTCCAAAACAAACTGAAGTCCTCTTATATTAAATATCCATACTCTACGGGAGAAGATATTGTATTGCAGCTAAGCAAACCAGTACTTCCAAGCTTGCATCACATGCTGATGGTCCAAATTGATAGCTTAGACTAGTATGTATTTTGATTTTCTTTTTAATATAGATTCTATTTGTCCAATTGTGACCAGTTTGATTACTTTTGACCATTATTTCATTATTTTAGGTATCTACCCATACACAGTCTGCCGATTTAAATTTTAGTTCAGTTGTTTTATTAACCTGCTAATGATACTGAATATTTAGTTCTAGGTCTAGATAAATTATCAGAGGCTTCATAAGATTTTCATGTAACTGTAAACTTAAAAAAACATTCATACATGTTATTTTTAATGTTCAAACACTTTATGACATGCATTGCAACTAATAAGCCGTTTTATATAAATTACTGGTTCTTCCCCCTACAATTAAAAAGTATCTACTAAAAGAACGATGCTGATAAAGCCACGTCTGACATCTCTACGTGGGGTAAGAGGGCATTCTCGCGAATTTTACGATTTTTTAATGACCATTCGGTTTCCACCAACAAAATTTCTGCATTGAACCGCAAGCCCCGCCTCCCACATAATGGGGACAGCAACGGAAGATTTTTCTCTTATCAGTATCCCGCGTCCCGCCGTTCATTAAAATACATATAAAACTTTGTTTATCATCATTGGCCTTTCCACACTAAACTCACCCCAAATTCTACCATTAGCCTAGTGAAAAATATTGATTGATGTTCCGTTTCATTCACTAAAGGGTTAACTAGGCGAACTTGACTGAATTTCTTTACAACTTTTAACCTCTCAATCTACAATTTCTGATTGTTGGCCAATGTTTCCATGTTCTAAAAAGTAATTTTTGTGTTGTGAGATTATGTATATTTTTTATAAATAAATATACATATCCTTAATGTCTCTTACAACAGGGGAATAAAAATGTATGTTAAAAAGTTGTACCACTTGTCTCTTTTTACCCTAATTCTGCCGCTGGACGACTCCACCCACTTTGAACACTTGCTGCATTTCTCCAATGAAGCAATTGGAATAATTAATACCAATCTATTGTTATAACATAATAATCAATTTTCTACGTTTCAGTTTTTTACGTAATGAGAAAATTGAAAAGTTCAGTAAAAAAAAAAAAAAAAAAAAAAGGAAGCGTAAATATCAGTTAAAATATTCAGAAATTTATAACTCAGCAAAGAAAAATTTTAATTTGACAGAAAATGGTCTGCTTTTTAAAGGAGGATATTAGAACTTTATAAACAGTCGGCTGTCACCCAAAGTTTTTAATCAAGTACTCAATATTTCCAAACAGTAAAATGATGAATAATTATAAAATATCTCTATTTTTTAACACTATCGCTCAACATTACTTATTTTTTCGAAATATTTTAGTTCTTGAATACCTTCACTATGACATACAGGAGTATCATCAATCTCTTCCTATTTCGTTAGTTTCATGTAAAATTGCACTTTTCAGGGCTCATTGAGGGGAGAAAAATCAGATTTAGTTTAGCTCGGTTAACAGAAACCCCCGGTAATCGACTTTCTAGTATAATTGAAACAGTCGTCACGCATTAATACATCCTATGTTTGTAGAAACATTTGTAAAATACTACTGAGCATCTAAAATTTGTTGGATGGGTAGTTTTCCTTGTTAACGCCTTCTTCTGCACATCTACCTGAAATCTGTTTAAGTGGGCGTTTACATCGATAGTAACCACCCACAAAAGAGAATCAATTCCCAAAAATAATTACTATAATCATAATCGCATACAAATCCAAAAAAGATTTCAGAAGGTCATAAAAAATAAGTTTAAAATATTTCATAGAAGCAAGAATATATGTAGGTTTCGACTCTAAATATCAACTGCAAGAATTGTTTTATTGAACATGAACCAAATATGAACATCTAAAAGGGCGTAAACAGATATTTCCAGTGAGATAGTACCCTAGGCCGTTTTCCTCTGAAATTGCATCACAGCGCAATTTGGCATCATGTGGATAGGGTAATGGTGGTCCGGTGCATTATCTCCTTCGTTCACCAGATTTTTACCTCTTGGCTTTTATCTCTTTGGGATCACACCAACCCCTTCCTTTTCGCTCCCATCAATATCACGGGCTTAACTTTTCCTCTATTTATGGTGTCTGTCATATTTCCGGGCTAGATTGTTCATAAGTTATGCGCCAGAAAAATTAGAGCATTTTAATGTTTATGCACGAAATTTTTTAATATCTCATTTTACACAACAGATGACAGTACCAAACTACTTTTGATTCAGTTGGAGATAGTTTATTTTTAAATGGGAGCAGGCATTACTCAAATATGTGTATTTGTGATATGCATTTTGCAATCTTAGCTCACTTTTTTACTTATGTCCAAAGAAAATTTTACAATTATTTATTTATGTTATGAAGTAAGTTTAATAAAATTATCGTTTAAGGTTTAAAACATACAGTTTAAAATTTTCCTTGCTTACTAAAAAACACACATTCAGTCACATTAACCGTAAATGTTGTTTTTTCCTAGAATTATTATTTTTTTCTTCCTAAAAATGTTCAAAACCTCAAAATGGATACACATATTGTACCTATACTTATTTTTATGCAATTTTCTCGAGTAAAAACAAAATAGGCACCGTTATGTCCGTTTTTTTGAAAATAATACAACCTTTAGGCAGGTCCGGACCGGGAGGATAGGGGCCCGCTCGTCTCAAGAGAAGGGGGGGGCGGGTTATTGTGTAACCGATAAATAATAGGATGTGTTAAACTTTTGGGGTATGGGGGAGGTATGGTGTAATAATTAATTAATATTTATTAATTATGATTGATAATTAATGTATTAATAAAATGATCTATTATTTAATATGCATCATTCATATTAATTAATCCATTGTTCATTCGGGAACCCTCTCTTAAAAAATTTTGAGAACTATATTTAAAATGGAGTGTTTTGAAGCCTTCTGGGGCGCAATTACAGCTGCAAAAAATTTTGTATGAGTCAAACTTCATTCAAATACTATCAGTATAGCGGTTATAATTTAAAATAAAAGACAAATCGATAAATTTTTACAACTTGTCAGCAGGGCCCTTGCTAAAGAAGGGGAGGGGGGGGGAGCTTCCCCCTACCTCGAACACTCGCAAATTCTGTTAAACTTGGCTAAATTAGATACCTAGTTGGAAAATTAGGTAAAAGCATTTAACAAAAACTATGATTTACTTTCTATTCCTGATTCACTTTATTAAGTTACACAAAACTAGTTGGCAAAAGTAAGAAGTTGGTAATGTAGTTGATAAAAAAATATAAAAAGTTTGCAAAACCCGATATTTGATTTGGCAGTTTATCGATATCTCTCCCCCCCCTTCCTAAGAAGGGTCTTAGAAACGGCACTGCTTGTCAATAGTGAATACCAACATAGCCAAGTGATGTTGCTACTGATTAAGGGTGTATTTCGAAGTAACAAAATATCTCTCACGGTCTTGGTACACACATTAAGATAAACTATTATTACTTGTCGAGAGAAATTCGAAAAATTTTGAAGTGCTTAACATAATTAATTATTATTTCTGTACCAGAATCAAAAAAATCATTTTGAAAAATACTGTAAAGGTTGTTCCTTTTCAAAGGGAATCGTCATCAGAGGACTTTTGAACAGCTTTAAAAAAACCTAATGATGATAAAAACTCAAAAAAATTATATATTTAATAATTTTTAATTTTGGAAACACTATGCTTGCCTTCCATGTGCTTGCTACCAATCCAGAATGGTATGTCGATTTTTCAGTGCTTTTTCTATTATTTTGATTTCTTATTGCCTTCATATTTTTCTTTTTTAATAGTAGGATCGAGCCTAAGAAGTGTGGAGTGAATATCTCTTTTGATATGCCACACAACCGAAATCCTACTATTTTGTTTGTCTTTAATTATAATTTTCTGGGTATGGCTCCTGATGGAATAGAAATTATAACCCAGAGGTTATAATTTCCATTCCATCAGGTCATGATTATATGTATATATATATGTATGTTCTTCACTAACTGCATTATGTTCTAATATTAACAGTAATCCTGTATCTATCTCATACAATCAATTTTCAGTAAAAATTCTTAAGCACGAAAATTGCCTTCAAAAATAGGACGAAATATTACCGGTTTAAAAAAGATCTCTCAAAGTGCCTGTAGAACATCTAGTAAAGAAGGGCTGAACATACGGAATTTTTTATATTTCCCTGAATGGGTAAACTTGACTCAATTTTTACCGCTTGCAATTAATTAATTTTTGTGCTTGTATATTTTTTCTGCAAGTTATGTATGAGACGTATAGGTTGACTGCTAAATATTAGTTTATAGTGCTGTTAGTGAAGAAGCGTTATTAAATTTTTCGAGAGTTTAGCATCATTAGTTTGTTTTCAAAGCTATTCAAAAGTCCTGTGACGCCTGTAAAAGGACAGCCTTAAAGCACTAGAAAAAAATATAAAATTTAAATACAAACAAGAAATTGAAAAATGAAATAAAAATATCAATGAATGAATTTATACATATATATGACTATAAATACGTGGAAATATTATTAATTCAGTAGTGGATGGGGGGGGGGATCGGTCCATCCGGCTTATATTGAAGCCTTCGTCTCCCTCCTCTCCCCCCAACATAGGCACCTGCAGACGTTGAATGTTGAGGTGTTGACTGTAAGTAGTACGAATGTTTACATTAATTTTTATTTCTGTAAAGTAAACAGTGTTTTCACTACAGCGCGAGACCGCGAGAATCTCGCATAAATTTCTAAAATCTCGCACAGAAATTATTGCAGAGTGAGAAATTCTCGCGTTGCAAATATTCGCGATCTACGCGAGATCCTGGCAGTGCTTAAAAGTTTAGAAATGCGAGTACGCATACTTCTTTTAACACTACTGCGATCGAAATCGAAACTGCTACGATCGAAACCGAATGTGCCAGAAGCATGGACTAAAGCACATATGGGCAACACGCAGGCCGGATGTGGCCCAGTGCGGCTTTTGATCCGGCCCGCAGGGCATTTCAAATTTCCATAGAAAACCCATCTAAACCATTCAAAATCCCATATAAATACAATTAGGGATGGGCGCGAGAGGAGACAAGCATTTTTAACAGTATGATATAGGGATTTTTGCGAGACGAGACAAAGCTTTTCGGCTGTTTTGCGAGACGCCAATTTTTCGTCTCGCGTCCATCACTAAATCCAACTTATACGGTGCTCGACTTCTGTAACATCCTAAAGTTTGGCCCGCAACTTACAAAAGGTTGCCCATACCTGGACTAAAGAATGACCTATATTGCATACACTACCAATATTTCATACATTATGTTCTTAAATAATACAGAGAATGTTGACAATTTACTTTGACTGATGTTTATATACTTTTTTAATAACTAATTAATATAAAATAGCACCGTATGCTAGTATAATTTTAATAGATGTAACAAAAATCAACACAATAATAGAGGAATTTTATTTTAGCTTCAAAGTTTAAATATTTCTTCGTACGAGAAATATTTAATTTCTCACGTGATTGTTTATTAAACTCATTTATGTTATTGAGTTCATTTTAATGTCTACCCATGGGTCGTACTGGCTTCTTCAATTTGTGGGTCCGAAGGACTCATAAAATTAATTATATGGGATCCCTTTACAGTTTCTTAAAAATAAAAATAAATAGAAAATAAACAGTTGTAAGTTTAATGCAGAGTGTTAAAGTGCATTCTCAAGAACTATTCTCAAGAACTCCCAAGTCTATGGATGAAAAGAAAAGGGGGTGGGTCCTGAGGATGGGGATACAGTTGTTTCCCAACTGGGTTATTTTCAGTTCATGTAACTTGACCTAACTTACAGACTTGAAGGCCCAGTTATATGCAACAAAAATATCTAAACTTCATAAATATTCTGACTTTGGCTGTTTACCCGAGGCAGGGGTAAATACCCATTAATAAATACCTCACCCACTAGGTATTTACCCAAGCCACATTTATAGCGAGAAATTCTCACCCATTTTTTAAAAATCTCACTCAGATTTGGGGAAAGGGTGAGAAATTTTCACCCATTTTTTTGCCCATGATGAAAACCCTGTCTGATTAACTAAATTATTTTTATTTGCAAAACCGCTATAAGACCTTAATAATTACTATTATATTTTCCCTGAAGTAAGGAAAGCAGAGTTAGAGCATTTAACTAAAATTTATAGTGGCGGCATTGCTCCTTCTCTTCACAGCGTTTCTTCCCCTTGTTAGATGAGTCTTTTAAATATCTCGTGCATACTACAAACGGCTTTCGATTTTTTCGTCGTGCTGTATAATGTTTCTACGGTTTGTCCCATTAACGCATAAAGTAACAAAAAAACAAGTCCTCTTTCATGAAAAAGTATTCAAATGCCAGAGATCGATTTAAGATATATTCTGAAAATATAATAATAATTTTCCTTTTAGACTCCGCCCCCCCCCTCCCAATAGACTATCTAGATTCTTTAAAGAGTAAATCAGGTTCCTGTATTTTGTGCTGAATCACTTTAAAAAAAGAAGAAAATCTGAAACACTTTCAGATTTTAAATACGCACTAAAGTGCTATATATTAAAAAAGTATCATAATTTATGCGTCGTCCCTATTTTCCTTCCTTATTCCATTAAGTTGGAAAGTGTATCATTATTCATGAGTGTGCCGTATTTTTCTTCCTTGTTTCATAAAACCAATCTTTGGAATCGAAATTTGTCTTAAAATCGCCTTCTAAAACTATTTTACAATCTTCGCCAAGTATATTCCAACTATACTTCACCGTTTTAAATATTGTTTCAAATGTGCATCCTAATCCATGAGTGTGCCGTGTTTGCCTTTCTTGGGTTGTTTCCTACTTTAGCGCCCCGACTCTCGCCAAGGTGGCGATCATTAAACATATGCAATTACCATTACGATTTTTTGTATTTATGTGGCAACCGTAATTTAGAATTAAAATGGCGATTTGGAACAACATGGAAATAAAGCATTCCGTTACATTTTTATTTATTTCGGGTTGGTAATTAATGCAGATTTAATAATTAAGTGTCTTCAAATTCCTAAACTGTTGCGTTTATCGCTAATTTGTTCACTTTTGTTTTCATCAAGTTCTTTGGGGAGTGTTGAAACTTGTGCATAACGCCTAGAAACAGATGACTGAAAAGCTCCCCAAAGTGCGGCGATTTTTTGGATTGGCAAGAGTGGGAGCGTTAAAATAGGAATCAACTCTTTCTTGTACTATAAAATACATCTTGGAATCGAAATCTATCTTAAAATCGCCTACTGAAACTGTTTTACAATCTTCGGCAGGCACAGGCCCGGACTGGGAGGGTAGGGCCCCGCCCGTCTCAAGAGAAGGGGGGGGGGTTATTGTGCAACCGATAAATAATAGGATGTGTTAACTTTCGGGGTATGGTGTTATTATTAATTAATTATAATCTTTTTTCTGTTTGGGGGCCCGCCTTCAGCAGAGAGGGCTCGCCGAGGGCGGGGGACCACCCGTCTGCAGACAGTCGGACACCCTGGCCAGTCCGGGCCTGGGCAGGCATATTCCAACTATATCGCGTAGACATATTTTAAATACTGTTTGGAATGGGCAGCATAATCCATGAGTGTACCGTATTTTCCTTCCTTCTTCCAAACATAAATTAATACCAGCAGCAAATAATGGATTGAAAACTGTAAAAGTAATATCTAAACACAAAAAGAAACAAACTAGACTGCATATTACAGCTATTTGTATGGAAATAAAGCTACTTATAAGAATAAACGCTTGGCTTTTTTGTATTTTTAAACAATAATTTTCTTTAATATGCTTCTTAATGCAGTTAAGAGTTACTTAATTTTCTTAATTTTTGATTTTTTATATTCTAGTTTTTAACTTTTTTTGTATTTAGATATAACTTTTACAGTTTTCAATCCATTATTTGCTGTTTGTAAATAAGTCCGCAACTTTGTACAGACATTAATTTTGATTAGTTACGGTTTTAACAAATATTCAAGTCCATTAGTTTAGAAAAATTATAATAATAACCTGAGATAATACTCTGATACTTAAAAAACATAAAAATCACAGTGTCTTCTTAATTTTCTTAACTAAGGCTGCATTATATTTTAATTTTTTTATTTCTGTTTAGTAATTACAACTTTGATAATTTTTAAGACCGATATTTAAAAATATTTTCAAGAAGCATGTTTAGCAAGTTACTTGCTTGTTATTTGTAAATAATTCTTGAAAGAGTAACTGATTTGCACTAAGTTGAATAATCCAATGTTTCAAAAAAGACAATTCTACATATCTAGCACATCAGAAAAAAAGTATGAAGTTCGTAACATTCGAAAAACGCCAAAGTTCATCACTTCTATGAAATTTACTAAGTACAGATCTATTAGTTTATTTAAAGAACATATTCAACGACTTATCAGAACATAAAATATACCAATGTGCAAAACTACCTAAAAGAAAAAAAATACAACTTTAACTAATGTAGTTTAATAAGTATTTTGTAAAATCCTTTTTTTTTTTTTTGATAATTCTGAAAAATATTCTAAGTCCCACACTTTGTACAGACATAAATTGTATTAATTTTAATTAGTTAAGGTTTAAATAAACATAAGTTTATGCATCTATGCTAAAATAACTGATTATTTCAGTACCAAATTCAAATTCATTTTATCAGGAACATGTTAAGCATACTATTTCTACGAAATTTACAAAGTTCTAATAGCTAAGTTCCTTTCGAGAAATAATTTGATAACTTATGAGAACTCATAAACATATACAAATCAAAAGTATACTTAGTTTGAAGAAGTATCATGTATAAAAGTAAAAACATGTTTTTTTTTAAATTTGTAAGTATAACCATCTAAATCAGTAAAATATGTAACATGTGCACTTAGTTGATATTTTTCATAAAAATATTCAAGTCCATTACTTAAGAAAAATTACAAAAATAGCCTAAGTCAATAATCTGATGTTTTAAAAACATAAAAAGCATAATATCTGATTTAAAATACTTTGTTACTTCAAGTAAAATGTAGTACGATCTTTACATTAAAGAATACTTAAACATTCTTTATTTAAAAATACTAAATTCTTTATCTCAGTTTGCTTTTTGAAAAAGAAAAATAAATCAATTGACCGATAAAATTATAATCAATCGATAGTCTAAGTAATATTTTTTCAAGCTGTGAAACATATAATGTACATTTAAATACTATTTTTTAACTAAGTATTGCGGAAAAGACCTTTTTATGTAAGTATATTTTAGAAAAAATTAGTAATGTTGCGAAATTACATGCAACGCAGTTACCTAACGTACTTAAGTTTATGAGTTTATCGGAAGAACCTTTTATTTCTATATAGCAGATAAATAATTTTATATTACTAGTTTTAAAAAATTGCAAATTTCTACCTATTTTCTTATAGTATCAATATTTAAAAGATAAGAATAAAACGAGAATATTAAAACATGTCTAAATATGTTACCTTTATGACTCTTTGTTTTAGTAAAATTTCAGAAGTATTTATTTTGCAAGTAATCAGTGCACACATACAGAAAACACAGAATTTTTTCGTATATAAACTGATTTATATACAACAATGTGTATTAAGTTACACAAACTATTTACACAATTAAGAAAATAATAACTTTTCAATGAGCAATCTATAATTAAGCATGCGTAAGTCAGTAAAATCTTATTGCAGTAGAAAACTAATCATGCTATTAATGTTTTTACATGCACAGCAGTTACACATCATGAAATAGCACATTGGGTGTTATTTACATTAAAATAATCAGTAGGTTTTAATTGAAAAAATGAATTAAATAGCACATTTTGCAGATACTCTCTATAGTCTTCTAAGAAAATGTTTGTAAAAAAGTTTCCATCATAAATGCATGTGCATTTTTTCTAGCATATTTCTCTTGCTATATAAGGTATGTCGAGCGTAAACCATACTTTGTTAGCTGCAGAAAGATACTTTTCAGCTCCGTAGTATTTAAACAAGCATGTCTTTGTGAAGGATGATCTTTGATATATCCTATGCATTTAAATAATTTTTTTTACTGTTTTAAGAATTTCATGATATACTATATCCATTAATAGATCTTTAGCCACTTCATATTCACAATGCGGTTCACGGTAGCACTTTTCGGGCTTTAATTTTAATATTAGATGTGGTAATGTTGTCTCAAATTGTGTTTTTAGAATGCGTTCTGATATTTCACAAAGTTTTTTTACTTGATCCCTTAAGAGTTTTAGAAATATTAGATTTAACGTAAATGAAACTCCAGTTTTGTAAATTTGTTGTAAGATGCATTTTCCGTCGTCATTAAATACATATAGTTGATTATTACAAATAAAAGAGGTATTGTTATAATACAGATTAAAATCCAAAAGTTTTTCACAAAGTTCTTTCCATGTGGAATGGTACATCATAACTCCAGAACTGGTTGGTATATAGTCTAATTGGGCGTTTTGGATAAATTGTCTAATATGAATCTTCAAGTCATTTTTTTCATCGTGCAGCGAAACGTTAGATAAGTCTTTCCAAATGCCATGTACCATTTACAGAAGCATATAAACTATGGTAAAGTTGATCTGTCCAATTGTCCAACTTTGATCTTTTAGGCTAAGGCTCATAGATGCACATTTTGGCGAATGTTAGGTTAATGTGCGAGTCTGTCACATTAGGTTCAGAAGGAATACCATGCGTTAAAAGTTTGTTGGTTGGGGGATATATCTTACACATTGAACCATGTTCTAACTTAATTGTAGTGGTTTCACAGTTCGGTGGATTAAAATCTAAAGTTCGTTTAGATCCAAAACTTAGAATGCATATACATGATGATAAGTCCAGAGAAAAATCTTCGTAGTTACAGTCTTTAGTTTCAGATTGTCCGTCAGAACATAAGTTCACTTGTACCAAATTAAATTCATAATTTGTTGCTTACTGTAGATCTTCGCGTAGTTTTTGCAAAATTGGTAACCAAGAGAAAACGGAGACCGTCGCTCCAGTAAAACTGTAATTTATCCCCTCATCTGCGAAAGCAACTACTTTCCGTGTCGAAGTATTATCCTTTTCACCAATTTTCGAAGGTTTTGCATCAAAAGGCAATTGCAATAATTCTTGCAGTAACACATCAGCATCATTTTGAGTGTAAAACTCAGGAGTGTATTCAATGTTAAAGTTATTTTGGATCAATTCAAGACATTTTTAAGAACTACAACGCAACACAAGTTAACAGCAGGTAACCACAACGTAAAATGTTTTAGAATATGCGTTCAAAGTTCCCTGCTAGCTTATCAAACTTCGATACAAGCCTACTTTCCTATTGGTTCAAAGCAATCATGTGATCATCCAAGCGCCCTCTACCTTAAAACATGCCGAAACATGTAGATATTGCATCATACATTCTACAACCAATCAGAAGTGTACACGTCATCTCTTATCTAGAGGTAATTTCAAGGTTATGCTGATAAGAACCGATGAGTCTCGTCAGATAAGACAATTTTTACATGAAATAAGTCATTTGTATGCTGTCTGGGGTTGTTAGAAGACGTGTTTTTCAATCTCTTATACTAAGCCTAATTTTAAATAGTTTAAAGGTTTATACATTCACATTACGAAAATGCAGTGAGAATGTATTTTAGCAATGATTCAAGTAAGTGCATTTCTGCTTCATTATTTTTTAGTATACTCATGTATATTATCGCTTATTTAATACGTATGTTAGAAATTTTTAATGTATTTGTAAATATATGAATCTCATGTCTTGTAAATGATGTTTTTAAAATTGCGTTTAATCGAATTTTGTAAGTTTCATATTGACCATTTCCATTAGTGTTAGTTATTCCTTTGAATATAGTATTTAGTAAAACTTGTACAATTTTTTTGCTACTTTTAATATGTTTTGTACTTTGTTAGTACATGATTTAGAAAAAAAATATATTAATCATTTGTTAGTGAAAGTACGTTTTCTGAATACTTGTGGTTCAATCTTTGTGCATATACCTTATTAAACCTAAAAATATATAGCAACAAGATGCGATAACACTATTTGCATCAAAATAATATTTTTTTCTAAGTTAAATGTATATTACTAAACGTTTTATGAAACTTGTTTTTCTAAAATTAGTAACTTTAATGTACACGTTACAAGTAATTGAATAAATTTTTTGTTTTTACATTTACTGATTTGTGAGATCTAGTTTAAGAAATGTATGGTTTTAGAAAAAATACACACAAAGTTCTATAACGATTGTTAACTTTTTCATGTAAAACCAATTTTTATTTTACTTAGATATTCTATTTTCGTGTAAAATGTTTTGAATGACTATCAATATATCCAATATTTGTTTAGTTTAAGACTGGGTTTCAAATGTTTTCTGAAACATTACGGTTGTAGTGGGTTAAGATAATGTACTTTTTGTAGGTATAAATTTCATTTTGAGAAACATATTGCTATATTATACACAAAGTGAGGTCTTATACCACAAAATGAAACGCCTACGTATCAGGGTAAATGCTACTTTTGTACCTAAAATACAAACATTCCTATTATTGAATTGGTATATTATTCCTTTCTAACCATAATATCATACAATTGTTATGTAGGTAAAAGTTTAAAATGCCTTCTTATTACCTAAAATTTATCCTTTGTTATAAGAAAAAAATACACCTAAACCGTTAAATATTTCAAGAAGTGTTATATCATTGGTACTATGTATTTAGTTTAACAATAGTATCCCTATTTTTATCATACGTCAGTAAAAAACTTAATGTAATCTGGATGATGCCAAAAGAAGAGCATGAAGCAGCCAGCTGATTTGGGAATCAGAAGTAAAATAGTTTAAATTTTTACTCTGTTTTCCTGATCTGCTAGCGTTGTTACCGTTATTCAAAAAACGCAGTAGAAAATTCAGCAAGGTGTGCTTTCAAATAAGTAAGACCTTCAGGTCTAAAACTGCAATTGTATTTACGCGCTTGTAACTTATTTTATTCTAAAGTTCTAAACACATAACCATATAACCGCGATTTCTAACCTGTTAGTATAAAACAAGTCCTTATTTTCAATCGATAGGATTTTAAAAATCTATCAATATTAATATCCGCATAAAACTTTTAATGATATAGCCAATACCATTTAACGCTAAAAAATTCGCAAAGTCTCCTTATCCTAACATTAAACACAATTATTTTTACTATTCTGTAAAAAGTTTGCATGATAGGATGGTACCGGTTGTAGTATAAAACTTAATGTTTTCACTCTTATAGAAGAATATATCTTTACACCATATCTGTTAAGTCAACGGGTGTGCTGTGAAGTTAACTTTTAGGGGTAAATCCATACAGTAGATTTCGTTTTCGCTAAAATATTTTTCAAGGTTTCATTATTAAACAGAATTTTGCGTTAAGGATTAAAAAAAAAAATCTAAAACGCATTTATCTTTCAATATAATAGACACAAAAATTTAACTCCTTCTAGTTATCTGAAAAAAATCTTAAGCTAAAAGAATAGTTATCGCCTTTACTATCTTATCTCGATCACCCTAAAAAGTCCCCTTATCTAGCGATTGCGAAAGACAGTGAAAAATTCTCTATCAAACCATTACGAAATAGACTAAAACTACAATCAAGACGAAAATTAAGCATCAAGATTACAAGGCCTGTTTACAAAGTTTAACATCCAGGCGGGAAGTACAACATCAAATAGAAAGAGATAGCCATCATCAACATACCTAAAACAAAATAAAGTAGCACTCTTGTTCTTGTTTTGCATATTCCTAGTTCAAATCCAGCAAAAAACATGAAATTTTTTCTAAGTCCCCTTATCAAACACTTGGGGAAAAAATTCCTCATCCAACGATTGCAAGGAGTGGTGCAAGTAAGGCGTACTCTGCGGAGAAAACAAAGTGAGCGGTTGAGGGCTGCTGCGGTTGCGGGGCTGCGGAGTGATGCTGAACTCTTAATATCCATCTACTTATATATAATGAATAAATATTTTAGTCTACTCTATAACTAACTTATTTTGGTCAATGACTTTTTACATAAATTTCAAAAATTGAAAAGATTTAAGTATCAGTAGATTTGCGCACTGCAGTAAGCAGTTGTTTAAATCTGAGTTTTGCAGCTTTTACTCTTAGTAAAGACGAAGCGTGGTAAAGCTTCGCTAAATTGCAAATCAAGCGGTCTTAAAATTATACATCTGAAAAGAAAAAAGTAAAAAGGTGGGATGGTGTAACAAAGTGCATGACAAATGCTGTCTCCAACAAGCTTGCGAACAGACTCAAATTCAAACAAAAATCAAATAGTTTGTTCTATTCAATAATATACTCGGGGCAAACCTAACCCGATAGTGGAGGTAAAGCTATGGACCGTGTGATTCCGCCATTGTCAAATAGTTCTTTCCATTCGCTCAGCTTATTACAAAACTTAGACATTTTTCATCTAGTAAGTGCTAAAATAAAGTGTATGTTATAAAATAATTGCATATTTGTGTTACTTGAATGCAACAATTAAAAGGATTAAGAATTAAGTCAGAAATCTGATGTAACTCCTTCCCAGACTTTTGATCAATGATAGACCTCTTTGTGCTGATGGGAATTTAGTACTGCGGATTTGCCTTGTGATTGGGTTGCTTTATGATCCTGACAGCCAAATAATTGGAAGGAGAAACGCGTGTCGGAGCGATACATGCGGAGAGTAGTAAAACGGCCCCTTTAACCTTCTCCTCCGCTATCAGGTTAGGTTTGCCCCGAGTTTTTTATAGATACACAAGCAGTGGCACACACATGATTTTCACTTGGAGGGGGTCCAACCCATAAAGCTGTGACACCAAGCATCTGAAAAAATGTGGATTTTTAAAAAAAATCTTAACCCCCTTTTACTGTGTTTTTATTTATCTATCTTAACAGCTGAAAATAAGAATTTGATGTCTTCTAACATATTTAAAAGTCAAAAATTACATGACGATTTAACGAAGGAAAATTGACAACTCTTTTGGGTGGGGTCCGAACCCCTTGGACCCCTCCCTTGTGTGCGCCACTGCACACAAGCTATGTACAATGCACCTATACTGAAGACTCCCTTTAGAGGAAACGGAAGCTTAGAAAAGTGACGAAATTTTAAAGCAGCTGCCTTACAGTACAGTGACAAACAATGACACATCTTCATTTTGACCTCAAGTAGTAGACCGCAGTCTCTAGGGTGGTCTGATTATTGCTGTTTACTTTTCCCCTGTACACCAAGCCCAAGTCAACTACTCTCTTGGGACTACAAAACAAAGAGTAATACTTAAAAGTGCTGCCATTTATTTACATTTCGGCTTCAAGCTACTTTCGGTTTTACATAGATTGATGTTCTTTGAATGCAAATAATGCAGAAAATAAATAACTATTTCACTCAATTTTCAAGTCGATTGAATGGATCGGCACACTACCATCACAAAAAAGATTAAGAAAGTCGCGGCGAACGGCGCGCGACGCTCTTCCACAGGGAATAAATATCAGGTTGTAACGAAAGTTTTCCGCCATATCTGCCTGGCTTCTAACTCCTTAGATAACTGTTTTTGAACTTTCGGTACCAAACCTGCACAGTGTCACATGATACAACAATAGTACTTAAAGCTGTACTCATAATTCGTTGATATTATGTAGCTGAGTTTTTGCAATACAACTGGAAGTAAATGATGGTTCTAATCCTATAGAGTGATAGTTCTATTTGAGACACCTTATACTTAATGATAACTATATTTTTTACAGATTGCACAACACAGTGTTATAAAGTAAACCTCTTTCTTTCAAATGCCAAAAATCGTTCGACAAAATATGAGCAAATACGCCAACGAGAACTGTGTGCTGACGAAGATTGCGGTGGCGGGAAACTTTCGTTACAACCTAATAATAACCTTAGCAGCGTGGTCAGTCGTCGGTTTCCTACGATCGGCGCCGGAGCTTCAGAGTTGCCTCCTCGCTCTTGGAAACCAGGACGTATTTCTACTTTAAAAACCGAATTTCAATTTTTTTCATTCACGCCAAAAATCTCTTTTCTTTCCTTTTTCTGTATGGGGGCCCGCCGAGAGTGGGGGGCCCACCCGTCTGCAGACAGTCGGACATCCTGGCCTGTCCGAGCCTGCCTTTAAAATTAGGTGTATCAAACAGTTACTCAGAGTAAAGAGCCTCTAATTGTAAGGATTGATGGTTCTGCGCATCGTGTCTAGGAAAAATGCAGAGAGTGAGTGATTCAATGTTTTGTCGATGTGAATTTCAGAAATCTTATTTGCCCCCAATTTGGAGGGACAAATTTGAAGCATCTCTACTCTAAAAGACATGTACTGTAATTTCTTCTTTTTATTATTATTTTGTATGCAATTTTTTATACTACACGATTGTAGTTTATACTCAGTTGTGCTTCTTATTTTTAAATTAAATATTAATTGATTGATTTAGATTTGTTCATTTTCATTTTCTTTCAGAAACGCTTGAACGAAAAGTAAACGGTACAGTACGTTCTGTGTGGTCCAGCGCGTGCCAGTTGATCTTTGATATTCGTGAAGCTCCGAAAGATATCACTGCAGACTTTTGGTTCCTATGTTCCAAGTCCTGTAACTGATAAATAATTGATAAATCAATATATTTAAAGTTTTATGGTATTATTCATATTCGACTCATAAAATATTTTTTTCTGACCACAAGTCTTATAGAATTACAACATAAATACTCGGGTAAACACCTATGATGCGTGTTAGTAATATAAATGTCATTTCTAGAAGCTACGTTCTACTATATCATGCAAAACATTAAACGAGCTAACTTCAAAATTAAGTAGCATTAAAAAAAGTGTTGCAGGTATCTTACGCAAGTCTTCATTAAACTTCTTTGCTTTTATCAAAGTATCTAAATACCTCTGATATTATAATTTATATAAAAAAATGTGTATCATCGACATTCAAATACCGCTTCGATATCTCTACTACGGCCTTTCAGTAATAATGAGATATCATACTTGTGAGCTCACGGCCAAAACAAATCTCACTAATGCTGCAGAAGCATTTTTCGGTTTCAAATAAGAGTTTGAAAAAGAAAAGAGAAGCATGAAAAAGGTATGATCAGTGTAAAGCATGTTTTATGCGTAGATTTTTTTTTTTTGAAAGGGGGATGGGGTGAGTGGGAAAGAAGATAGTACAAGCTGATAGGGCTTTTTGCCAAGTAATTCAAAATGTTGTCAGTTATAAACTTTTTTTAGCACCAGTTTAACCCTTTATCTACCGCATTAAGAATATCCAAGATTATCAACTTGAAACTGTTTGTTTTATCGTGTTTTATTTAAAGAATAAATGATCAGTACTGATTTATATAATATAAAAGAAAATGGAAATTTGACACACTTTTGGGAAATCTAATCCTTTAATCATAAAACCAACGTTTGAAAATTCACTAATCCTCATGTTTTTTTTTTTTCGTTGGCTTGATGTGATTAGGAAATGCCCAGAAAGCTATTCATTTAAACCAATATTATTTTAATAGAACATACAGTCATGATGTAAACTGATTAAATAAAGTATCAAAGAAATGGTTACAATGAATTAATACATTTTTTTTTAAAAACAATTTTATTTTTACTTCTAAGTACCATTAGTAGATAGAGGGTTAACACTACTGATATAAAGAGGTAGCTTTAAAAAGTATCATCTGTCTATTCTTAAAATGTATTTAACATTTCAGTGTTTTAGTTTTTTACTTAGTCCTCTTTTATTTAAAATTTTTAGATTAGACCTACATATGTTTTAAAGCGATGAGAGAATAGCTAGGAAAATTCGATCTTTTTAAATACTTATTGGCGAGAAATGACTCGACTCTTCGAAACATTTTAAAGATTCCTCCTATGCGAAATATGTTTTTATTTAATCTGATTTTTTTAATTGATTTTTTTATAAGAATGCAACTTTAGTTCAAATTTATAACTGAATTCATGAACCGAAATCGAGTTGAAAATTCTGCTTGAATTTTCATCCGAAACTGAGCGACGTTTTGCGTTCTAAATATGATATAAATTTTTTATCTATGTTTATAGTATAATGGATTATGTCTTTATTTATATGAATTTTAACTTTTCCAGAGGTCTCCTACATATTTATATAAAAATATAAATATGTAGGAGTGTTGAAAATTCCAAAGTAAAAACTTTGGAATTTTCAACACAGACCATTATTATTTTTTATTTACTCAATCGTTTTCTGAATCCTCAATGATACGAGATATGGAATTCCATTGTTTTACTGTAAAAAAACGGACGATTTAGCACATGGGGACTGTATCCATTTTTATAGCAAGAAGCAAAATAGGACAATGTTCAGAATGGTAGAATCTAACACATATTTTTTTTAAGGTTCTCTTTTAATTATATTAGCTGATATTTTCAAAACTACTGGTGCAGACCTATGCAAAATTTCATTGGAAGTTCTAAAGTATACGCATTTTAATGAAAATAAAATGTATGTTCCTATTTATAAGCTATAGCTTTCGGACGATTTAATAATTTGATAATTTATGTGAAAAAATTATAGTTCAATTAAGAACTATGTATAAATGTTTTGCATTTTACATTTTGATAGAGGAAATAGTTCTTATAAATAAATCACGAAGTTTTAAGGATCCACCACAGCCGAGTGGATAAGATACTGAACATGGTAGAGGGCGGTCGTGTGAAGGTCCAGGATTTTGGCCTCCCGCGAGAGGCTGTCGATCTAACGGTCTGGAGTTTTGGGAGGGTTTCTCTAGATGTAACGTTAATACACGCTGGAAACCCTTAAAAAGGTCTCCGTCCACGGTCCCGCCCCCCCCAGGCAGATACCTCTCCTGAACGTTTGCCTTAAGATAAAATCCATACAACAGTTAAAGCATTCATGCTGTCTAGAGGTCTTGCGAGCACCGAAGTTTCTTCAGTTTGAAAGGACCTGACGAAAAGAAAATGTGGTATTATATAAAATAAGTAAAGCATTCAATACGGAGGAAATCTTAAGTGTCTCATGAAAATTATCCGAGAAATAAGCAAATGTTTGCATTACCCTAGATTCTGGATTTAAGGAGGAATCAAAACTAACTTATGAAGACGGTAATGAAACGATTAGCAAATTTTAGATCCAAGTGTAGATATTTACTTATTTTATATACAGTATAATACATTTTCTTTTTACTCCCGCATGTCATGCTTATGGTAATGGAAGTTCGGTTCTAGGAAGATGTCTTGACCGCATGCATACCTGTAATTCTTTGAAAAATTCAGATACAGATGATTAAAAAATAAAATGCGAAACATTTAAGAAGTACAATTCTATTTATACACAAGCTCTTTGTTGCGTAACGCAACACTTGCCTTAAACGCTTCCCCGAGTTTCCTCTCAACGTCGGCAGCAGGAGCAGACACGGGAGAGAGAAAAGATATTTATCAATTAACATTTTTTAATTTGTATCACTCTTCCCTCTCAGAAACTGTCCACATCACTTGAAATTTTATAAGGTGTTCGTGTTACAGATGTAATAATATTGTACTATATTGTCTTTTATTTCTACTAAACACTGTGCTCCTTTACATGTCTTATTCGTCTTTTGTATTTAGCTCGAACGTGACTAGTTTCTTAATGTATTTTTAGTGAGTGCTTTCATGAATAGAAAAAATACAACTGTCGCACAAATCTTAAATAATTAAGAAAGAAAATGAAAAAAAATCTGATTGTTTCTTTAAAAGCTTGTATTATGCAAAGTATGCTCTTATAAACGATGAGCATGCATGACTGAACGAATACGATTCTATGAATAAGCGATGCGATAAACATGAATAATATTGTAAAGATGTAAGCCATGTAACATAATCAATATAAGTGCATATAAACTCGCGAAGGGCAGATTTGTCACTAATATCACCCTGCAGTGGGGGCTTGTGACCTGTTTCAGTGGTGGGGCCCGAAAAAAAATAGCGAATATATATATATACATAAAATCGCGAATATATATATATATATATATATATATATATATATATACACATATAGAACAACCTATCCCCACGTGCACACAGCGTAAGTATTTAAAATTTCCCAAATGACAAATGATTATCAAAATTACTATACAACTTTTGCTATTTTTTACCTAATTATGTTAAATTAAAACCTTTACTTTATTACTAAACAAAAAGCCACATTTAATTATTTAATATTTATGTTCTTTATAGCTGCCTGTTCATATTTTTAGATGATTTATTTATTTTAAAATCACTATCAACATATATAAAAAAGACATTTATACATAGCTTTTCGTAAATCAAGAAAACAAAACAGAAAAATATCTGACTGCACTGCAAAACTACGATCACACAAATAAAAAATGATTTCCTCCTAAACGGAAAATTTCTCCAATAGCTACCGATTGCCGAAATTTCCCCATGCAGTCGTGTAGATGTAGATCACCATGCGAGGGCCCGAAGATCTGGGCCCCGAAGACAGCGCCAAATAAGCCGTTTGGAAGCCAAGTTAATTCCGCGTCATGGCTTTTGTGCTCAATGCCAAATATGTCAACCCGGTGAACGGAGAAAAGACGCCAAATTCAGGACAAGCCCGCCCATGGCCCATGCATGGTTTAGATAGGGGGAAAATCGTGTAACTATCGCTTTTTTAAGTGCTTTTTTTAATGGATAGTATTAAAATAGAGTAAAATGCGTGCATTTTTTCAATCGAGGTAAATTATTAAAAGACCTGCACGCTTAAACCCAAAGAGCGAAAATAACGATGCACTGCGGAGCTATCTGTTTCCTTGGAAACGGACCGGTTTTTCCGCGAAAGGGCTCTTTACCTAGTCCTTTTTCTGAGAATCTTCTCCTCGCTTCCTATCTTTTCCCAGAATTTCCCCTCCCCGCTCATTGTTATATTCCGCTCCGCTCTTGTCATCGAAAAACGCTCCTAAAGGATAAGCTCACTTTTGAAAACTGGCTCACTTTTCGCTCCGACTGATCGAATTTCGCTCGTTTGGTTTAAGCGTGTGTCTTGTATAATAGGAAGATACTCTGATTTAGACGGTGGGGCCAGGCCCCTCTGGCCCTTAATGACGAACCGCAACTGTCACCCTGTGATGTGTGATGAGAGTTAGATGAAGATAAATACTTTTTTGATAGTCTGATTGGTAATTTTTAATGCGGCTTCACTATTTTCAGTAAAATGCAATAGATATTCACATAGTAACCTCTTAATTGCAAATGGTATGTGTGTAAGAGAAAATAGCAGTTTCAAACGATATAAATAGTAATCTTCAATGTTTCAAGGAAGTTAAAAATGTCACAAATCACGCTACTTCCCATACTGCCTCGAATAGAATATGCGTACATTCACTCCAGTACTCTCTTTAGGTACAGAGGGTTTATAATTAAATTCCCCTACAATCAGCATTCTGCAACTGAAACGGCTGAGCCGATTGTTACCAACTTTGATATGTGGGATGTACACGAGATGTGCTCAGTAACGGTTTTTTAAAGGCATAGTTCAAAAAATGTTCACTAGGTGTCACTTTGCATGGAAAAACCAATGAATTCAGCTAGAGAATTCACCCAAATTAGTGAATAAATGTGCAAAAATTGTTGAATAAATGTTGAAATCGTCTGTACATTTCAAGTTAGCCATTTTCATTGTTAAATTTGCTGTATTTTCATGCAAGCGCCATCTATTGGACTTTAGAATTAAAAAAACTTTAGAAAAAAATCCTTTGAGTGTACACTCCCCTCGTGTACAGTTCCATATGCTGGTGGCAATCTGCTTATAGTCCGAGATCCCAGGGCGATCAGACAAGAGAGTTTTTGTAATGGATGAAACCTTAGGTTCTTAGTAGTGTCTCATGTACTTAAAATACCTGTGTGTTTGTGGAGCTTACCTTGTGACACCTGGGCAGGTACCAGGTGAGAAAGGTAACTAAAAATTAGAGTTATTTGACTTAAATTTTAATGGCTGATATTTATATATATTTTGTAGAATATTATTCTGAACTAGTATCATGAAGTCTCAGACACTTTTCATGTACCAGAACTTTTGTCAGACGCTTTAAAGCTCCACAAAAGATAAATGAACTTTATTTATTTTTTAATGTCTGACTTTTATGTATGTTATTAAAGTAACTACTACAAAGTTATATTTCATCAGTCAGACAAAATTGAATGACCAAACATCCCCTAAATACAAATATTATTCAACCGGGAGTGCGAACGCGAGAGCACTATGCGCATGCGTCTCAGAGTAAAAAATTCAAATGTATTAAAAATACTTACTACTTTCAATCCAAAATTTTTGCATCCTTACTTCAATAAAGTGATCTTTAATGTTAAGTTAATAATTAATAAATATTAACGTAAATTTATTTATTGCATGTATTTGAAATAATGAATAGATTAGGAGCTATTTTGTTTTATAAAGCATTATTTTTATTTTATTGTAAAAAAGATACCAGTTAGAATAATTTTAAGGAAGAATATATAATTATGATTATTTACAGCAAGTATTTGTTTATTTTTTAATCATCGTAATCATCGACAAAATCATTAGAATTTTCATCATTCATCCAATCACGATACTGTCCGTTCGAGTCATCATCCTCGTCGTCATTAGTTATGTTGTCATTGCTGGTAGCTTCTTCTGCAACAAAACAGTTTAAAGAATTAAAAAACATAAAATTATAAGTACAAAAAATTTTTAACTTCAAGTTAAAGGTATAGTACTTGAATTTTTAACGAATTCACTAATGCCTCCGGGTAATTGGTCACCATCAAACCAATGAAAGTGATATTGGTTTTCTTCTAATCTCCACCGATTGTGTTCAGGAGTAAAAATGGTTGGTATTTTTACATTTGCGTTGTTCCATATACTAGAAATGTAATTAGCTCGAAGAAATTGTTGAAATAATTCAGTTTTACATGGTGGTAAATTGCTAGCATCAAAATTTTTTAAATTTTTTCTATTGAAATCTTCGTTAATATTATTTACGCTGTAGTTATTTAAAAACAGCTGAAGTCGAGCAGCATCAATATCAAGTACACCAGAAACATTGTAAATTTCGCAGCTCAACCGGCTCAACTGATTCAGATTCAACACTAGGTTCAACACTTGGCTCATGTATTACATTAGGTTCAGACATAGTATTAGCTGGACTTGAGTTTGATACTACATCTGAATCTAAAGCTGTAGAATTATTTGTTTGATTTGAGGTAGATTGTACACATGGATCATTATTAATACTAAGGTTACTTGGTAGCCTTGATGTCGATGCTAATGATGTTTTCTCAGAATCACTCAATAATTTTTTTTAGCACTTTTTGGATATTCTGGAGTGGCAGAATAATATTTTTTTGGTAAAGCAGTGAAATTTTTATAGCACTCTCGATGGTAACCATTGTCATACAAATCCTCTGGTAATTTTAAGTCTGAATTTTAGGTTATGGATTACTCGCTGTTTTAAAACTTGTTTACATTTTTTAAGTGTTTCATTGGTAAATAATATTAATTTGTCATGAGATTGTTTGCAAAATATACACGTCAATTTATCGTCTTCCATGGTTTTCACTATCACAAATAATTTAATATCAGTAACAAATTGCACGATATAAACATGTGCAAACACAACAGAAACAACAAAACATGTGCTCTTACAGATCCAAACTGCACTGTATACTCTAAGTGGCGCGCAACAGGCACATACACACACAGTAGGGTGGAGCAGATGGTAAGTTTAAAAAGGGGAACCTAGTTGCTATGAACGTCTCACTCGCTCATAGTGCTCTCGCGTTCGCACTCCCGGTTGAATAATATTTGTATTTAGGGGATGTTTGGTCATTCAAATTTGTCTGACTGATGAAATATAACTTTGTAGTAGTTACTTTAATAACATACATAAAAGTCAGACATTAAAAAATAAATAAAGTTCATTTATTTTTTTGTGGAGCTTTAAAGCGTCTGACAAAAGTTCTGGTCCATGAAAAGTGTCTGAGACTTCATAATACTAGTTCAGAATAATAGTCTACAAAATATATATAAATATCAGCCATTAAAATGTACGTCAAATAACTCTAATTTTTAGTTACCTTTCTCACCTGGTACCTGCCCAGGTGTCACAAGGTAAACTCCACAAACACACAGGTATTTTAAGTACATGAGACACTACTAAGAACCTAAGGTTTCATGCATTACAAAAACTCTCTTGTCTGATCGCCCTGGGATCTCGGACTATTACCCATTTGAGCTGCAGCGGCTTTCCACAAATGATGTCACGCTTGAAGTCGGGGAAGGGACTCATGAAATTGTGACAGTTAAGGATAAGGCAGAGGAAGGGAAGTAAGAACAGGTGTGACATTACACATTGTGGAAAAAATAATATTTAAAATCAGTAAATTAAAATTTGAAGTTATTTTGAAATTATTTATTTTTTATTTAAAAATTAATAATTCGAAAACGAATCAAGATACAAAGATACGGTTTACACCAAACGGATGGAAAAGAAACCGGGTTTTGTGGGGCAACGAAACGAAAATAGTTCTCTTGGTGTCGGCGCTGTCGGATTTCTGATATTGGATTATGCAAAGCGACAAGCGATATAAAAGGTAGCAACTGGAGCAGGTAATGGTAGTCGAAGCTTATACGCATGGAAATGCTCTCCATAGTTGAGAAAGCCCTCTTAGTCAAACTTTATTATAAGAATGCGGAAAGTGCCACAGCGGCATATCGCTACATGAAGGGCATGCGAGGCAGAAAAGGACCAATAACGCCTTCTGCATTGATCAAAATGATGAAGAAATTTGAATCTACCGGATCTTTGGCGTCACGTGCAAGAAGTGGTCGTCCCTCAACAGTCGACAGTCGTCACGACAGTGGAGCAGACGGTGCAATCCATGTCGGCGATTTCTGTACATGGGGAGAGCAGTGCCCGAGAAGTTTCGAGGCAGACAGGAGTATCGTACGGAAAGTGTGTGGAGAGCACACTTCCGTACGAATAACTCTGAAACGGTATCCCTATAAGTTTCAACATAACCACGAACTGAAACCTCCTAAAATTATAAGAATAGCAAATTATGTTTGGGTCATTTAGCTCAAATAGTACGAATAAAAATCAGCTTCTTATTATCAGTATTATATGAGATGTGAATTAAAATATGAAAAAATATTTTAACATAGGGGAGCGGGATTTTTGAAGCTCATAACTCACTCATTTCAACTCAAATTTATTGAAAATTGGTATCCAGAGTTAAAATGAGCTAAATGTTTGAAATATGAAGTGAAATCTAGGGGTTGCTATTGGGAAAAAAAGTTGGTGTAAATTCTAATATGGAGATGACCCCTTCTGCAATTTTTATGTATAGCAAATTAAAGTGTATGTCAATCGTAAGCGATTGGTATATGTAACTTTGCTGTACGACGAACGACGAAGTACAAGTGGGCGATTTTTTTTCCGCAGCTGTACATTAGCTGCTGTTTTTGAATGTTCACTTGCCATTGTTTTTTTTTTTAATCTGGGACAGTTAACCCAAAAGCATTAATAAGTACGATTAATTTTCGATGAGATTCAGGACTGTGTAGAAACTGAGGGGAGATGAATACCATGATAAAAACCCAGACTACGCACATAAAAAAAAAAAAATATGTTTCGCCAGTTGGACGGAAGTTTTCGTTTACATTTTTCTTAGTTTTACAGAGGCAAAAGTTTAGTTTTTTCGTAAGCTCGACTAGCATTAATTTTTTTTAATGATTAAAATAAAACCTTGTAAAATTTAGTAATGTACGATTTCATTAATGCAAGACACCTAATTCTGTTTGCATTGTTTTTCAAAGATATGTTTGATTATGGGCTGTTTGACTGTATGAAACTAAATAAACAAATCATAAAGAATAAATAAGCTGAAGCAAAATAAGTAAATATTCACAAAACACACCAGATGATAGAAAAATGTCTAACATAAAGAAAAATATATAAGTAAAAAAAAGTAAAAATTTTTAGGGAATTAGAGATACGTGACCCAGTTTTCAGTCTTGTGTTTATTTTTCTCTGAAAGAATACTTATTGGTAGAAGCACAAAGTCTATTTACATTTCATTAAGTGTAACGTAATATATACCGGGTATTTCGAAGTCTTTTATCAGAGAGGTATTTTTAAACTATTGAGTTTAGCACTATACTTCTAATCAGTAAAAGTTTTTAAATGACATGCATTCATCTTTCATGCCGTACATTTCATAAGGGTCCGTATACTTAGCAAAAAGGAAAAAATCAAAATAAACTTTTTATGGTGACCTATTGTATACAAAACTTCCCAATTAAATAAAGGAAGCCTGGTCTTTGAAAAATCATTTATAAAAAGGTTAATTTTTTAGTATAATATTTAATGAAATATGAAAAGTACAAAATTGAGCATTTTTCGAATATTATTTCTGATTTGTCGCTTAAAATTTCGATTAACATTCTATAACTGAAGGGGTATATTCAAACCGAACAAAGTTTTGTATGTGTTTTTCTTTCAGTTCGATCATTTTTTTTATCATTGATTTTATGAATATTTACTTATTTTGTTTCAGTTCTTGTGCGTTTATTAATTTAATTTCCTACTGTCATACAGCCCATCTTTACGTCTTTAAAATACCATGCGAATGGAATCTGGTGCTTTGTATTTCGACCTTCCTTCATAAAAGAGCTATTTAACGCAAAAATAACTTTTCAAATTGGATTGGTAGTTTTTTAGATTAGTGCGTTCAAACATACATACAAACGTAGATTTATATATTAGCATAGATTATTTTTCAAGGTAATGTCACTATTTTTCGCACGTAAAGTGTTTGTTAAATGAAATGTCTCGTAAAAAAAATCAAGTTTCTTTTATAGGCTGTGACAGGTGTAAAAGAACTTTTATTTCAATTTAATGTTTTTGTCTTCAGAAAACAAATAAAAATAAAAATTGATGCATGGTAAGTGGATCAATTTTCAGTAAAACAGACGTATTTGAAGTATTTTGATTTCTTTTTAAAATTTTAATATATTTTAAATCAAGCATTTTAACTTTAAATTCTTTTCTCATTTTTAAGTACACCGGCTTTCAAAATTTTGCATTACGCTTTTTCCCTCATGTTCAGTTTCAGTTAACTGCTTATCTATCCGATTTTCATGCTTAAATTATTCTTTCACCCTTTGCTCTATGTCAATAATGTCTGTTACATTTATTTCGCTTTCCTAGCTAAGACCTAGTTAAGACCAGGATAGACAACAGTTGAAGAGAATAGTCGCCCAAAAACTGAACTGCTGCAGATAATCTCCGAGAAGTACACCCATCTCCAGAACTTGTATTCACCAGAACTATTCAACGGGAGCTGCATGTTGCTTGCATTCATGACTGAGTAAAGGCCATTGCCCACTACGAGCGCTACAATGTATTTGAATGGGGATATCTGGACACGGTGACACATGGGCTGTCCTCTACCGAACAATAGATGGGGTGTGAAACCACAAGTGTAAAAACCGCAATATTATCGACGGTCCCTAATTACCTATTGTCCGGAGTAACCCCCTCTTTCTTAGAGGTGCGAAAAATTTATTGCTTACAAGTGATAATTGGCCAAGCGGCCCGCGATTCCCTCTCGATCAGGAAAGCGGCCTTTATGATCCCAAAGTCGTTAGAGTCGCCACAAAATACTACGATACGAAGCAATGACAGTGGTTTCGAGACCACCAAAACTGGGCACAAGAGCAATGGAAACAGGTAATCTGGTCCGACAATTCATCATTTACATTATTTAGGACCATAAGATGCGTGGTAAACAGCAGCAGAACCATTTTACTTGAACAGCGTGGTTTCTACCGCAAAGCATGGAGAGGGCTCCATGCTGGGTGGGGAATCCCAGCTAGAAAAAATCTGCACTTTTTTTGCAAAAAAGTATAGATTGTGCACAATTTGCGCATAAAAAGTAGATATTTTTGATTATTTTGAAAGTATACACTTTTTGTGCAAATTTTATGCAGTTTTTATGCATACTAAAAAGTGCATATTCTATATTGTCAAAAATTGTACACAAAAAGTGTATACATTTCAAAGTATTCCCTTTATATGTACATTTCTTGCACAAAAAGTGCAAACATTTTCTAGCTGGGATTTAAGCAGTTTGAAACAATTTTTGCAAAATCTCAAAATCTAATCTAAATTATAAGAAACTTTAGGCCCAAAATTTAAGTTGTATGACCACCCATCGTGCCACTAAATTTTGCTTTATTCATTTAAGTCGTTCGTGAAGCGCGAACAAAAATTTACCCAGTTTGAAACGATTTTCAGAAAAAATATCAAAATCTAATATATATATATTTTTAAATCCGACCCTTATAGCTGAAGTTGACTGATCGCATATCATGTCACCAAATTTCATTTCTTTCGCTTTAGTCGTTATTACTTGATGTGCGAACAAAAATTGAAGCAGTTTGAAACAATTTTCGAAAAATCTTAAAATCTAATGAATATTTTTAAAAATTCGACGCCTATAGTTTAAGTTTATTGACCACCTATCATGTCACCAAATTTTATTTCATTCGCTTCAGTCAGTTTTACGTGATGTGCGAATAAAAAAGCGTCACGGACAGAAAGACAGACGGACAAACTTTTTTTTGGCGGTCGTACTCGGGTCGCAAATGTTTGAAACGCATAGAAATCGCAATTTCTTCTTCTTATTATTTTTAATTTTGAGAAGTGTACAGGCAAAGTCTAGTTTTATTTATTTAGATACATAAATGTTCCAATTCCGAACTTGAAACAACTATCACTTCAAACTACACATCATTCAGAGTCAGAGCCGTATAGTGGTTAGAATGCTCGCCTACCACAACTTGGTTCCCCAGTTCGATCCCAAGTCTCGGAGGCTTGAAAAATGCAGAAAGTTTTTACGTATGATAATAGATGGCAGTACTAAAATTGTAAGAAAGGACGAAAATGTCAAGAGACTATGTAGCTATGATGTCATAGCTACCGACCACGCCCCCTACATTTTTCCGACTAGATCCCCAGATAATAATCAATTAGTGCACTTTTTGTGCACCGTTTCGTTTTCACTTTTTATGTACAATTTAGTTTGCACGTTTTATGCACAAGTAGAGGTGCCAAATACGCTTGGATTTTGTACACTTTTTTTTACACTTTTTGTGCAAATTTTTTCTAGCTGGGATAATATCTCGGTGTGGCTTGGGGCCACTCGTACTCGTGCATTATAGCAGTATTATCACAAATAGTTTATACCCTATTCTTGAGACTCTGTTTCCATACGAATGTCCTCAATTCCAAGATGACAACGCCCATGTACATATGCCTCATTATGTTCAAGCATGGTTAGGTGAGTATAAAAATGAAGTGGAACATTTCACGTCGTTCCCACACTCCCCTAATCTCAACATCATTGAGTCTGTGTTTTTTTTAGGGATCGAATTCCGCGTTTGGTTTCCTCCTCCTCGCACTCTACATGAACTCGAGAGCGCTATACAGGTGGAATGGCTGCGAATTCTCCTGAACTTTGTGCAAGATCTTAATTTGTCAATCCTACCTCAGTGTTTGTGTGTTATGACAAGCCCATACGAGGGACATCTGCATAGGGGGATGCCTTGGAGAGTGAACTTTTAAAGGGATTCTATCGCGTATTCACAAATCCCATGTCGGATGCAAGTTGTATTTGTGGCCAATGGTAGTCTAATTCCCTGCTAATTTAAATTTTGCGTTCTTTTCCAGATGTTCTATTATTTTGTCCTAAATCTGTATCCTCTATAATCAATAAACAATTTTATGAACAGCAAATGCATTACTTACATTCAGAATAATTTAAAACATTAGAATTCATACAACATGGGAACCATGGGAAGAGTATAAAATATATTAATCATTTAATTGAACCTTTAGTAAGACAGTAATGTTAGTTAAGTAAAGACAGAAATTGTTTTCCAAGGCAGGGGCGTAGCCACGAAAATTTTACGGGAGGGGGGATGATATGAACTTATATGTGTGTAAATTGACGGAATTTCTGCAAGGCATTAATCTTGTTATCACTGATCCAAAAATTTCGGGGGGGGGGATATATCCCGATATCCCCCCTCCCTGGCTACGCCCCTGTTCCAAGGGATAATAAGCAACACCGTTATAGCAAGACTTATTTCAAGCTGTTTAGCGTCATCAGGGCAAGTAACCAAGCATTGGTCTATAATAGAAACTTAGAATTCAAGCATTCATTTGGTGCACAAATGAATTGCTTTCCCTGTTATAGAAACTGATTTTAAGTTTTGAAATTCACACAAATTCCTCAAAATGAAGAAGAAACTTTCCTATTAGAATGAATAAAATTGTACTTTATAAATTCTTGGTTAATTCAATGAATTGTACTTTTATAGAATCTAGCACAGCGATCGCTGTGCCAGCCCTGTCTGAAAACGAACGAAAAACGAAACATCCAAACTAACCTGAAAGCAAGAATCACAATAACGCAGCGACAGAGCAGTGCTGAATTGAATTTTCCTTCGATGCAGCGAATGCCGCCAAAATGATTTTCCCCCAAAATATGCATCGTATCAAAACAGTGCAAGAGACTTTTCTTCATGATCTTTAAGCACTTTAAAATGAGATGTGAAAGAAGTTTGTAAGATGAAAACTCGCGAAGTTTCGATGACCCTGATTTTTCTTGAAAAACTAAAAATTGGATTTTGAGAGTAAACCGCTAAAAATATAAAAAATAAAAGGCAAAAAATATTTTCTTTAAAATATTGACAGAAGTGGCCTGAAAAGGGTCATCTTCGGTTTGAAAAATAGAAGCATGCCAAATCTGAAATCAGTTGGATTAATAGCTCTTTTTGTGCAAGCGCTTTAAATTTTAAAGATTTTCAAATTCCAAATTGGATTTTCAGACTAGCGGGCTAATACTAAAAAGAAAAAAGAACCAGTTGAAGCTATTTTGGTGAAATTTGGAATGTAAGTACTTTAATTGTCATTAATGAAAACCTACTGAAAGAATTTGTAAATAAAAAAGAAATACATTTTCTTTAGTGCAAATATTCAAACTTGAGCATGTTTTCAACTTTAAAATTCGATTTTCAGAGTAACGCGCTATTATATAAATGGCAGGCTTATTTTAGTGAAGTCTGTTCTGTAGGTACTTTTGGTGCCACTAATGAAAACCTGTTAAAATAGTTAAAAAATATATTTATTCTTGTGCAAATCTTCAAGCATGACAAAAGCTGATATCCTCTCATAAAACTTCTAAGAATCATAAAAAAACCAGCTGTCTACCAAACAAAATGTTAAAAAATGAAAAAAAAAACATCAAAAGGTTAAAAAAAGAAAAAAAAAATCTGTGGCCCGAAAATTATCTGATATCATTCATTGAATCTGCTCTTCTGTGATTCAATGAAAATAAATTACACAATTCTTAAAGAATGTAGTGCTGTTACAAATTATTTCCAATATTCCGTAACGAACAAAAGCCATTATTTTCAAGTAAACTGCTTAAAATTTAAACTAAAATATTAGAAAAAAGCACTCAGAATTTAAGAGGGCACAATTTATTGATTCCGTATAGTGAAATCCAAATGTAAAGATGTGATTTAATGTATAATTAAGAAGAGATTTTAAGACAAATTAAGTTTGAATTTTTGAAACAGAGACGGTGCCCTCTCATTTTTTTGCTTTTTTCTAAAATTTTAGATGATGTTTTATGCTGTTTACTTGAAAATAATGATTGTTGTTTCTTACGGAAAATTGGAAATAGGCAGTAGTAACACTACATTTTTTAAGAATTGTGTAATTTACAATTAAATGAAACAGAGACAGGCAAATTCTATGCATATAAGATAATTTTCTAGTCACTTTTTTTAAATTCCTTCTTTTTAAAGATTTTAATGCTTCTTTATTCGTTTTTTTCTTTTGTTTGGTAGAGGGCTGCTTTTGATGCTTTCTAGAAGATTTTTGACTGGATTTCGATTTTATCTGTGTAATTTACCCTAAGAAAGAAAATTCCCCCTTATTTGGCACAGTATATTCTTAAACGAGAATTCCTTTTCTCATGCCAATATATGAATAAAAATAGTAATTAAATTTTCTGACTATCACACGAGAAAAGATTTTAGTTTGCTTAAGCGAATGGAGAAAGCATTTCCATCTTCAGGTAATTCCGCTGCACACATATGAATACATAAATGTGTGTCGACAATTCATGATAAACAATTTTCTTATGAAATTCACGAGTTTCATAAGAAATAAGCAGTATCCATTTCCTTAACGTTGCGCACGCAATATGAGTACTTTTTAGTGCAGCTATTTAAATTGCAAGCACATTAGTCATGGGAGTTTGAAGTTTGAATGTGTTTAATAATTCATCTCTTTTGATTGATTTATATTTTATTCTTAAATTAGCTTTGAGGAGATTTTTCTTTTGAATATTTTATACACAGAAATGTTACTTGGCCTGAAATGTTCGCGATCTCGGATATATATATATATTTATATATTTTCATACATCGAGAAAAATATTCTAATAAACCGAGTCAGAGCTCGACAGAAATGTTTTTTTCTTGTATGAAATTATTATTAGTCAAAATTTTGATATCTGAGAGAAAATGCACCGCAAGCTTCTTTGAAAATGATTGCCATTTTCTCGACCATATCTTTTACAAAATGTCTATCATAAATCATCTCACAAAAGGTGGGGTGATAGACTTAATGGCAGGAATACACGGTGAAATATATTAAAGGTTATGCGTTATTTATATCATATATTTGTACATTATGGAGATGTGACTATAAATAATGCGAGGAGAAAGATCTTATTGGTGATTGAAAGTTTATGAAACGAATAGCCTTGATCCGATATAAATCCATTCTTAAATAATTTTAAGATTAAGTGAAACCTGCTAAGTTGACCACGAGTGGTTCCACATTTTCGTGGTCAACTTAGACAGGTGGTAAACTTATCAAGGGTACAATATTTACTTTTTGATTTTCGAATTTTATCATCTACGTACTCGTACATTGCACAGTACATGTAGTATATGTAGTATATTATACAAAATTATATAAAATATGAAATCAAAATGATACACTATAAGAATAATATAGCCTATTAGGGTTTTTACATTAATTTTACATACATATTACGTATCAGCTATTGGAAGTTGTCATAGTACTTATAGTTACTATGTGTACTACATTCAATAGTAAGTTGAACAGAAACACGTTCGTTATTATTAAACTCAATTTCTTACTGTATTAATACATTTTGCATAGTGTACGTATGCAGAAAGGGTTTTGTACTTCTGACATACCTTCTTCTGTACATATTAATGCTGTTCCAAAAAAAAAAATGTACTTTTACATAAGGAGTAAAGATAATACATTAAGAGTCTGGACTGAAATAGTCATTAATCTTGCTGTGTTGGCACGTTTTATGGATTTCAGGCAAATACAATATATATATATATATTCTATTCATATAAATAGGTATATACTAGCCGCCTTCGGCTACTAGTTGCGGCCAAAATGTGCAGCATACGGGCCGTATGCCTTCGCCAACCAGCTGGTCCGACCACTTCACGTCCAGCCTATACAACGTACGTGCCGCTTTTACAAGCATCGGTGACAGCTGGTCTGCCGACGGCCTCTTCGCGAACAGAAAAGTGCAACCTACGGGCTACCCACCTTCGGCGACCACCTGGTCCTCCAACGGGCCGCTTTGAAAAATAAATGTGCTACCTACGGGCCGTTCGCCATCAGCGACCAGTCCAGTCGTCGGTATAACAACCAGTCTTCCTTCCGCAATGCGAACACAGAAGAGGAGGGAGATTTAGCATGGTTGCTTTCCCATTTATCTCTCTTTCACCCTTTGCTGATCGGAAAAAATGTCCGGACTCCAAGGCAAACATGGCTTTGCCGATTGTAAGCAATGTCGCACATGCACAAAACATCGGCTTTAATAAACAACAAAGTGTAAAAAAAAAAAAAAACGCGTAAAATCTTACTTTAAAAAAGCTAATTTAAAGTTTCATGAAAAAGCATGAATGCGAAAATCAGCAAATGCAAGATTAATGAAATTTGATAATTAAAAAGGGCAGAAATATTAAAAAAGTGAAGCTATTAGTCTGTGCAATCAATACTGTAGTATTAATTGCACAGTTACCGGAGTGAGGGACGTGGGCCGTGCTTCACAAGTCACTCCACAGAATGCAGTGAAACGGTTTATGTCACCTGTAAAAATGGTTTGTAACATCCACCTTTACACAGAAAATTTAAATCTTTCAATACCGTGTTTGCACAATCAAAACCTTTCTAAATATACTTATTTATGTATTTCCGCAGCTCGAACAGAAGTACAAACCTCTATATTAATGTGTGCATTGTACTTCAGGAGAAAATACCTGTTGTAAGTACAACATATTTGCTGTCCATAGATTTATTTCTAATTAAAACAGTAACACCTGGGCGCCTACGATACATGGGATATCCTTCAATATTCACCTTTGCCTGGAAATGCTTTGGAAAAATTTTCTTCCACTTTCCATCTTTCATGCAGGGGGCTCGAGGGTTGTCATTGCCGCAAGGTCCATGCAACATTCATCTTATCACTATTTCATGTAACCGTGGATGTTCGTCCATTGATGGAATTTCTGCACGCACAATACGATCAATGTTTACTGGATCAGAAAACGTGTCTTCAGCTTGTAGAAGAATTAAAATATGCGCATGTGGAAGACGTCGCTTTTGAAACGCAATCGTGTAAACATGTGCTACTGATTCCCTCCAATACTCTGTGAACTGTGAGATCTTCCATGAGAGATTTCAGCTTCAATTTAAAAACTCTTGCAACTATATCAGGACGATCACATGCTTGTTTACCTTGTTGCAAGTTTTCTGTTATTTCAGGCCACTTAGGATTTGCTGTAATCTGGAGGACCATATTTTACAAAAATCGACATAGCATCAGCACAACGTTCTCTCATATTTTTAGGTGATCCTTCAAAAGATGATTGAAAAATAACAGGGATTCCAGCTGGCATGTCAGCATTTGAATTTTCCAAATTATCAGCAAGACCTTGATAAAGTTCTGTCCTCAGATGCTGATTATGAGTCCGTATGAAATTTAAATTATTTGCTTCAACTTGTAAATGAGAATAAACAATCCACTACTGGGTAAGTTTTCCTGAACTGATGACTAGGTTGAATTCTTCACGGACAGCTGTGAGTGCTGCTTTGTATTGAAGCATGATGATATTGATTCTTCTTCGATTTACCCGTGCTCCTTCATAAGCTTCGCAATTCCAATTAGGTTGCCATCCTAGTTCACCATAGGGAAACAGTAAGGGTATGTCATAGGATCCAGATTTGGGATCAGAATATTAATGTTAATAAATGGCATCTGTAGATTTTCTGGATTAAATGGTCACACTCGTATATCACGATCAAAAGGGGGCTCTCCATTGCTGTTCACAAAAACCAGAGCAATTTCATTAGAATTAGGTTCATTGTATCTCCGTTGATATGATCTACGATCTCGTCTGAACACCGTATTTACAACAAGAGTATTTTCACTATCACCATAGGCTTCAACTTCACGCAGCATTTTATAAGTAGCACAAAGTCGATTATGATCTCTCAAAAATTTGTCAATTTGGTATAAAAGGCGTGGAATGCAAGCCTCAGTTGCAGGATTATAAATTCTAACTTCAATTGCTTGAGTACTATCAATTACATATAATTGAGCATATTGAGGAGATTCACCATTAACAGGTTAGAGGTGGCTGGTGCGATGAAATATTTGGCCATGCACTTTAAACATGTAGGGTCCTCATTCATTTACATCAATAATTTTGCTCCCATAAATACAAAAGAAAGTACACAGTTGTATGATCAAATTTGCGCTCTAAAGGTAGAGTAATAAGGATTTTCAGCATTACTTATTAAATCACTTAAAAAGTCCGGATAATGTAATACACTCCCATTTACATCAACAGGCATTTGCAGTTTGACTTTTCCTTTACGGCAGCAGGAGGTAAATTTTCCATCAGCAGGACGCTCACCCAAGAAGTTCCTCGATTTACAAAATTGACAAATAACAGTCATTGATTCACATTAATGTGCTGCTACTTCATCGTCAGGGAGATTGAGTGGTTGATATAGAACTCCAGAAGTCTGTCCTGATCTTCCTCTGAGAGACTCAGCAGCGACTTCATTGTAAATGAGACTTGCCATTATATAAAGTAAATAAAAAACTTTGTAAAAAACACACATAATATGTTATAGGTAAGAAGATACGCACGTTTCGACCAAAAATTGTTTTGGCCTTCATCAGTCCAAGCCCTTCGTCGCAAGGAACACAGGGAACTGAAAAGAGATAAACAAGCAAGATGTTGCCACAAGGGGCAAAGAAAAGTCGAACAAAACCACAGAGAGGGGAGAAAGAAAAAATAAATAAATTATGGGATAAAAAGGAAAGGAAAGAAGCACAAAAAATACAGAAATGAAAAAGGAATAAATAAATAAAACTAAAAATAATAATAATAATAATAAAAAAAGAAAACACGAATACAAACACACACACAAAAAAGAGAAAACAGAACAAACAAAATAACAAAAAACAAATAGAACACATTTTTTTTTTTAATTAAAAAGCACGAACAGGATAGCACAATATATATATATATATATATATATATATATATATATATATATATTTAAATAAATAAAAACGTAAAGGAAAGACAGTAACACACGTACACACACATGGAAAAAAGGGGGGGGGCAAACAAAATAAAAGAATAGAGGGGGAAAGGGAAGGAAAGAAAAAGAAAAAACGGGGAGGGGGGTGGAGTAGACGAAGTAAGTGAAAAGAACCTTACAACAGCAACTTCCAAGCAGAATGAACGAAAGGAACGGAAGAACCATCGTTCACAAGACGTTCTAAGTGCTGGGTAATAGGAAAACCTTCCAAAAAATCCAGATGGGACAAAGACTGAGGAGGGCACAAAATCTTAGCCTTAGAAAACTGAAAACGATGATTGGAATTCCAACAATGTGAGGCAATAGAAGATTTGGAAAGTTCGTGCTTAGAAACATATCTCTCATGCTTTTTGAGCCTAAATTTGAGAGCTCTTCTGGTCTGACCAATATAGCCCAAATCGCAAGAACCACAAGGAATATAATAAACACCCCAACGGTTCTCAGTAGGAATAGGATCTTTAAGCTAAGAAAATTTAAGTTTATTAACAGGTTTAAAAATGTCTTTGAAACCGAAATTTTTGAGAAGTTTAGAAATTTTGTAGCATAAAGGTGAAAAGAAAGGTAGTACAATTAATTCGTTGTGAAAATTAATAGTATTAGTAGAAGTATTAGGCCTATTAAATTTAGAAACAGCTTTATCAATAATAGAGGGGCTAAAACCACGAGAAACAGCTAAGGATTTTAAATAACTAATTTCATTATTAAGAGATGAAGAATCAGAGCAAATTTTGATAGCACGAAACACATAAGTGTAAAAAGCAGAAAGTTTTTGCTGGTAAGGATGATTAGATAGGGCATGAGGAGGTAAAGATATAGAAAAGGGTTTGCGGAAAACAGAAGTAGAGAAACCGTCAGGATTCCTAGAAAAAAGAACATCCAAAAAAGGTAAAGAATTGTTGCACTCCTCTTCTAGCGTAAATTGGATACACGGATCAACAGAATTAAAAATCAAAAGTAAATTAGAAATATCACCATTGGAATCCACTAGAACGAAAGTATCGTCAACATATCTGACCCAGCACGGAAAATTAAAGACCTTGAAGAGCTTCTCTTCAAAATAATGCATATAAATATCACATAAGAGAGGTGAGAGAGAATTCACTTCATAGTGTGTTTAATTTCAGAAAGGTGACTCTTAGTAGGATCAGAATTTAATTTTGTGTATGAGCCAGTGGTTAGCATGTTATTAATACTATCAACATAAGAAGATTTATCAAGTAAAACAGTCTGGCCGCCTTTATCAGCTTTAGTAATGAGTAAATTAGGGTTAGAATTAAGTCTTAATTCATAGGTCCATACACTAAATTAAATTCTGATCCTACTAACAGTCACCTTTCTGAAATTAAACACACTGTGAAGTCCTCTGTAATCTTAAATGCTCAAACTAAACGTTTTGTTATTCCTTCTATTGCTAACTGTGCTCGTTTCTATGCCCTTCCTAAAATTCATAAGCCTTCTCTTGCCTTTCGCCCCATTGTTTCTAACATTGGTACTGCTTCTTATAACCTTGCACGTTTCCTCACGCATAATCTTTCACCTTTGACTGCTAGTAATACCCACACTGTTAAAAACTCTTATGATTTCGTTAACAAAGTTAAACTTCTTTCTCCTACTGATTGTAAAATGCTTTCTCTTGATGTTAAATCTTTATTTACTAATGTTCCTATCCAAGGTGCGATTGACTGTTTGCAAAAGCGTTTACGCGAGTTTCATTATTCTTCTATTGAGATTAAGGAGTTTATAGCTTTAGTAAGCGTTTGTATTAAACAAAGTGCTTTCATTTTTAATGGCTCTTTCTATAAACGAACCGAGGGTCTTGCTATCGGTAATTCTCTCTCACCTCTCTTATGTGATATTTATATGCATTATTTTGAAGAGAAGCTCTTCAAGGTCTTTAATTTTCCGTGCTGGGTCAGATATGTTGACGATACTTTCGTTCTAGTGGATTCCAATTGTTATATTTCTAATTTACTTGTGATTGTTAATTCTGTTGATCCGTGTATCCAATTTACTCTAGAAGAGGAGTGCAACAATTCTTTACCTTTTTTGGAAGTTCTTGTTTCTAGGAATCCTGACGGTTTCTCTACATCTGTTTTCCGCAAACCCTTTTCTATATCTTTACCTCCTCATGCCCTATCTAATCATCCTTACCAGCAAAAACTTTCTGCTTTTTACACTTATGTGTTTCGTGCTATCAAAATTTGCTCGGATTCTTCATCTCTTAATAATGAAATTAGTTACTTAAAACCCTTAGCTGTTTCTCGTGGTTTTAGCCCCTCTATTATTGATAAAGCTGTTTCTAAATTTAATAGGCCTAATACTTCTTCTAATACTATTAATTTTCACAACGAATTAATTGTACTACCTTTCTTTTCACCTTTATGCTACAAAATTTCTAAACTTCTCAAAAATTTCGGTTTCAAAGTCATTTTTAAACCTGTTAATAAACTTAAATTTTCTTCCCTTAAAGATCCTATTCCTACTGAGAACCGTTGGGGTGTTTATTATATTCCTTGTGGTTCTTGTGATTTGGGCTATATTGGTCAGACCAGAAGAGCTCTCAAATTTAGGCTCAAAGAGCATGAGAGATATGTTTCTCAGGACGAACTTTCCAAATCTTCTATTGCCTCACATTGTTGGAATTCGTATCATCGTTTTCAGTTTTCTAAGGCTAAGATTTTGTGCACTCCTCAGTCTTTTCCCATCTGGATTTTTTGGAAGGTTTTTCATTACCCAGCACTTAGAACGTCTTGTGAACGATGGTTCTTCCGTTCCTTTCGTTCATTCTGCTTTGAAGTTGCTGTTGTAAGGTTCTTTTCACTTTCTTCGTCTTCTCCCCCCCTCCCCGTTTTTTCCTTTTCTTTCGTTCCCTTTCCCCCTCTATTCTTTTATTTTGTTTGCCCCCCCCCTTTTTTTTTCCATGTGTGTGTACGTGTGTTACTGTCTTTCCTTTACGTTTTTATTTATTAAAAATATATATAATATATATATATATATATATATATATATTGTGCTGTCCTGTTCGTGCTTTTTAATTTAAAAAAAATGTGTTCTCTTTGTTTTTTGTTATTTTGTTTGTTCTGTTTTCTCTTTTTTGTGTGTGTGTTTGTATTCGTGTGTTCCTTTTTATTATTTTTATTATTATTTTTTAGTTTTATTTATTTATTCCTTTTTTATTTCTGTATTTTTTGTGCTTCTTTCCTTTCCTTTTTATCCCATAATTTATTTATTTTTTTTTCTTTCTCCCCTCTCCGTGGTTTTGTTCGACTTTTCTTTGCCCCTTGTGGCAACATCTTGCTTGTTTATCTCTTTTCAGTTCCCTGTGTTCCTTGCGACGAAGGGCTTGGACTGATGAAGGCCAAAACAATTTTTGGTCGAAACGTGCGTATCTTCTTACCTATAACATGTTATGTGTGTTTTTTACAATGTTTTTTATTTACTTTATCGTTTAACACCAGTGTTTTGAGTGTTTTTTCCGTTGCCATTATGTGCTTGCCTTTCTTCTGCAGTTTGTTTCGGCTTCCACCGCGCCTGCCGTTCTCTTGCTAGCCGTCGTTTTCTAGTCAGAGGAGTCTCATTTCTATCCATAATTATAGAGTTATGACAAAAGCAAAATAAATGACACCAAATTAACCTAATAAAGCTATGATTTCAACAACGTTGAAATCAACTACATTTAAACACCATTAACGTTATGGATTTACGACAAAAACGTCCCAAAACAATCTAAAAAATCAATTATCAAAAGTATATAATATACTTAGCTTTTTTGTCTTTCTTGAAATCTCATCCCAAAGAGTGTTGCCAATTTCTGAAAAAGAGTCCAGAAAAGTGAAATCTCATATCAAAGAGTGTTGCCAATTTCTAAAAAAGAATTCCTACGAATAGGTGTTTAAGTGTTGATCAAACAGAATTTTACACATTCTGAATAAATTTGCCGAAAATCTATCAAAACTTTTCAGTTAAAAACTGTCATTGCAGTGCAATACGCAAAAGGAGTATGTTTGCGAGTGTCTAAGACGTCATCTAATCGATCTACGCCAGAGATTATATTCCGTGATGTTTTTCAAAGAATCAAGGAATGAATCATTTGAGTCCCTTCTGTTTACTTTTTGAAGGCGTGATATCTCGCTAGAAATTTAGAGTTGAAAGAAGCTGTAAGTTTAAAAAAGGTTAATTTTGTAGAGCTCTTTCGAACTGTATAAAAAGTTTTTGCTTTTAGTTAGAGATAAAAATGTCGTTTTTATCAAAATTTCAACATGGCGACAGATGCACCGGGGAGATGAGTCGATCCCGGAAGCGTTACAAACAACGGCTTTTATTATTTAGATTATCTCTCTCTCTCTCTCTTATATATATATATATTAGAAGAAAGGCAGAAAAAAAATCTGGAAGTGGCTAACTTACAAAGGTTTTGAGCTGTGGTTTGGGACAAATTCTACCTAATTACCTGGTCAACATATAAGTTAAACAGGTGGTCAACTTATAAAGGGTTAACTCAATGTTAAAGTAACTAACAAGGAGGAGGCACGGCCTCGGGGAAACGGATTTCAATGATCTTTGGCACAGTGGTAGTATACCATGTGAATACACAACGTGTAAAATACTCAGACGCAATACTCAAAGTCGAGAAAAATTAATATTAATTTTCGAGCCACTTCACTAAAACTTTAAATATAAGTTACGCGCAAATCACGTTAAGCGCCGTGGGAAAATGGTTAAAACGGTGGCCTTCCAAGTCTGGGGTCCCAGGTTCAAATCTCGTGCTGCTCAAGTCTCCCCCCCCCCTCTCTCTTTTTTAAATACATCAATGCTGGTAATTAATTCTTTTTCAGTCCAGTAAATATTTATTTACTGTTTCATTTATTCGTTCATTTATTTTTACTACTTATTGAATTTTTTAATTACTTTTTTACATATTTTTAAAAATTTTATTTCTACTATTCGAAGTCTGTTTTTACAATTGATTATAGTTATGATTATTTGAATAGAATAATTATAATCAATAATATAGCTTTGACAATGGAATTTCTTTTTTTCTCACCATCTCGTACATAGTCGTCAGACGAGTTATCTTTAACTGATTCGAAATTTTCTTCTATACACTCATCTTGAGCATGGATCAATTTCTAATGAATTACAAACTTCTTTTCATTCAACACATCCTATGTATTACTGTAAAATTCTGTGCCTACCATCATAGCTTCTTCAGGTAGTGTATCAGAAGCTGGCGTTGCAATTAAATTTTTTTTTTTTTTTTTTTTTTTTGAGAAGTGAACTTTCGCAATACACTACTGCATTTTTTAGTCACTGCTTCAAAACATCACTGTTTGTAGAACTATCAGTAGCTTTTTCATCACAACAATAAGAACTTGCTTGGCTTGGTGGCATACTTGTAACTGTAATATAATTCTTCAAAACAAGTTTCATCGCTTAAATACGTCTATTCGAAATTTTCACATGTGATATTTTAAATTTGAAAACCCATCAACAGAGGACAGATGATTAAAAGAAACAATGCTGTTGCTGTGGCATCACGAACGGGTGAAAATTAGACAAAAAAGTCTGTCTTATGATTGTGACAAAAATAAATGTACCTTAAATAAATATTGAGTTTGGTGAATGTTAAAAGTGAATTATTTTGAATGTGTAAAATTCTGATTCCAAAGTAAAGATTTTGCAAGTAGAAATAAAATTTAAATAATAATAAAAAAAATCAATAAGTAGGTACTAAAATAAAAAAATAAGTAAATTATTTACAGGACTGAAAAAAGAATTAATTACCATTATTGTTGTGTTTAAAAAAAGAGTGAGCGATTAAAAAAAAAAAAAAAAAACGCTCGCTCAGCACGAGATTTGAACGTGGGACCACAGCGCAGCAGACCACCGTTCTAACCATTTCGCCACGGCGCTTATTCCGATTTGCGCGTAACTTATATTTAAAGTTTTAGTGAAGTGATTCGAAGCTTAAATATTAATTTTTCTCGACTGTATTTGAGTATTGCGTCTTAGTATTTTACACGTAGTATATTCACATGGTATACTACCACTGTGGCAAAGATCATTGTGGCAAATACTATCACTGTGGCAAAGATCATTGAAATCCGTTTCCCCGAGGCCGTGCCTCCTCCTTTTAAGTCATTCAGTTCCTGGTTAATTAGGTCAACTTACAAAGGTGGTCAACTTCAGAGGTTTCACCGTAGTAATTTTTTTTTCATACAGAGCTGAGCAAAAGTAGCACAATAATATTAACAGCCATGTTTTATGACAACGATATTATTACATGATGATAATAATTAATAGGCTAGATGAAATTTAAATACTATCCCCCCCCCTCCTTAAAAAATCAACGGCTTGTGAAGGTTTACGAAATGGTAATAAAAATATTACAAAATCAAAGTTACATTTTATAATAACGCTGATGAGGTAAATTAAGAAAAAGGAAATTCCTTATTTGCATTATATATTTTATTATATAAGTGGACCACCAGTCAATATTTTCAATAGACGGATGGTAGAATTTGGGTACGTACATGAGTAAAGTTATATATATATATATATACAGGTTGTCCGAGAAAACGGTAACACATTATAATTTTTAATCTATTAGAGATAAGTGGGCGATGTGAATTGAAAAAATGTTCAAAATAAGATAGTCTTAAATATGCAACCATATTTGGGTTTAACTTCTTTAGAAATGCCCATTCATTTTCTGAGTAGCTGATGAGCTATGGGAAAAAATGTAGAGTTATAGATATTAAACAACAGACAAACAAAATTATTATGTTTTGAAAAATAAATAAACGAACAAATAAAAGCAAACAGGTAAAACTTTAAAATATACAGTGAAGCACCGTTTATACGTTTTTCAATGGATTAGGGGAAAAAAACGTATTAATGAGAAAAACTGATAAAACGAAATTCTCAAAAGTATATATACAGTGGGGGTATATACAATGGGTGTATATAATATATATACAATGGGTGGCTAAATTATTATAGTCAAATGATTTTTATGAGGTAAATTTATTTTATTTAAACTTTTCAAAATAGTATTTTTAATCGAACTTTTTGCTCTGCCAAGAACTATTTTCTGCATTTTGTTAAGTTGGTAACACGTAAACAAATTAATAATTCGGAAATGGCAGCAATGTATAAGGGAACATGCTTTTACGCATTTGCTGAATGAGACACGAAATCACGAGAATGTAAATTATTACATTTTTATTGAAAAAAAAAACTGTTTTGATTGGTGATGAGTTTCGTTGTTTCTTTATTTCTAAATTATTAATAGTACAAATTAAATATTTTTTTATTACTATTTTATGTCTGTTCTCGGACTTTTATTACCCTAACTTCTCATATCACAAATTTTAGCCATTTGGAAGTCTGGAGACATTTCTTCTAAGGAAAAGTCAGGGATAAGAACACTTATAAAGCATACCATTCATTCTCAAAGGAAAACAGTGGAACTAGTAGGCGTTTTGCAGTCTACAGTCTGAAAGATAAAGAAAGTGTGAGATGAGAACAAGTCATTATTACCAAAACGTTGATAAATGTGGGAGAGAAATCTTTCACATCTGTGAGTGATATTAGGCTTATAAATATGAAGAATAGTAAGGCCTCAAAAAGTTATAAAAGCCTTGTTAGACGACTCTGGGGTAAGGTTATCGGACAGAATATTATGTCAAGGTTTGAAATAAATCATTGTCAATTGATGTCGACCTCTCAGAAAGCCTTAACCGACTGAGTTGATGCATGCTAAACGACTGGCATTTTCTAACATGTGTACACTTTGGCAGTGGCGGATCCAGAAATTCTCTTTTGGGAGGGGCTAAATTTAAAAAAAAAGTTTATTTCACCCAAATAAAATATACAATAAAGCAAGATTTTAGTCTAAATCAATCTAAAAACTTTTTTTTTTTTTGGGGGGGGGTGCTAAGTGATTAAAAAAGATCACTTTACATATTCAAAGTGCATAATGAAGCAGAATGTTACCCTTTAGCAATCTCTTTTTTTGGGGGAGGTGGGGGTACTGAAGCTCCCCTAGCCCCTCCCCTGAATCCGCTACTGTCTTCAATTCGGTCGCCATTGCAATTCGACGTGACAGACAGACTAAACACGTGATAGAAGATTCAGTTATCTACATTTGTTCAGTTCAGTCAAAACAATGGAGCGAAACGCTTCTTCAAGCTAGTCTCTTTACTGAACCTTCAAGCAAAAATTTATTTGTTGAACTAAAAACTCATTCAAATGGTGATTTACATTCAAACATACATAAGATGCATAAATATTTAAATTTTCCCTGTTATTTAAAAAAAAAATTCTCATTTAGGCGCTCCTCTCAAAGAAAAAAACGTGTGCGGTTGCACACGTCGCACACGCCTTAGGCCAGCCCTGCCTGGATAGTCCGGAAACCCTCTACTATCTCCGCGCGAAGTCCGCTCTGCTTCGCTGAGCGGCGTCTTTGCGGTATAGAAGGGTCAATGCGAATCTAGTTTCAATAACTACCCGAGATGGTCATCTCAGGTTCTCTTGATAACTTCCATGGACAGTCGTCTTGCGAATTGGCATAGGCATACGGCTGAATAATATGTATTATATTTATCTCAATGCTATTTGTGGTGGCCGGTCGATATATTTTAAAACGCTTTAATTTTAATAATATGTAACATTCTTTGTGAGTCTACCTTGAAAATAGTTATTTATTTCAAGAAAACTTTTTACTTACAAAATTATTTTCGTTTCTATAATTTTGTTATTGCTATTTTAAGATTCCAAATAGCGATTGTACTAAGCTCTAGTCAATCACATATAGAGCTATTCGTAATAAAAGGAGAAGTCACAAGTATGTATTTATATTTTTTTCTATACATAATTTTAAAAATTGCGTATAAATTTTACAATTTCTCGGGCTTCTTTAAAATAAAACCAAAGTTAATTAAACATGATTTGCATGTTTTCCCTTGAATTTTTTTTTTTTTTTTTTTTTTTTGTAAATTGGTGGGAAGATTTTGAAAAAAAAAATCGGTCAACATTCAACAAGACAAACTGTTCCCGACGACACGTATAAAATCCAATATACATCGCACTATATTGTGGGCGTCGCCTAACTGAAATAGACACGAGTAAGATAATTATTTACGCACACTACAATATGTCCGCAGGAATTATTTTAAGTAAAATAGTTCCTTCAACAATTTGAAATGCTAGTACACATACAAAAAAGTCGAATATTATACATCTAAATTGAAAATTTTCATATTGGTGTTTTTCTCAAGATAACTATAGAGAGCTGGGCGGGAAAAGTTCCGCCTTCCTACTCCAAGGTAACGCCCACGGTAAAAGAATTTCTTCCACAGCATCAGCAAAGACGTATTCAAGGGGAGGGTCCAGGGGGTGTTCCAGATCCTCTGCAAAATTTCGATTTTTGTTAACAAAATTATAATGAAGTTTTTTTTGAAAAAATTCTACCTTTTTCACGGTTTGGAACAACTCAGAATTTTTTTTCTCCATATGTTCCTGAGTATCAGCAATAAACATTCGAAATTAAATGAAATGAGAGTGCTTTATTGACATGAAAAATAAGAAATTTTGATAAATGAAAGTTCTAGCAATACATTCCAAGAGTGCATAGTTTGTGCATGGGTTTCAGGAGAGGAGGCGGATCTACATTCATGGTTTGCGGAGATGCAACCTCGAATCTGGTCACTCTTTTTCTTAAGGTGCCGGCATATAGTGCGTTATAGTTGCAAATGCTTGAACAACTGAAACATTGGAAACCACTAAAGAAACTGGTGCTGTGGGAAACGCCTTAAGCAGGCCTTGCCTGGATAGTTCGGAAACCCTCTACTATCTCCGCGCGAAGTCCGCTCTGCTTCGCTGAGCGGCGTCTTTGCGGTATAAAAGGGTCAATGCGAATCTAGTTTCAATAACTACCCGAGATGGTCATCTCAGGTTCTCTTGATAACTTCCATGGACAGTCGTCTTGCGAATTGGCATAGGCATACGGCTGAATAATATGTATTATATTTATCTCAATGCTATTTGTGGTGGCCGGTCGATATATTTTAAAACGCTTTAATTTTAATAAAATGTAACATTCTTTGTGAGTCTACCTTGAAAATAGTTATTTATTTCAAGAAAACTTTTTACTTACAAAATTATTTTCGTTTCTATAATTTTGTTATTGCTATTTTAAGATTCCAAATAGCGATTGTACTAAGCTCTAGTCAATCACATATAGAACTATTCGTAATAAAAGGAGAAGTCACAAGTATGTATTTATATTTTTTTCTATACATAATTTTAAAAATTGCGTATAAATTTTACAATTTCTCGCGCTTCTTTAAAATAAAACCAAAGTTAATTAAACATGATTTGCATGTTTTCCCTTCAATTTTTTTTCTTTTTTTTTGTAAATTGGTGGGAAGATTTTGAAAAAAAAAATTGTTCCTGCTAATTGGATTTTTTTATTCACACTGGAGGAAAGAGGTTATTTCACGAACATGTTATTTGTATTAAAAATGTTTAACCCTTTGCGGACGTATCTCTGTTCTCAGCCACTAAAGCTGTTTTACTGTTCCGCTCGTATGTCAGCTCTCAGCTACCACAGAGCATTCCGACGAATACATCCTCTCTGCGATAAATCCCCTTTCCGCTTGGTGTAACCCGTACTGTTCAATAATTAAATCGCATTAAAATACATACTGTAAGCAGTAAACTTTACAACCTAAACAATAATCTGTCCCAGATTGTATATTGGTTAAAACGCCACTTTGTGCGATAATGGGTTCAGGTTGGACTCCCAATTTGGACTAAATTGTTAATTCGTTCGTCCCTTTAAAGGGGTTAAAATTGGCCGTATATCGGATGCTAGTGCTAAAATGTCCAACACGTTTGACCTTTTCAGTAACGAATCCCTACGCTCGAAAAGCTCACCGTTGGGGAAAAAAAGAAAGAAAAAAAACTATAAAATAATCAAATTTGGTAATTATTATTTTAATAACTTCTATCTATCTTAAGTGATTCAATAAAAGCTGGAAAGAAATCAGCAAAAAAGGACCATGTTTCATCTGAGAAAAGCTGTACTGAGTATGCCGACCAGATAAGCATATACCTAAGAGCGCTAATCCTTAATCACGTTCATTTTTTTTACTCCCAATCAGCACTGACCAATAAAATACGGTTTCAAAGTTACACTATTTTATCCATACCTTATTGGTGAAAGCTCTAACATATTATTTTTAACTATATTTCAAAACACTTATTAACTCATCTACGCTTCTTGTGTTGTTTCCCGTTTTAAAACACAAGAGGCGTAGCCAAAGTGAAAAGGTAACGCCTAACCCTAATGCTTACATTTCGTTAAACGTAAATGAATTTCAGAATGAAGAATGCAAAAAATCATTCATAAAATGATAAAGAAAACGCAAAAAGTCGAATATTATACATCTCAATTGAAAATTTTCATTTTAGCTTTCTTTCTTAAACTAATTATAGAGAGCTGGGCGGGAAAAGTTCCTCCTTCATGCTGAAAGTTGACGTCCATGGTCAAAGAATTTGTTCCGCAGCATCAGCAATAAAGAATCGAAATTAAATGGAGTGAAAGCGCTTTATTGACATGAAAAATAGGAAATGTTGATGAATGTAAGTTCAAGTAATGCATTCCGAGAGTACACAGCTTATATATGAGTTTTAGGAGCAGAGGTGGAGCTATATTCAAGACAAGTGGAGATGTAACTTCGAATCTCGATACTCTTATCTTAAAGTTGACGGCATACAGAGCGTTATAATTGCAAATTCATGAACAACTGAAACATGGGAAAATCACCCAATAAACTGGAGCTGCGGAGAAGTGTATATTCTTTTATAGCCACCTCTGACTACGAACCGCTTCTTACAAGAGCTAAAAGAATTCTTTTAGTTTTATCGCATTGGAATTTTTATCGGAAGTGAACTCATCTTAAAATGGTCTTTGTCACAACAATCAAACACTAATTCTTTTCTTTGTGAACCTCAAATGAAATCTTTATTACATTTAGAATTTGAATAAAAAAAGAATGCAAAATTTATTTTATCGGAGAAGGATCATTGTTACACTGGTTTAAATGATGTAAAATTTATGGAAAAGCTAATGGGAATATTAGTTTCATATTTGCACCGTACATAGCTTTGTGTAAAATTCTCATGGAAACACATAAAAATATCGCTTAAAATAAATAAAAATTCCTTTTATTTCTTGGGATATTCTGGAGTTTTAAAGGTAGACTAATTAAATACCTAACATACACTAACTGAAATGCAAGCGTGTAATAGTAATTATATAACATCGATTAGAGCCAAACAGAAATTTAAGCGAGGCATTTCCATAATAAACTTCCTTCAGATTCGCGAGTAACTCTGTTCAGTTGTTTCAAAATCAATTCAAGGGAAACCTGACTTACATAGTCGGGTGTATATTAGAGAAAAGACCCCCCCCCCCAAAAAAAAAAAGTTGCCGGGACGAAATCGTCTATGGAGGTTTTCGGCTGCGTAATTTTCTCCTGTACAGGTTATGACAGGACTCGTGTGAAATATCTCATAATATCTCATTTTTTTAGCATACTTCTTGTAAAAAATATGTTGTAATATGAACACCGTTTCAGGGCAAGTAAACACGCTTTTAATTGCTATGGTTTAATTTTTATATGTTCAACATCTTTTGTAAAAGTAAACATATTTTTAAAAGTTATTTCGTTACTACTGATTAAATTTTTGAGATGAATGTTTTTTTAACTTTTTTTGGAGGGGGTGGGGCATTTTTTTCAACGTTTTGTAAATAAAGCTGTTCCAATGTTACTATTATACGAGATTCAAGATTCACATTTCACTCTTTCTTTTTAAGGCCTGATCGACCATGTCATAATAACAGGGGTAGGAGCCGGTCACTAAAAGTCACTAAAAGTAACTTTTTTTCAACAAAGTCACTTAGGTCCATATTTTTATGAAAAAGTCACTAATTTGTCACTATTTTGAGTAAAAAGTCACTTTTTCAAGAAAAAAGTTCGATAGTCGCGTATTATTCTGACGCGCATTTTTGGCGATGTGGAAAACGTTTAGGAAAAAGGAACTGTAAAGTATGCTTGAAACGAAACAAAGAGCTGGAAACGGTTGGCGTCTAAGCAAGTTGCCCTATTTCATTGGTTGTGCTGTGGTCAATCGTGAATGAAACACTATGACAAATTTTACATTCAAGGAAGTCTATCCTCTCCTGGAATGCACGTGGAAGAAAGACCTAAGTTTACTTTTTTTTTCCCCCAACATTTTATATGTACTATTTTAAAAATATTGAACAGGGATGAGAATCTTTCGCGTAATTGCATGTTTTAGTTATTTTCTCACATTTTATTTATTTAAGAACAATATGCGATGTGGACTCTCGTAATTGCAGCTGCCAATTTCAGTTCGTAAAAAAAAAGCACAGTGTTAAAGATAATTTTGAAGGCTCTTTCCCTGCCTTAGCATTTGCAATAATGAGATTTTTTGTTTTATTTTAGCATTAAAAATGTTTCACAATCTAATATGGGTCCCCCATAAAAATAATTTTAAGGGCAAATGCACTTAAAGACCCGTTCTTGGAAGCAATACTGTTCATAGAACAGGAGTTTTTTTCTCGTTGCTTCTTTTCAGTGATGAATCCTCCGGTATCCAATGATTGCACAAAGCTAGTTCCCAGCAGAGCATTCGAATACTTGCCAGGGAAACACCACTGATCACAGGAGTAGTCTTCTTTGTTGCATCTTTTCAAGCGAACAGGGCCCGACCAGTGGCATAGCACTTTGAACTGGGAGACGGAAGGTGCCTGGTTCAAAACCAGGTCGCGTCTGCCCACCTAACCGTTCGGAGTTTTCCGTGGTTTCCTCCGAATCTTAGCATAAGTACGGGTTAGACCCCTTTAAAAGACCCCCACGGAGGGCACCCCATCCGTAGGCCTAGATCCCTTGTGCAGATAATTGGCCTTAATCCCACAACAACATCAAGCGAACTGGTTAAGCAGTGTGCTAAACTTCCTTGACAATTCGCAGACTTTTAGATTTAAGTGTACTCTGAAAAGGGTGACCGCACCTTTCACCTTTGAATGAGCAATGGCATGTGTGCTCTCCCTAAATAACATTTAATTGATGTTGAGGTGCCTTTGTGTTCCGGGGGCATTTGTTGACTTGCGAGTGGGTCAAGAAGGAAGATCGGATAACGTCTTTTCCAAAGTAATTTGGCTTTCACGTTTGCATAATAGCACAACAATGTATTTAACAGCATTTCATTATATAAGCTAACCATTGATTGGAATTTTATCATTATTATGCAATTACTTGCAAAGGCGTCGATAGGTTTTTCAGTGCCCGGGGACAACTAAAAATTTTGCGCCCCCTCCTACTTACCGAAATACAACTGGGAAAAGTTTTATAAGCAATTTGGCACTCCTTGTGTGCTGCGCCCAGGGACGCAGTCTAAGTTTTACATTAAGTCTGCCTTTGATTTTATGAAATTGCTAAAATGCTCTTTTTGAATAGTGATAGCCTATTTTTCCTTACTGAATTTTCTCTATCTAAAGTTAATTACTAAATATTTACTTATAAATGAAATAATTTGTTTTGTGGGTAAAATTTAATTGTAAAAACTATCTGGTACAACAAGGATCGCCGCAGAACGAAAATTGCTTCCGTATTGCGACCCATCACAAAATTACAATTGATTAAAATGGCCCCTTCACAAAAATATATTCGATTAAAACGGCCCTTCATTCGTATTTTACCCTATATTTTAATTTTTTATCAATTATTTTAACAAAAAAGTGACTTTTATTATAAATTGGCAGGAAAATTTACGAAAATAAGTGTTGTACTTCATAAAATTGAGCATTGAAATTCTCAAAAATGGGACCCTGAAAAAAATTCCTTAATCGACCCCTGCACACGCAGAAATCTTTTGATGGCTAAATTTGAGCTCACGCACTTGTACTCCTTTTTCATCTTGTGCTTTCTCATCCCTGGTTAAATATTGTATCTAATTAATGCTAAGGTTAAAATTAAAGTTCTGAGATTCATTAGAAAGGCATTATTTTTCAATGTGTTAAAATAATAGCAGTGGCGCAACAACCGCCGCAAATGAAATGCCTTGATACATATTGATGCAAAAAGCATACTTTTCAAAAATTCTGCGCCCAAATCTGTGCTCCCCCCCCTGCCCCCCCCGAAAAAAAAAGATGCACAAGTTATCACAGTAAAATTAAAACAAAAATGCTTAATGGCTTTAGAATTTTCTCACTTCCCCACCTCTTTCTTCGAACTACTTCATTTCATAGATTCGTGTAAATCAAACATCGAATATAATGAAAACCACTCCAAAATTAAAAACCACTCTGGTAACTCAAAGTATCCCACTATTGAAAAGTTTGTGAAAATGTGTTTAACTATATATCATGGTAGTGCAGATGTTGAGAGAAGATTTTTTCTTTCATCAAAAATCCTAACAGGGGAGAGAGCTGCGATGAATGAACGAACTTTAAATGCAAGATTAAATGTTATAGATGGTTTAAAATTGTTTGATAACAACCCTTCTGATGTACCAATTACAAAAGAGCTGCTGAATTCAGCCCAAAATGCTCATCACAACTATACATTGAACTATGAAGAGCAGAAAAGAAAAAGTGAAAGCAAAAAAGTAGTAGAGAAAAAGAAGAGAGATGCAGAAGAAGCAGAAAATAAAATTAAAGCAAAAAGGATAAAAGCTGATTTAGATGATTTAAAAGAAGCTCGAAAAAAATACCGAGGAAAAAAAAGAAGTCAGAGAAAAATTATTTGAGGAAGCCAGTAAGAGGCTAAAACCAGCAACCTCTAAAGGTAACACTCAGTAAATTCATTTGGCTCAAGGAATGATGGAAGGTGTTGAGAACCTAAAGTGCGAAGAAATATAACTTGATAAAGAAGTTTTAAACCTTGAAAAGAGTATCGAGAAGAAGAGATCCAGCCTAATTTCAAAATTTGTAAAGGAAAAATGAAATTTGAGTAGAGAATAATGCAAAGACCAAAATTATATTCAACGTTGTATTTTTATTATTATTTTGAATGCAAAATAATAGACTAAATAAAATACTAAGCATTTTTAGTTCAAACTAAATTTTTTTATTTCTTTTAATTTCAACTTTACCACCAAAGCCTTTCATCTATGTAGTATTTTTTTAATTGCAAAATGAGCAATTAAACTAATTTTTTTATTTTAATGTCTAAAAAAATTGTATTGATTAACAAAAGCACTCAAAATAACTGTTATTTAAAACATTAAAAACTTTGCACACACACACACACACACAAAAAAAAAAAAAAAAATACCACCTTAAAAGTTATTTGTAGGGCCATATTGCTGTTTCAATCGAAAAAATTTCAATCTTCAGTAGAAATAGTAGTCCTTCACAGTCCAGTCTCTCCTAGACAGTGAATGAAAATATATCTACAGAGAAGAAGCTCAAAATTTTTTTGATCGAAACAGCTATATAGCCTGACTTTTTTTATCATTTTATTGTTAGTATTGTTTGTAAAATATACTTCTAATAAAGCAAGCTTCACATATTCATTCTTTTTTCACATATAACATATACTTAATAAAATTTCATGTATAGTCACTTTTTTTCATAAAAATGGTCACTTTTTTTGCAAAAATAGTCACTAAATCAACTTTTTTTGAGGGAACGAGTGGCTCTGACCCCTGTAATAATAATAATAATAATAATAAATAATAACATGTCCAGCAAATGCTGAGAAAAAATAGATATTTTAAATCCTGTGCTATTCATGAAAAAAATCGGTCAACATTCAACAAGACAAACTGTTCCCGACGACACGTATAAAATCCAATATACACCGCACTAGTATTGTGTGCGTTGCCAAACGGAAATAGACACGAGTAAGATAATTGTTTACGCACACTACAATATGTCCGTAGGAATTATTTTGAATAAAATAGTTCCTTCAACAATTTGAAATGCTAGTATCTTTTTAACGTGCACCGCGATGAGCATTTTTCAAATGCATAATTAAGGTCTGATCGATCATGTCATAATAATAATAATAATAATAATAATAATAATAATAATAAATAATAACATGACCAGCAAATGCTGAGAAAAAATGGATATTTTAAATCCTGTGCTATTCATGAAAAAAATCGGTCAACAAGACAAACTGTTCCCGACGACACGTATAAAATCCAATATACATCGCACTATATTGTGGGCGTCGCCTAACTGAAATAGACACGAGTAAGATAATTATTTACGCACACTACAATATGTCCGCAGGAATTATTTTAAGTAAAATAGTTCCTTCAACAATTTGAAATGCTAGTACACATACAAAAAAGTCGAATATTATACATCTAAATTGAAAATTTTCATATTGGTGTTTTTCTCAAGATAACTATAGAGAGCTGGGCGGGAAAAGTTCCGCCTTCCTACTCCAAGGTAACGCCCACGGTAAAAGAATTTCTTCCACAGCATCAGCAAAGACGTATTCAAGGGGAGGGTCCAGGGGGTGTTCCAGATCCTCTGCAAAATTTCGATTTTTGTTAACAAAATTATAATGAAGTTTTTTTTGAAAAAATTCTACCTTTTTCACGGTTTGGAACAACTCAGAATTTTTTTTCTCCATATGTTCCTGAGTATCAGCAATAAACATTCGAAATTAAATGAAATGAGAGTGCTTTATTGACATGAAAAATAAGAAATTTTGATAAATGAAAGTTCTAGCAATACATTCCAAGAGTGCATAGTTTGTGCATGGGTTTCAGGAGAGGAGGCGGATCTACATTCATGGTTTGCGGAGATGCAACCTCGAATCTGGTCACTCTTTTTCTTAAGGTGCCGGCATATAGTGCGTTATAGTTGCAAATGCTTGAACAACTGAAACATTGGAATCCGCTAAAGAAACTGGTGCTGTGGGAAATTGCATATTCTTTTATCGCCTCTTCTGACTACGACCCTCTTTTTATAAGAGGTAGAAGAATAACTTCTTATCAAAATGGAACTCATCTGAAAATAGTCTTTGTTATATCAATGAAACACTGCAACTTTTTTTCTTTGTGAATCTCAAGTGAAATTTTTATTACATTTAGAATTGGAATAAAGAAGAATGCATAATTTATTTTTATTGGGGAAGGATCGTTGTTACACTGGTGTAAATGCTTTCAAATTTATAGAGAAAAGCTAATGGTAATATTAGTTTCATATTTGCACTTACCAGTCATAGCTAAGTGTAAAATTCTCATAGAAACGAATAGAAATACTGCTTGAAATAAATAAAAATTCCTTGGGATATTCTGGAGATTTAGAGGTAGACTAATTAAGTACTTAACATACACTAACTGAAATGAAAGCGCGTAATAGTAATTATATAACATCAATTCTAGCCACCAGTATTTTAAGCGAGGCAATTCCGTAACAAATAGATTCGCGATTTTGTGTGTGTGGCTTGTTTTTTTATAGGACACTTCAAGGAAAACCCGACTGACATAGTCGGGTGTGTATTAAAGAAAGATAAGGCAGCAAAAAACTCGCCGGGGCGGAATCGTCTTTGGAGGGTTTCGGAAACAATATGCACACCGTTCCACGGCAAGTAAACATGTTCTTAGTTGCTATGGTTTAATTTTTAAATGTTCAACATCTTTTGTAAACGTAAGCATAATTTTTTAAGGAATTTGCTTGTACTAATTAAATTTTTGAGATGAAAATTTTTTTACTCTTTTTTTTCATTTTTTTTAACGTTTTGTAAATGAAGACTTTTCTAACGTTGTTAGTATTATGAGAGATTTAAGGTTCACATTTCCCTCTTTTTTTTAAGGTCTGATCCAGCATGTCATAATAATAATAGTAGTAGTAATAATAATAATAAACAATCCCAGCAGGAAATGCTGGGAAAAAGTAGATCTTCAAGATCAATGTTAGATCAACAACACAACTGTTCTTCTAAGACGTGTATAAAATCCAATACACATTGTTCTAACATTGTGTGCGTTGCCTAACTGAAATAGACTCGAGTAAGATAATTGTTTACACACACTACAATATGTACGAAGGAATTATTGTAAATAGAATAGTTCCTTCAATAATTTAAAATGCTAGCATCTTTTTAACGTGAACCGCGATGAGCATTTTTCAAATGCATAATTTTGGGAAGTCATGAGCCAGACTTTCTTTTTCAATCAAAAACAGATGAAAGAGGGCATTATAAAAAGCTAGATTTGTGAGTATTTTTATTATCATAAAAAAAATCATTAAAATGTGTACTGTTGACTTTTTTCATTACAGCGTGTAATTTTTTAAAACCCGGGGGCGTAGCTGTAGGAATCCTTACCAAAATGAGTCCCTCCTCCTTTCAAACCAAATTATTGGACATTTTAGATGATATTAAATTCTTAAAAAGGTTCTAATATTTATGTAGTCTTCCATGGGATTTTTTTCCATTGCTTCTTTTTTTTCTTTCAATGAAAAATGTATTTTCATAGCCGATTTTAAAGGAAGCACTCATTCTAATAACTCAGCCTTCGGCTACGCCTACGCCCCTTGCATTTTCAGTCCAGAGACAGAGAAAAAGATTTTTTTAATTTAATGAAAATAAACATGAAAGTAACAAATTCTTTAAAAAAATATCCAGCGAAAGTTACTTAATTTTTCAAGGATATTTCATTTTAAAAAGAGTTAAGCAACGTAAATATATTTGGTTTATATATTTCGTTGTGAACGATTTTATTTTATGAGGATGGTATATTTTTCTCCACCCCATTAATAATATTGCAAATAGTTACAGTAACAAGCTCTTGAGGAACATCTTGGGGAGAGCGGGGTACAGCGGTTCTTTGAAGATATTTTTGGTTCAGCGAATAATTTTCAAGTGAGAATAGCATGGATTCATATGGGGTCACAGTAGGTCAGGTCACATAAAATGGGGTACAGTGGGTCAGTGACTCATTGTATTCCCATTTATATATTTATTGTCTTTCTGTGAGTTTCTTACTTTTTAATGTTTGAATGATCCAAATTCTTCTAAATAAGTCTTCCACATCAGCCACAGGATCTTCAGTTTCTCAAGAAAATTATATATAACTAAAAAATGAGACCAGAGATGGTAAAAGACTTTTTCTAACTCTGATCTAAAAGAGGAAAAAACTGAGAGGCAATCTCTAAAAAAATCAGAAATTCTTACAGATACGCCTTTGAAAATCCCAATCCAAAATGAGATAATTGATAAAAAGAAGAGTAAAAGACCCAATGATATGAAACGCGAGAGGGAAAAAAAAAAAAAGAAACTGATGAAGAGGAAAAACGAAAAGTGAAGTAAAATTCTTCTATTGAATCTGACTTAGAGAATTTGGAATCTGAAAATGTAGATTTTAATGTTGACGTTGGAGATTTCCTATTAATCAAGGTCTAAGGCAAGAAAAAAAGCAGTTTTAAACCCTATATGTTACTGAAATTATGGACAAAAATGAAAATTAATTTCAAGTGCAGTGGCGGATACAAAAAATTTTTTTGAGGGACTAAATTTTTAGAAAAGCTTATTTCGCCCAATAAAATGTACTATAAATCAAAATTTTAGTCTAAACCACTATGCATGCTTTTGGTAGGGACTAAGTTATAAAATATGATTAATTTAGCTATTTAAAGTGTATAATAAAGCAGAACCCTTTAGAATGTTACCCTTTAGAAATCTCTTTTGGGGGGGGGGGCTGAAGCCGCCTAGCCCCTACCCTGGATCCGCTACTGCACTTTGGAGTGTAGAAGAGTGGGACAAGATGAACCTGCCATATGAAATGATTTTTTTTTCAATTATAATAGAAAATTCTTAATGAATATAAAATAGCTTATACTGAAAATAACATTATTTAAAGAGTTTTTTTTTAAATGAGCTGGTGTTAAATAACTTGAAATACAAAAACAAGAAAATAAAACACTTCATCAAACATTAAATTAGAAAATGAAGTATTTTAAAGTATAAATATGTACATTTAAGAAACTTAAAATAATATTACAAATCCTGTTAGCGTAACATTTGCTCAAGTATAGTTTCCTCCGGCTGCAATGCAAATGTGTACCCGTGTAGAAAACTCTTCCTTTGCTTTGCGTAGTATACTCAGTGTTACACATCTGCATGCTACATATATATAAGACTTAGTAAGTTTAATCCCGGATAGATTTTTATAGAGCCTGACTATAACCCTTTGCTTAAAAATTAGTTTTTGCTTCATTCTCCGCCTTATGCCAGAAAATGAAATTATAACCTATAATTTAAAATTTCAACATTTATATGGTCCCCTAACGGTTTACCGTAACTGGAAATTTTTAAACGTGGAAAAGTGATTTAATTCAAAATATTTGCTGCTTCATATCGGGGAATTTTGGTCGTAGAAGGGCGGATTTTTTTAAAAATTGTGCATGAAATTGTATTAAGAAAATTTTAATAATACAACATAATAATTTACATAATCCTCATTGAACTACTTAAATAGAAGTTAAATAAATACTGAATTATATATGAAGGGTCCACGGGAAGAACGATGAGAGTCCAACACAGCTGATTTTCCAAAAAATCGAAAGGCGCACGGGACTTTCTACGTTCTTCCCAGTAAACTGTATCTTTGGGCTATTTTTTCAGTGTATTCTCATCGTTCTTTTCCCTTATGGGTTCGGATATTAATAGTGCCACTAATGAACAACAGAATGCAGTAGAAACCTCAACATTGGCGAAAAGTGGACTCTCATCGTTCTTCCCGTGGACCCTTCATATATGAAATAAGTTCTTTCGTGGGATATAAACAAACTAAATGTAAGCGTACACTTTCCATTTTTAAATTTTAATCTGCCACTATATCAAATTAAAAATGAGTGTTTAATAGTTCTATTACACTAATAAATTTTTGGCCTTACAATTAAAACATTTTCTAGTCTTTACATTCTTGTATTATGCTAGAAACCTTTCTTAATGAGCAAGAACGAAATTGGAATCATAGCTCAAGTTTTGTTTAGTATTACTCATCCTTTCAAAAAAGGAAAAGATAAACCTTAACACTTGCAATTGTAACTTGTTTTATTAGTTATAAGCTTTAAGAATAATAGAAAATCGTGTTTATTCATTTTAATTTGAAATTCTTCTGGTACTTTATAAAATGAAGATTTTTAAATTGTTTTACGCAATAACTTTAAAGTTTTTGTGCTGTTTATTTGTGTCAAACTGAATATACACGAGTTTTTTTCATCAGCAATTTTTCTCCTTTTATACATGGCGTCCCACAACGATGGTAGAACTCTTTAATTATTTATCCACTAGAAGTATGTGGGCAAAGTAAATTGAAAAAAAATTTCAACATAAGGTGGAAAAAAGACTACGTTAACGAAACGATTTTTCTCTTTAATTTTAACACTTTTTAAGTGAAGAATAATTAACACTTTTTAAGTGAAGAAATTTCCCTGTTAGTAAAATGCGCCCTCATATACTAATGAGGTGATGTACAATATTTCAGCCTTTCATCATAAAATGTCTCAAGAGACGTGTTCAGACAAAGATGGTCAGGGACTATACAAGAATTTGAATATAAACATTTATTAGACTGCAAATATTATTTTATTCCGTAATTGATGTGCAACCCGTGAAACGCTATCATCCTACGTGATTTTTCCCTTCGAGAACCATTGAAAAGTGATTTAAGACAGCATATATTTATCTCCATAACTCTGACAAATTTTAAGACTTAACTGTAAAGTTTTCTGGGAATGTTTTTGTACGGGGGTAGTATACAAATTTAAAATATGCCACTTTTTGCAAAATTAACGACAGGACTTTTTTCTTAACGTAATATTTTTTTTCGTACATTATTTTGAACATTTTTTTTAAATTTACACTGCCCATTTATCTCCAATAGATAAGAAATTAACTTGTGCTTTTTGTCACAATCTTTTTGGGATACCCTGTTTAAATTTTATAATACAAGAAACACTGTTTAATCTTATGAAATATCGTACAGTTTTACTTTTTTACACTGTGTTTTTTAGTTTTACTTCTTGAAAATGTAACCTTTACTAAATGTATAAAAACATCTGTGAAAAATCTAAGTAAAACGCAATTTTTCATCTGTGTTCAGAGTTTCTAATTTCGAAACAAGACTATTATTTAAGTACATTTTTACGTCTAAATGTTTGTAATTGTCTGTTTTCATGATTTCCTGGTTTCTGATGTGGAAGGTTAGTATATTAGTGCAAAAATTAAAAACAAAATATATTTTTAAATTTCAGGTTACAGATATTAAACCCGCATTGTCGTAGCAGAATTTTAACTGCTTATTAGCCTTTTCAGTTTTTTTTTTTTTTTTTCAACGGGCGGGCACTTGACGATTGGGCATAGTCCACAACTAAAACAAACTGTTTTAAACTACTGAAAGAAGGTATTGTGGCTATTTTATTAAAGGAACATCCAGTGAGTGGCCAGCATTACCCCCTATGAAGGGAGGGACAAGCTAACATTCATGCCCAAGCCGGGATTCAAACCCGAGCCCAAGGCGTCATAGAATGGTTCTTAAGCCACTATACCACCTGGGCGGAACTATTCAAATTCTAATAGTTAGTATTTTGAATGAATCTATAATTTTTATAACGACGGATTTTAAAATACAATTCTATTGCGTTGCATTTAAAAGAACTGAGAGGAAGAATTATATAAACGCTGCTGACATTATTTGAAGGGTGTACATGTAAAATTAACATTCTCCACTTTTGAAAAACTCACATTTTCCATATTTAAATTTTAATTCTATTTTTAACAGAATTATTACAGGTTTAGGACTATGTAAAAGCAGTTGTTATGGCAACAAATATATCACACACACACACACACGAAAAAAAATGTGCCAATACATCTTGTTTATTAATAAGGTTTTTGCATTTTTTTAAGAGCTAACTTTCTGAGCGGAGAATGTGAGTTTTGCATTTACACCCTTCATTTATTGTATTCTAGTATAAAAGACTTCGAAAAAGCTGGCTTTTATTTATCAATGTAAAATTATGTCATATCTTGTGATAGAATTAAAAATATTTTTCCGCTTTTCGTTGAAAGTTTATGTTTTTACATAATCTCTAAACACATTAACATTTTCTCTAAAATATTATTATTTTGTGGATATGAAAATCTTTTTAAAAGAATATTTTTCTTGCTCATCATATTTTCGATCGCGCGATACAAACAGCTTTTGTTTTACATATCCGTACTACGGCGGCGAATCTCAAACTTTTCTCAGCGAATCAATATTTCTCTGGAAATCGAAGGCAAAAAAAAGCACAATTCCAGCATTATACATCCAGATTTTGTGAGAAGATAAACTAAACTTTCCCTGTGCATATTGTCTATTCTATTACATGTTCCAGGAACCACCGAAAAGTTGATGTGATAGAATTTCATAGATTCTATCACAAGATTAGATGTCATATCTTGTGATAGAATTTAAGATATTTTTCCGCTTTTCGTTGAAAGTTTATGTTTTTACATAATCTCTAAACACATTAACATTTTCTCTAAAATATTATTATTTTGTGAATATGAAAATCTTTTTAAAAGAATATTTTTCTTGCTCATCATATTTTCGATCGCGCGATACAAACAGCTTCTGTTTTACATATCCGTACTACGGCGGCGAATCCCAAACTTTTCTCAGCGAATCAATATTTCTCTGGAAATCGAAGGCAAAAAAAAAAAAAAAAGCACAATTCCAGCATTATACATCCAGATTTTGTGAGAAGATAAACTAAACTTTCCCTGTGCATATTGTTTATTTTATTACATGTTCCAGGAACCACCGAAAAGTTCAGTTTGTACCCGTAATTACCTGCTTTACTTTTGTTGGCGATGAAATCCCGGAGCCAAGTTGGCGGTCTCCCCCAAATCCCGAGAGTCCGATCGGAGTAAATCGGGAACAGACACAGCATACGAACGATGTGCGCTCGGATCCCTTTTTTGGCTGTCTGATAGTCATGTGAGTTATTAGTTGGTGCATTTCGTTACCTTTTTGCCATGCCATCCCATGCTCTGTGCCGACGATGTTTTACGCTGCTGTTCTTTTTGTCCTTTTTTCAATTTTGGGGAAGCCGGGCAGATGAAGGTAAGATATCCACTCTTCACATGAAACTCTATGCGTACAATATTACATGCTTTATGTGCATCTGCTCTAGAAAAAATAATAAATCTAAAATGTAATTTTTATAATATTTTTTTTTCAGAGCATTAAAATTATTTTTTAAAACTAACATTTAATATGTAGCTAGTTTATAATAAAATTTTAAATTGGTGATATTTTTTAGAAAATTATTACAGAAAATTTAATAAAAAATGCTTTATGTTTTAATGAAAAGAAAATATTTTTACGAAGCCAATACGGTATTTTTTAAATAATTAAAATATTTCATTCCAAAGTGATATCTCTGAAAACAGAAGAAAGCAGTGAATATATATACTAGACAAACAAGATTTATGTGATGCTAATACTCATTTTTGTAATTTTAATGTTTTTTTTTCGGTACAACTTATTATCATTTATAGTTACACAGGTTTGTTCACGAGTATTTCATATTCACCAATCTTTTAGTTTTCTTTTACAAAAATTGTATAGAGGAATGCACTATTGCTGAAATTAAGGGTTGATAAATTTCATTATTTTTGCTACTATTTCCTTCCAAGTTTAGGAAAGTAATTTTTAAGAGTCAGAGGGAGAGAGGAAAAAATTCCAGTCAACACAATTTCTTTGGCAGCATTTTCTAATCAGTGCAGATTCAAACATTTTGAAAAAATACTACGGTACTCTAAAACTCACGATTTAATCATACCTACATCACGTTTTTATTATGATAATAATACTCCAATGAAATTCAGTATCTAATACATATTGCTTGCGGTGGAAATATGTTTACTATATCTATTTTTTATAAATCTGAATATTAATACTGGACGTTATTCTTATCTATTAAATTTACTAAATGGAGTTATTTCAACAAATTTTAAACATTTCGAAATTCTGTTTGAAGAAGAATGTTTTAATTGCTCAAATTGTGAATTTGTAAAATAAACGCTAAAGATACTGACAGTAGTCGACGTGTTCTAAAATATAATTGAAATAGTAGTGTTTATTTTGTGAAAATCTTTAAGAGACTATGTAAATTTTTGTCTGATTAAACAATCGAAAAAAAAGAACTCTGGTTTGTTAATGTGCTTAAAGTTCATTTTTAAAACATTTAATTTACAATTTTTCATGAATCAATAAAAATTGTACAACACATAAAAAGGGTTTTCCAAGGACTTATTAGGTATTGTTATATTGATTAGACTTCAAAGTATGTAATACTTTCATTTTATTAACACTGATTAAAAAAAATAAATTAAAAAATTGCATTTGGCTAAGTTTAGAAATTGCGAAGAAAAGAAAATTGACCAGGTTTCTCGTTCTTACAGTTTAGCAGTACATTCAGTTAAAGAATAGTTTTTTACATTAAATAGCTATTTTACGTACGGGCTTTTATTTTCCTTTCTGCTATTTTGACTATCGCGCAAAACATCAAAATTCATTTAAAACAACGTGAACGTGTTTAAGTTTCAGCTGTACAAAATATTAGTTTGCTATAAAATCTTTTGTTGCGTTGATGATTTCTGCTTTAATGCATATCCACACACACACACACACACACATATGCATATCACATGTAATGTAATTCTTCTTATGCTTATGGCGCAGTATGGCTACAATTTCGCCATTTCTAAAGTTAGTTTTTGATCACACATGGTTAATTTTTGAAAATATTTTAATGCTATATACTGTATTTTTAGTTCTTTAAGCCACAATTCACGGTATATCAAGCGTTTCAATAATTAAAAATATTTAATTTTGGGTTTTGGAAGAGGTTTCCGAAAAATGTTATGTTATTATTTTATACAACAGTACGACAACGTAGCTAGAAATACAGATTTCTTTATTATTAGGGGCAAAAAGGAAAACGTCAGAATGTCTCACAAAGAGGCTTGATTTTTTAAACAAAATCCGAATTTCAGGGATCACGTGTCCTCCTTGTAGCAAAAGTTCTTGTGATAGTATAATTATAATTTGTTTAGAAATATCTGGATTGTATAATGGAGGTATGATTTTCGAACCCTTGATTCTGAAAGGTGTGTTTAGTACAAACCACCCAAACTAAATAAGATAGCAGTTGCAAACTTAATTCTCTAGTTTCTTTCTTCCTTTCCTTCTTTTTTTTAAAGCAGAGAAACCTAAAATAAACAATGTCTTATTCATACTTAGCCAATGATAATAAAATAAATAAAAACAAGTCAGTCTCGAATTTAAACTAAAAAAAAATCTGTTTCGTATCCTACTAGCACAGTTTATATGCAAGATGTAGTATATCTGTGGACGCCATTTATATTTCTTTTATAGAATATTTGCACATTAGATAGTGTAGTTAGTCTTTTCTTCTCATTATCTGGACCAACCTCATGAAAATGTGCACAGTAATTTTCTAATTAGTAGTACAATATGTTAAGTGATACTATATTTTTTAATGATGTACATCTTGAATTAAAATAAAACTCCATGTTAGAAGAAAGTTTGGATTAATATTATACCTTACGATGTCAATTCGTAACTGAACATTATGTCTTACTAATTAAAATAATTTTCAAAGCAATCAGTGATGTTATTGAGCATTATTCAATATGACATTTTTTCTAATGAAATTATGCCTTAAAAAGCTTATTTTCAAAGTAGGTATACTGTATAGATATAACAGCGCCATATTTTAGCATTTTATTTGTACGTAAAATGACTTTCAATACATTATCAAAAAATGATTTGTTGTACGATGGATATTCAACAAAATGTAACAACGGTACGCTTTTATTTTGTTGAGATTTGTACCTGTAAATTTCCTATGTATCATAAAATTATATACAAGTGATACACAGTAAAAATATTAAGTTTCATGTAAACACGACATTTTTTAAGTGTGTCTCCTTTATTAAAAATTTGATCCGTAAAAATAAAAGAACTTTTGAATGAAATAGATTTTCACTATCAAAGCTATTGTTTTGAAGTAACCTATTCCATAAATTTTGCTTGAAAAGATTTTCAAATACCTATAGCAAATTATCTGTTTACTGTAGGAGTAATACCTTTTAAAATCCGACTAGAATACTACATTTTCGAGAATATAAAGATAAAGGTATTAATATGGCACGGCCATATTAAAAGGATGAGCGATGAAAGACTGCCTAAAATTGCATTTAATTACCGAAATAGTCATATACGCATACGAGTAAGTTCAAGAAAAACTTGAATAGATAATATAAAAATAACAATTAGAAATAGGGGTCTGTGGGGAAGGAATGGGCAATGGACCGAAAAAAAAAAATGAAAAGTACTGCGGATTACATGCTGAACCAATCATATAAGCTTTCTAAAAATATTCGATTATAAGCTGAATTTCCAGGGTCAGTTATATATTGTTCTTCATAAAATTGAATAATGTAATAGTTAATAACAGTTTCTAATATTTCTTTCCAGTTGTATGTTTCTTGAAATATTGATAAACTACTCACAAAACTAAAGTAGAAAATTCGGCCTTTATCCGATTACTCTTTTCAGTAAAAGTACATACATAAGGACAAAAGAATGACCGAAATCAAATTGTTACCGTAAATCCTCCAATTTAATATAATAAGAATTTTTTATTTTTTTATTTCTTCAACTCATTTAGCAGCAAACTTCTAACAGAATATTTTTCCAAAAGGGGAGTACTTTATTTGGAATGGCAAGTAACGCATCAGTTAATTTTCTTACTTTCCCAGAAAAATAGAAAAAAGTGAGCTTGAAAATATTTAGTTTAGATGTATTGAGTGAAACTAAATATGAACTGATTTGCGGCTGTCCTTTCTAGTAGAAACGTTCCAGAGAACGTTCCAAAGTTGCAAGAAAGTGGAGTGTGCTGCTAAAAAATCACTTATGAAATCCAAATTGTCTTTCATGTAAAACACAGCTTATTACCTAGGCCAGGGCTGGCAAAACTTTATGTATCAACGTGCCATTTTTTCTAAAGAAATGTGAATGAGGCCATAGACGTGCCGTCAAATAATTCTGACTTAGATTATTATGAAAATAATAATCTCACTTAGATTATTATGAAAATAATAAAACTAAATACTAACAACTCAAAGCTCTTTATCTACTAACAAAAATTACGGTTATATGTGTAATTCATATTAAAATATGTGTTGTTTTTAATTAAAATGGAAGCCGTTTTGATCCGTGGCTTGTCCAAAATATTGTGTCGCGTGCCATTGGTTCGCCCCCTCTGACCTAGGCCATTTTTTAATCACTCCTTTACACTAATTTTATTACTAACTTTCAAAGCTTATCTGTAAGTGTTTTAGAGGCCAGGGCTGGCAAACCTTTATGTGTCAACGTGCCATTTTTTCTAAAGAAATGTCAATGAGGTCATAAACGTGCCGTCAAATAATTCTGACTTAGATTATTATGAAAATAATAATCTCACTTAGATTATTATGAAAATAATAAAACTAAATACTAACAACTCAAAGCTCTTTATTTACTAACAAAAACTACGGTTATATGTGTAATTCATATTAAAATATGTGTTATTTTTAATTAAAATGGAAACCGTTTTGATCCGTGGCGTGTCCAAAATATTGTGTCGCGTGCCATTGGTTCGACACCTTTGACCTAGGCCATTCTTTAATCACTCGTTTACACGAATTTTATTACTAACTTTCAAAGCTTATCTGTAAGTGCTTTAGAAAAATAGAAACTTTAAAATTTATGAAAACCCCTTGTTTTATTAACTAACTTTTTGTCTGTAGTATATTGATTATGAAACATGTTAAAAATCTTATTAGTAACAGAATTTTAAGTACATATAAAAGTTATTTGAATAATAAATATTGCTGGAGTTTCATTTTAAACAATTATATGCGTATGAACTAATGCTTTCAACTAGATAAGTCTCTTATACTTTGTAAAACATTCGCTATTATTTAATTTTGCTATCCACGGAAAAACTGTTACAGAATTACAGTTTGTACAATATGGTACTTCAATTTATTCTAGTAAAGTAAATTACAAGAATGTATACTTACTACAACGTAGTTTATTAAATTCAAAGCAGTAGGAAATTTAATAAACCAGATTACCCAGCACCTTGTTGTGAGTGAATGTTATAAATGATAATTAACAATTTAATCTCTTTATGCAAATTTGCCAAATCAAGAATGAATTACCAGTACCTTTAGGAAGCACATTACTTAAAATTTTTATACTGTGGGTTAAATTGAGATATGATGTGTATGAAAATGCTGATTTAGTTTCTTCCTTAAAGGTATTTCTCAAGGTCTCTAAATGAGAAAATTATTCTTCAAAGTTACTTTAATGTATCTTCAAGCGTTGTTAATTATACTTATGATCGCATAGAATAATTTAATATTTGAATTAATACAATTTTTTATTATAAATTATCTTATATTTTAAATATTGTATAAATACTTTTGAACTTTATAACTCGGCACTTGACATGTTTTGTAAACCGAGCCAGTTTTTGAAATTTCCATGATTTCCATGTGCAGCATTATTCTTCCATAATTGAATATAAAATACTATATGATTTTTCTTAAAGCAAGTGTTTCGTTAATGTGTATAAGTTATTAGCGTGTGAATTTATCTTTACGATAATGTAACACAAAACAGTAATTATATTAAAAATACCTTTATGCTGCACAAGCAATCAGGTTTGAGTTTTAATCTAATTTATCACACTTGTTAATTTTTAATGCTTATTGGTTATAATGTTGTTTTTGACTATCATATTTTAAAGCTGTTATTTTTCATGAAAATGATAATAACAGTGTTTCTGTAGTTTACATTTTTATCATTTTTTATTTTAAAACAAAGCAAATAATATTGGTTTTAAAGTTATTTTTGCGTACTTAAAAATTAAAGTTGTATAGGTCATTTTAAAAACCGCTCAAGTCTACTTTTTAAGAATCAATAAAACACACAAATAAGGAAATTTTCAAACTCTTGTTTGGGTTTATTATAGTGATAAGGCTGCAAAATATGAAAAATCTTTTCGATAACTTTATTTTCTTTACATTCATTTAAAATATATTAAAAACCTTCTATTTGCCTTATGTTGTTTGCAAAGAAAGCAAGTTCAATCTGCACAAAACTAAACATACCATCTTTACTCATAATATATTTACTAAAAAGTACTACTTAAGACACATGCAGAACTTCCAAATTTTCATGTCTTGTTTATATCAAGGGACGTGACGTAATCATATTTACTATCACGTTCATCTTCCCTATATCTGATTCTGCGATTTGTTTTTCATTGGTAATGACGATGATATTACCTCGTTTAAATGGGAAACAATCTAGTGAATTAGCATGGTTTTTACTCCAATTGTGGGTCTACCTCTAAAGATACATTCATAACAATGAAAGGTTACAACAAAAGGTTTGTTTGGAAAAAAATCATAATATGAGGTTTTTGAAATGATAAAGACAGTTGTAAGCAATATTTGGTTTCTGTTTGTCCATGGTTTACTTGCATTCAAATGTTGAAAATAAAACATGCATTTCACCCGCAGTGGCCAAATCGGCTAAAGCTGGAATCTCTCCAGAATACCGAAAGTCAAGCATCGCGGACTTTGGTGCGCGCTCGGGAGGGTGACAACCTCGCTCGACTGGATTTTTGTGACACCGTGTACTTTAAAGGGCGCTAGTGCATGTACACTATGTTGTGGTTTTTATTGTCCTGCATGTAGAAACGATACCTATGGACGTTCCAATCCAGGATTAAGTCTCTCTTCGGGAATTTGTAAACAATAAGAAAACGCGTAAGATGTTGGCTCATGTATTAGGTGCCCCCATAGTAAAGAGGTCAACACTTCTGGCCTTTATAAAAACCTATGCCTACCCTGTAAGCGCTTTGCAATTGAAAAAATATATATACATTTCTATAATCTCATATACATGTGAGGAAAAGACGCCCACCCACTCCTTATTTCACTTTAAAACAAAAATTACTAGCTTATCATTGTGTATGTTTTTCCTACTAATCATACTTTCTCTGACTAATATGTTTATTGCATTATCAATATTACTCATATTTACAATGTTATACATTGTTCGCATTTTACTAGCATACTTATAAATGTTTTATATAGTTAAATATTATTTTAATTACATCATTCTATGCAGACCATTAACGAATTTCATAGTATGTCGTCGTTGTCAAACCAATATCTGCTATGTGCAAAAAATGTTTATTTATTATTACCAGATTTTATTAGCAGTTATTATTTGACAATATTCTGGCTTATTAGCATGTCATATATTTTAGCGATCACAGTTCCCTGTATAATGCTTAGAGTTATATAGAAGTCTTTTTATAGGAAAATTTGGTTAGTAAACTAGTCATAATAGTCAAAATGTCGAAATCTCCAAAGAGTGCACATAGCAGATATTCATTTGGCAATGACGATGCGCTCTGCTCGTAAATGCCGCATACTTTAATCTTGATTTATTATATCAATTTATAAATACCGGTTTCACTCTGATTATGTGTAATTATTTTCCTCTTTTAATATGCTTATGATCAGCTTAATTATTTAAATACTAGATTTTTATTTATACTAATTCTTAACAGCATTTTGAACCATATATGTATACGTAGCTTGTTTGTTATTTGGTAGTAATTACATCTTTGCTTGTCATCTAATTAATTTCCTATTACTTTTGAATTTCGGTGATGAATGATTTTTGGTGATTAACTAATCGTTATGCAAACATGTTAACTTTCTCGCATAATGTATTGGTAGGACAAGACGAGGAAGTAAACACACTACGCAATTTAATAATATAACGTTTCTGTCATTCTTCAATAGATTTTGGATTTTTCTAATTTATATTCAATTTTGTCGTCACGTTGTTTAGTTAATGGTTGTCTGGTCAAGTTTTCTTTTTCTCTCTTATAAGTAAACACATACCCACATACATACTAAAGTATTAATACTAAAGAATCACTTGTATCCGCTTTTAAGTTGATCGACCTATATTTTCGCGACCGTTAGTCCTAGAAGCATACTTTCAACTACAAAAATAGTCAAAATTAGATGCAGAGTGACGATATTAAAAGTATGAAGAATAAAGAAAAGTGAAAACGCACACAGTCTAAATTTGTATACAGCTCTCGGGTCCCTACATTCATATTTAGGGAAATCTTGACCATGCAAAAACGTTGCAAAGATGAAAAGTTTGATAGTAATACGACCAATATTCACGCTGAGAGTCGAGTTCAAAGTTTTAACGCATAATGTAGGGACCGTACACAATTGGAGATGGGAACATATCGGCCAATCAGAAAAGCGAGTATTTAGAGTACTGGGTAAGATCATGACATACAAAACTGTTATTGTTGTTCAAGTCAAATTATAGTACAATGTTTGCCTAATCACTACTTTTGTAAACAAAAATGTACAGTTTGCATGATATATATAAACACTGTGCACAAGCTCATACAAATTTGATAGTTTAGTTTGAAATAATAAATAGTTAGTAGTACTTTCTCGCAGATAAACTCATATAAAAACAAAACATAATAGAAATGAACCAAATGTAACATAAATATCCTATTTCTTACTTTCTGATCAGATGTGATTCAAGTGTCTTTCTTGGACTGCAATACATACATTGAAAGGTGACTGAAATTCTTCTTGAACTTTCTCAGCCTTGCAGGGGCGATCATCTGACCGCAAATAAAATGCGATTTTGTAATTTTACTTGGCTCACTGATTCTATTAAAAAAAACTCCCCAGAAAGGAATTTGGAGGTTCTTAATCCGGCGATCGAGGAGATCATTTTACCAGACTGCCATGGTTTAAATCGTCTGACGATATTACAAAAACACTTAAAAAATCCTACTATAAAGTTACGCTGATCCCATACTCACTCTGTAACCATTCCGGGAAACTCATCCAAGACCATACTAAAAAAATACACCATATTATTCAATATTTAATTAGTTATATATCCTTTTTAATTGCTTTCCCAGTACGTATATGACTGAAAAAATTAATATTAAATAAACTCATGTGAACTGTGGTATTTTTTTCCATATATACGTAGACGATGCTACCAGTTATCTCTCTATTCTAAAAAAAAGTAAAGGCCGCTGGCGCTGTCAAAGCTTCTGGACCTATCTCCTCCGAAACCGTAGGGATTTGAGTTTCGACTAAGGTACCCACAGATTTGAAAAATTCCGAGGAACCTGCTAAGCTGATTTAAATTTCGGAAATCGAATTATTTTAGAAGATATTAATAAAAAACTGAAAAAATAAACCGAATGGTTGCCAGATTTGGCATAAAATCATTCATTCCTTTGCAACAAAGCGTTTCCAAGTATCTAGAATCGCGTGAAATTTACAAAGTTAACACAAAAAGCCTAATAACTTCTTCACCGTTTGCACGATCCGCTTGAAAATTTTCATGATCATGTATAAAAATATAGAAAACAATTTGCACTTCTTTAAAAATCTGAAAATCTACCCGTTCCCTCCTTTTTAAGCGATTTTTCGCTATTTTCAGCACCATTTTATTTCCGAGAGTCAAAAAAGTAAATCATTTGCGTGACAAAATTACCCTTTTCAAGTGAATATGACGTCATACAATTGGGATTCAAATTCGTTTAAAAGAGATTTTCCAGATTACACAGTTTATTATAATTTTTTTTTTCACAAATAAATCGTTTGCATGGACATGAGAATAGCTGTGTACACAAAACGAAATCTTTCGATTGCGAAAAGATTCCGCGAGTTTCCAGAACAGCATGAAATTTAATTTGGGTATCTCTCTATTCTAAAAAAAAGTAAAGGCCGCTGGCGCTGTCAAAGCTTGTTGGCCTATTTCCTCCTAAACCGTGGGGATTTAAGTTTCAACTAAGGTGCCCACAGATTCGAAAAACTCCGAGGAACCTGATGAACTAAGTTAAATTTCGAAAATCGAATTATTTTAGAAGATATTAATAAAAAACTGAAAAAATAAACAGAATGGTTGCCAGATTTGGAATAAAATCATTCATTCCTTTGCAACAAAGCGTTTCCAAGTATCTTGAATCGCGTGAAATTTACAAACATGAGTTAGAATTACGCCCATTTTACGCCAAAATAAAAACTATATGAAATAAGTAACTCAAAATGTGTTACACAAAGTTGAAAATTTTCAAATAGTAAGTTCGCTTAGACAACAGGAGTTTAGAATTAGCGAATATTCGTTTTTCCAAAACAGAATAACTAATATCTTGAAAATGAAAAATAATTAAAATGCAGATTATTTTAAATCCGGTTCTCGTCCAGCTGGATTATTTGCTACCAGTAGAAATATTTGGCGTTAACTATGCCATTATAGCAGTTATAGTACACTTTGGATATTTGCTAGCGCGACGAGATGGTATAATTCGTGGTGTTAAGTACGCCAATCTGCAAACGATTATGTAAATGAAAGTATGGATAACGGTTTTCCGGTAACCTTAAATGAACAGTAAATATAGGTTGTGAGTATGTGTAAATCGCCAAATAATGAAAAGTCGCCATTGGTGGCAGGCTATTCTATCTGTTCCGTAGCTTTTATTAACTTTACATGTACGCAAGTCGCCAAATAATGAAAAATCGCCATGGGTGGCAAATTCGCAAGGTGTCCAATAGGTTTTACATTATTAAAAATACAGCTGAAACATATGTTCTTATTTTATTACGCTTTAGCTCCTAATTAGTGTAACCTTTGAATGGCAACATTAAATATCATTGTGTTTCTGAGGAGAACAAATAATTTTTCCAGCGATTATAAGCGGAGTCCACATTCCAGGTGGAGTATAGCTCAGGACCCGTACAACACGGATTCCCATAACAAAATATCTTCCGTGTTATGAGGGGTAGGGGGTCTACTGTAGTGTGAAGTTTAAATTTTTATGTACCAATGAAGATGCAAGAACTAAGCAATGTGTAGCTTAGCTCAGTAACATTCTATCTGATCCAATCTTCGGGTTTTCTCTGTTGAAATTATGTCTTTTTTACGAATAAGCCCGATTAGGGGCCGAATGCCTCATATGAAAAGCGAGCGTAGGGAGTCTGGGGACCTTGGCCCCTAGTGGAGTAAGAAAAGAAAAGCACAAACCTTGGAAAATTAATGAATATACAATAACTATGGAGAAAAATAAAACATAAACTGAAATTTTCTTTTAAAGTTATTTATCAAAAAATGTAGGTTTGAATGTTAGCCTGTACAATATTTCATGCAATACAAAGGATCACTATTGCAATCTCCGTTCCATTTGATGTACTTAATCCAATCACACGTGAGACCTTTTTGAGCAGAAAAATATCCTTTACATACAGCACAAATTTTATTCTGACCAATGATTAATTATTATATTAAATTAAATTTGATTCTGACGAAGAAGCTCAATCAGTTTCCCTTTTGTTGTTTTGAGGCATAGTCTGTATAACAATAAAATGATAATTATTCTTGCTTAAAACTCTATTAAGAATACGTAAGAAGATATCTAAAACTATAATACACATATATTGTAGACAATGTAAAATATTACATTAAATAATAAATAGTTTGTTTCTTAAAATAATATAAAATAATAATCGTTATAATATTATTAATATAATTATTAATTTCATACGCATATTTACTATAATATAAAATATAAAAAAAAGTAATAAAATTTAAAGTTTATTTAATTTATTTCTGAACCATATTGCTTCTCCCAAGTATAGAGTGAAGATTCCACATACGCTTATTTTCGTACTGCTGCATGGTTATGACCGCTTCTGTTTGCCTTGTGTGTTTTACACGAAAGAGCATGCCTTAAACTATTTTTCGGCATAGTTTCTGCCAATGTTCAAACACTTGCCGTTGCGGGTTATCAGCTTTTCTTTGCCTTCTTCATAGAAACTTCCCATGAGTATACCACGACTACGGCGAAGAAAACTACGGCGTGCATCTCAAAACAAACTTAGATGAATGCTCAGTAAAGGAATTGTGTTGCTCCAAGACAATTCTCGGCCTCATACTACTGGTGACACTCAAAAGATGATTCGTCGGGAGCAGTTCGATCACCCGCCACACAGGCTAGACTTTGTGCTGTCCGACTACCACTAGCCTGGACAAGAAACGCGAGCTAGGCGGCAAGCTCTTTGAATCCGACGATGAAATAAAAAATGCTGCGGAGTCGTGGTTATCGTCATTGGTGGGAAGTTTCTATGAAAAAAGTATTGAAAATCTTGTAACCCACTACGACTAATGTTTGAACATCGGCGTAAACTAAATAGTTTAAGGTATGCTCTTTCATGAAAAGATAAAAGTGGCTAGAAAAAGAATTTGTTTACTAATTTTTTTTTTTCAAAACGGAACTTACTTTCCGAATACGCCTCGTATGTACAATGTATGTATGTAGTGTACAACTATCGATATAGAAGAACATCTGGACAGAATGTTACAATGGCCCAAACGCCTAAAAAGTGTAACCGTTGCCATCGCTCGGTTTAACTATCAGTAGCAGGACGGTTAGTCGTATCGCCAATCGTGTGCGCTATGTTACTAGTAATTAAAAAGAATTATTGCAACGGCTGCATTTTTTCAGCATTGAGCAGTCTGTTCAGTTGATCTTCTGTATCTATGTGTACAACAGAAAGTTTTTTCTTGTTAAGGTAAACTTAAATAAATAAAAATTGCATTTTGTTAAAAATATTGAATAATAGATTAAGTAATTAAAATGCATTGCATTATTAATGAAGTGATAAATTAGAGAGAGATTTTTTGTTGATAACTGGCATAACTCCTTTAAAATATGTATACATAAGGTGTTATTAGTAAAACCGTTTTGAAAATTGTGCTAAAAAAGTGAGAGGAGTTAATAAACATTTTTGCATTAAAATATTTTTAATCATACCTTAAATTGAAGATTTTTCTGTGTGCTTTTAGGGAAAGAAGAGTAAACTATAAAGCAAAATTTTTCCTTTAACGATGTTATTTGAACGTAGAAGATTTCATTTAGTCATAGTACAATCATTTTGTAAATATGCAATCATTCAAGGTAAAAGGGTTAAGCTTTTTTAATTTTTTAATATTGTGATAGAACATATAGCGTTGTGTTCTCCAGCTTTCTAGCATCTGAACTTTTTGCTTAAAACGATATGAAAACACATTTATTCATGTATACAGTTGTATTCTCAGCCACATTCTCAACACTATAATTTGTGTTCTAAGATTTAATGCGTCCATTTTCTTTTACGGAACATTAAAATAATGCATTTTTTGCAACCACAAAAACTTTCGACAACACAATTAAAAAATAATCATATTTGTTTTACACTCAACTCTAAATCCCCTTTCATAGCAACTTCACTAATGCAGTTATTTACTATTCCTCTCATGTTTCTTAAAGAAACAACACATCATGTGGTTATTGATCATGCAAATAAGCAATGACGCCAGAGACACGAAAAAATGAAGTTTCCACATAAGATTTATTATACAATCTTCAAAACGAAAAACCCGTATGAGCAGTGAAACTTTCAAAAAGGGGTTAAAAATTTGAAGGGAAATTTTCAATGTAAAATTTAAAGGTTAAGCAAACTATTTTAAGCCTATTACCTTTTTAATAATTTCATAACTTGTATAGATTTACAAGGTAGAAGATCATGACACTGTTTTTGTTGAGCCATTATGGAAATTTTAGTTTCTTTGTTGTATTTTGTCAAATCGTTTTACGATGCTCATAAGTTAAATGACTTTATTTTAAAATAAAGATATCAAAATTCCTGAAAGTATGATTTTTTACCTCTAGCACTTTTAACTGACCTCATGTAATTGTAAGACACTACTTATTTGGTATCAATAAGTCTGTGTATGTTTCCGGTCTGTAAACACACCTGAAAATAGTTGGTAATGATTCTGAGATGATCACTCTATTATTTGTTTAGGAGGCGTGTTAGCAGAGCGTATCCTATTTAAGACGAAGTTAGAACGAGAGGTAAAATATATTAAATGGAACGCACATCCAAAAAGAAAACAGTTATCCTTATGCAAGTGAATAAAACTAAATTATATTTTCAGGTTTGATATTTGCACTTTCCAACAGATTATCTTTGGCATTAAAAAAAAAAAAAAAAGTAAAATTTAAAAATCTTAGTTTTTCTGAAATTTACTTAATTTTTACAAGAAAAAAAAGGCTTCAAATTTTTTTAAGACATACAAATACAATTTTGCTGAATTTATTTGCTGGGGAGCGGTAAATTATATCTGGATAATGAACTAGATTAGCGTTTCCCAACGGGTGGGGCGCGCCCCCTAGGAGGGGCGCAGCAAAGTGTTTGCGGGGGGGGGGGGAGAGGCCAAAAAAAAAAACAATCAAAGGTCAAGTGATAACACATGTTTTAAAAAATAATATTTATTCTTATTTTGACTCCAAAACATATGTATTTTCCCTTGAAGTTTTTATTCAAACTTTACTAATAATATTATTTTATAGAAAAGGCGACTCAATGTTCATTGGTGAAGAATAAAAACTAGAATGTATGTTGAAAAATGTGAGGTAGGGGGGCACCACCGCATTTATTGAAGGCATTTGTTTAGCATTTGTTGGAGGGGGGGGGGACTTAAAATGTTGGAAACCACTGAACTAGAATTTTAAATTCTAACTTCTTTTATAAAATTAAATTTAGCTCTTTTTACACAATTTTGCTAAGTAATTGATAAAAATTATGCTTATAATTTAAAACTTATTGACTACGAACTATGAAAGTAAGAAATTTAAAGGAAATACAGATTTTGGAAATGATCGTAGCATTTGAACTGATATGTGGTTAAACATCAAGAAGTAGAACGATGTTTAGTATACTTAAATTTAACTCGCTTTTTAAAACGATTTTCATGTCTTTTACCTCATTTATGATGCAAATAAAAACCTTTTTTAAGTTATACTTTAATGAACAGCATAATTAAATTAATTTACAGTTACAATATAATTAAAATTTCACCGTAATTTACAGTTTTTACTGTGTTGGATTCTTCTTTTATTTCTTTCTTCTCTTTCGATTCGCGTGAAAATTGAAGTTGATCGCCTGAATTTCCACTGTAACGAAAAAAAACTAGTTAATAAGTCACTACTAAAGAAAAGTTTCTGAGATATCTGAAGAGCAATTTTGCTTTTTTTAAATTCCGTAATCTTCAACCATAATCCATACTGGCAAAGAGCCATTATTTCGGCACATACTTTATTTCTGAATCTATTGCGCTGAGGATATGCGCAATAAAGACTTCTAGATTTGGCAAAATACTGGTTATTTAGCATTATTTTTTATTACATTAAAATACTTTTACTTTGCCTGTAGTTTTAAACACCTACCGGCTGACAAACAAGTTAAAAAATGAGCACATTACTTCAGATTTCTCCATAACCCCGCACACGCAGAAAAAGAAAATTTCTTCTCAAGATGTATCAAACATTCTTATCAAACATAACCAATCCAGTAATAGGGGATGCAAAAGTTTTAAAAACAAGTCTAAAATACACAAAATTGTTAAAATATTTAGCGCTGCACGCTATTTTGTTTTCACGAATTTTTCTGAAAGTTCAAAAACTCATAGATATAGATTAATATTTTATAAAAGTGCATAAAAGTGTAATGTGTACCGCAAAAAAAATCTTAACAGCATTTTTAAATTTTCTTTTGAGCAGAGTACGAAACTAAAATTTCAGAAACTCCTGTCAAAATTGTTGACAATGTCAGTAAAATAACGGGCTTTGATGATATTTTTATCTACAAATAATTTTTCATCCGGGAAATTTACCATTAATCACACCAATCTTATAACACTGCTTATAAAATGATTCCCTAACACTTTAATTTATCTTTGATTTTTACTGCAGTTGATTATAACTGCAGATATTTGTGAAGCATAAGGCAAATTTCTGCTACTGTAATCTTGAGTTCTAATTGTCAGAGAAATGCGTTGCTATTACAAATGGAACCCGTGTTCTTATTTTAGCAAGAGAGATTCTTTTTTATGTTTTGTGATATGTGAATAGCAAGGAAAATTTCAAACAGAACTTAATTTTTCTCGTACTCAGCTTTCAGCCTAAGTTGAGGTTTGCATTATAACGAAATGAGAAAAAAGGTTTATTTATTAAGCCCCCACTAAAAGCATATCTTATAGGCACATATCTCAAGAGCAGTTCTCTTTAATAAAATCAATGATCTTCAAACATTATCCGCACTGGCACAGAGCCATTCTTCGAGAGAGTGCATTTCATTCCATGTTCTATTGCGATCAGGATATGCGCAATAAATGCTAGCCGAATCTTCATCAGTATAACATAGTTTGTTCTGAAAATTTTACTCAGGCAGAAATGAACTTTTGAGAGTCATTGTCGGTAAAATTATGAGTTTTGATCATAGGCGAAGCGTCCCGCTCAACTTTGTCTGAAAATCTTTTGATTTTCATTCCGAAATTCAACAGAAATTTCCCTTTTCTACTCTTGAATCCGATATATGTCCCCCAAAGTTTTCGGTCACGCTACGGTTATGGCTTTGACATTTTTTACAAGATCATTTTTTATGACCGTGAAGTTTATCTTGTCACCTTGGTCATTTAGAGCATTACTAATTAGTAAAGGCTCTCTATCCTCTGTCTTAGCGTTGGCTGTTCTTTTATTAAAATTGATCATTAAAGCACAAAACTGCAATTTTTTAAAAATATCACAGGAATTTCCACTAGTGGAAATTGAAAAGATTATGCGTATGGACGAAAAGAAACAACAACAAAAAAAAAAAAACCTTTCTTTATTTGAATAAAAAGAAAGCTTCCTCTCCAACTAATTCCAAAGCAGACATTTATTCTAACTCAATAAAACATTATGTGAATGCTCAACATTCTTATTTGAAGGGTATTCTAAATGACCTTTTCAAATTACCTTGAAAACATGCATAATTTAGGGTTTTAGTGTCATAAATCTAGTAAAAGCTATCATTAGGTGTTAAAGTAATGCCTTATTTTACGAGCAAAATAAAAACGCTTTATGTGAAGGGTGCAGATAGATACAAAAGTCACATTATCACCTTTTTAAATTATTGAGTTATTTGTATCACCTTGTTGGTCTCTTTAAGGGGAATCGGACTGTAATAGTGATTTGGAACATAATGAATATATTAAGACTGAAAAAAAAGTTGAAAATTGCGTTTTGGTGCAATACTCATCCGACAACGGTTTTGGAGAAAAACTCACACTCTCCAATCCAACCAGTTAGGAGAGCTTGCAAAGGATTATGTTATTGTTTTCTTTACATTAGTCCATGTTTTTAAGGAAAACAAATAAATCTTCTTTAATAAATGTTTTTTGCGTTTCATTTATCTAGTTATTACCCTCCAAAATAACATAATGAAAACTAATGTTCAGATACTTATTTTTTTGTTTTTTTTTGTTTTGAATTTAAAAATATTTTCATTGATAACTAACAGTACTCATAAAATTTTGCTGAAAAACTCACGTTGTCCATATTTAAATTTAAATTCTACTTTTAACAGAATTATTAAAAATTTAGGATTATGATCAAGTAGTTTTTATTGAAACAAATATACACTGGTTATTAACTGAGGAAAAGTCACAAAAATTACGATTACACAAAAAGTTGCTTGTGGAATTAATGAAACTGACTCACAGTATACAACAGATAATAAGGAGTTTTTTGATTTTTTCTAAGAATTAGAAAAGTGGAGAGTGTAAGTTTTGCATTTACTACCTTCATGTATTGTATGTGCAAGATTTACACTTATTTGAAATCTAAATGTGTACAAATGAATTCATGTTGGAATACTTAACAGAATTCTCGATTTTTTTAAGGAATTTGGACCTTGCCTTGAAACTTGCTCGAGTTTCATTTATAATCTGGAATAGGTAGTAAAGCGATGCGAAAATAATCCAATGTGCTCACACTAAAAATAACTTCAATTTAAAAAAAATGAATTTGCTGTTCCTGAAATTATCAAATTCACCAATGGAAAGGTGGCAATGTATTGTTAAAAGTAACGTTTCCCTTTGTTTAAAAATGATTTATTTGGAAAGAAGAAACGTCATTAATAAAATTACAGCATTTAAAATTTGAGCGCAAAATGTCAAATTTTTAAAAATAATTCTAATTAATTATACCACTAATTATGCTTAACTTTATATGAATCTTTTGCTGCTGAAAAGTATAGCAAAATTTATTAATAAATATGGTTTCAAGATACCAGAGTAAAACAGTTGTGATGGTAAGTATTTAGTGAAAATAATTTTAAAATAATAAATTGCTCCAGATTATGTTTACGCATTTGAGAAAAGTTCTCTAACTGTTTGTTAAATTAGTTCATGAACTCAAAAACTCATCAAATGATTTGAAATCATCATGGTAGAACGCCTGGTCTCGTGACATGTTCTGGAAAAGATATAAAGATACATTTGATTCAGTTAAAGTACAAAAAATCCTCTCGTAAATCTTGTACTTCGTTATTGCACTTGTAGGTAGTTGCTAAAGCCCCGAGGTGCCTAAGTCGCACTGAATCCTAAAATTGAGGCATCTTTTGAGTTTTTTTTTTTTTTTTTCAATAACAACAGAGGATTTCATTAGAAAAAGTTTTGATTTCCCAGCTGGGTCATAAATTAAAGTTGAAATCTTTTCAAAATCATAAAAGGTTATATTGTTTATTCTTTGTTTATCTTTATTTTGGTTTAATAAATTTTATAATTGGGACACACTAAACAAAGTAGACTATAATAGCTATTCTAACCACAAAAGCTGCAATATAGTGGCGCAATTCACTGTGTAGAAATATCCGCACTAGAAAATCTGCCCAGAAGGTGAGTAACATCTTATTCAAAAAAACAAAACAAAACAAGAACAACAACTTATTTTGCTGATTTCAAGGATTTTTACCTTTCTAAAGTAAATCTCAATATTAAACAAATAATTTGTGCGTGTTTCGTATTTCAAAAGTAATTAAGAGGGAAAGATTTGAGATTAATTCTTTAAAAAATGTTACCCTTCGAATTTTTTAATAAGAGAGCTTAATTTTTAAGATGATATTATAAATTTGTATGGAATTATAAACGTTTGAATTATAAACGTTTATTTAATTTTTACGGCTTTTTATTAGCATTATGTTACATTGATAAATAAAAGCTTATTTTTTTGTAACCTGATTAACCATTATGGCGCACAGTATTTTGTGTATGCGTTCATTCTATGGCATTCCATAATCACAAGAGAAAAAGAAATAGTCTTATCATGATATACATTTAATTATCATAATTTCATTAACCATTACTTGAAATTATTAGACTTTTTGCTGTGTTAAGCGGACGAGAAAAAATGCTCCTGAAAGCTACATTAAGAATGCCATTAATTTAGATTTTGATGTCATCGATCTCATAAAGACTATCATTAGATGCCGAAATTATGTCTCCCGTTTTTTTTATAGAAACATTTTAATTTTTTATGCACACGAATAACTTGTTTTTTTCCTTCTAAAAAATATTTTTATTTTTTATTCAAGTGGATTTAATAAAATGATCCATTTAAGTATCTCTCTTTCGTCTCTTTATTATTTTAAAAGATTATTAGATTAAATGTGCTTATTTGATCCATTTAAGTACAAAAAACGACAACAACCCTACATTGGTATTTGTTTGAATACAGATTTAATTTAAAAATATCTACTACAAAACTATTATTTTTAAATTACATATTAATAGCCTGATGTATTAAATGTAATATCATAATATCTTAATTCATTATTGACGTATTATTTCTGGTTCTTTAAGGCAAAGATTTAAGTATTTTATGTACGCTTATATTTTCAAAACTAGTAGTTAAAATGAAATGACGTTTTTTAAAGGAGTTTTGAATTATTGAGTATAAATAGAATAAATTTAAAAATAAAGGTATATTCCTATTTGCATTGAAAAATTATTTAATAATCAATAACATATACGAAAATACTGTTTAATCGATTTTTTTCTCTCTAATGGCCGTGTGAGTGGCCTGCTTGGACGCTTGATTGCTACAAGGGTCAGAGATGTTAGTCATTTCATTATGGGGGTGCCTAGTAGGCAGACCGACGTTGCCCCTTATGGGCGGTCTTCTAATTTTGAATTAATTACAGAGTGACCTAGTACGTGGAATCGGCAACCCCAGAGATGCTGTTTGAACATGGAGGACATTGGAGCAGCGAACAGATTTTACGCGTACCAGCTCTCATTAGCGTACACGGTGCTAGAGCAGTCTAGCCGAGAGAGGTGTTCACCCTCCCAAGCACTGGCCAAGCCGGTGTTGCTTCATTTTTCATGATCTTATGGGAACGGAGTTGAGCGACTAGGCTACTTCGGGACATGCTTCATCGAAAAAGACAGTTATCTTTAGGGTTTTTTTTTTGTGTGTGTGTATTGCTTTTTTGAAATAAAAAATAACTGAATCCGTCCATTATTTATAAGTTATGGCTCAAAGTATAAAATGAAGTATAAATAAAATTTTAGTCCTTTACAACTAACTCATTGACTATGAGTTGAAATTAATGACCATTTGGATTTTGCCTCTTTCTTTTGACAATAATTTCAAGTACGAAATGAAACAATAATGTTTCGTTGAATGTTCGTAATTTTAATATTATTTTAATGAGTAGTTGGCCCCTAATATAAATTTACTATGCATGATACTAAAAAATTTACCGATGTATATCGATCACATTTTTGAAGAGGCGTCTCTTAGAACCAAAGATATCATTAGCATAAGACTTTTACGGGAACTTTAATCAGTGAAAGTACATAAAATAAGCATGGTTTTTGATTTATATTCAGATGAGAAGAATTTTAACATAAATATTTTTACCTCTGCAATTCGATATGTAATGTAAATGGGACGTCATTTCATCAATGTACGTTAGTATTTAATGTTAAAAACGATGATTTTTCATTTCCCTTAAATTATAATTTTGGTACACAAATATTCTTATTTCTTCACAGAAAATGTGCAAGTTTCACTCTTCAGAGTGTCCAAGAATGCGTTCTATTTGTCCATATAAAATAAATCTTTAACCAGATAAAGCAAGTGATTTGCATGGCATTTATTAAAAAAATTAGTACCAAAGTTACCAATAGGTGGCACTATAGCACAAATGGTATTTATTTGCATATATTAAAAACAGAACATAATTTGCACTACACTTATCACCAGTGTTGCCAATTTAGCCCCTTTGTGGGTAGATCTTGGTCAGCTGGCAATACCGAAGTAGTTTGCAAATCGGAAATGAAAGTCCAAATGACTCAAAAAAATACGTGCAGACAAGTATATTTCAACAGCACAAGCACTTAGAAGTAAACTCTAATGAATAATTTATTTTTTTTCCGCTTAAAAACTTTTTTAGCCATTTCTGGCCACTTTTTCAGCCACTTTGTTGCCACCAGAGCTGGCAACACTGCTTATCAAAGCTTACAGCACATCGTGCCGGTTGAAAGAAAAAGCGTTACTATTGAAATAGTTCTACCAGAACCAGGAAAACTCCGTTGCAACTGTAAAAAAATTCCACCCTATGATCAGGTGCGAAGAGGTTCAATGTCTCCATGTGTCCTATGCAAGATGATACAGAAATTTGAAACAATTGGGCAACTAGCATTATTCTAGGTAGAGGCGAATCCAGTCTTCTAGCTCCGAAAATGTGGCTACCGCGGCCATTGAATACATTCAGTCCCCGCAAAGTAGTGTGAATGTGCCAGTTGTTTCCCGTGTAACATATTAAATGTTTCTATGCGTATTACAGCGCCACCAGTTGGAGGACTTTTGTGCTAGTGTTTATTTAATAAACATCAAGCGCATCATTCGATTTATCTGCAGATCAAATTTTGATCAAATCTGATCAAATAGAACGCTTTCTAGAGCTCTCTGGAGTGCGAATTTTATTTCTTGTTAACCTTGCGTTTTTTATAATCCTAATTATAACATTTGGAAATTTCACTTGGACGGGAAAAGTAAAATGGATCGTTCGATACTTTTATTCCTTTTTTATTTATAACGAATTCCCTGATAAGAATTTTAAATTCGATTTTTGTAACGTATCATTATACAGTTCCTGTCGATGAAAAACATTTCTTGCCAGAGTGTGTTCAGTCTTCTTTTCTTTTTTGAAATGACAGGCTACTGAATTCTTTAAACCGGGTTCTCACAAATGGTGTAAATATTACATTTTGTTTGAGAATTTTTGTTTTGCCATTTGCCGACGATAATGGTATCCAACTCAGGCACGGAGCGTTGTCATGGGGATTTACGGTGTTGCGTGTACGGGGGGAAAAAGGCGTGTCTAAAATCTCAAACGAACTAAACATGCCCTGTTCTAGATTTACCCAAATTTAAATGTAACTGATGATTGTTCATTTTAAAAACAAATACCCTTAAATTTTTGCATCGCAAGAAGAATTGAAGCACAAAAGATAATTAAAAAAAGATGAAATATCGGGAGACAGATTAGAAAGTGGTACCAAGGATGATCACAATGTTCGTTAAGAATGTGTTATGGAATTGTGCATTTTTTGATATTCATTGGCCTCCAAAAGTTAAGGAACAACCGGTTTTTTGCACCTACTTTTCAAATGAATAACTGTAGAAACAACAAATTAGAATGACATGTGCACAAAAAAGTTATATATTGACTGCAACATAGAAGTTTACATAAGGAAAACGCAAAAATGATTTACAACAACAATAAGAAAAAAAAAGAGAGAAGTCCCTCTGGAAAAGTCCATTGTTGGAAAAAAATAATATTATATCACAGTTTTAATTTTTAAAATGTCATAGAAACATAACAAAAATGAGTTTTAATAAGGGATATGTCCACCCCTAGCTTGAATGCATTCGCGGCATCGACTTTCCTTACTGTCAATTAAGTTTTCGGTTACCAAAATGAGAAGCGCAGATCAGACATGGAGTAAGCTTTGTTCCAGCTCTCCTAAAGACCTTGGAGGTGGACTTAAATGAGCAACCTTTATACCAAGAAAATCCCAAACATGTTCTATCGGATTCAAGTCTAGAGATTGAGTCATTTCATTCGCTCTAAACCAAGACCTTCAAGATATTGCTCAACAACTACAGCTCGGTGAGGCCGTGCATTATCATCCATCAGAATGAAATCATTGCAAATTGTACCGTCATATGGATCTCATCCCGATATCTCACACCAGAGTTCCTTCCTGGAATACATGCAGGTGAGTGTGACCACCAGTCTAAAGTCCCACCAGACCACCAGTCCAAGCCATTATTTCACCACCTCGGTGACTGTGTCTTTCATCAGTGTTGGATTGATGGTATCTGGTGCATTGTTCCCTCCAGATGAGCAGACATCCTGAATAGCTCTCCAGTGTAAATCTGGACTCGTCTGTACAAAGTACAGAAGCCCGTCGCTGTCTGGTCCAGGAAACGTGTTCTCCTGCCCAAGATAAGCGGGCCCTTCTCTGTACAAAGTACAGAAGCCCATCGCTCTCTGGTCCAGGAAACGTGTTCTCCTGCCCAAGATAAGCGGGCCCTTCTCTGCCGTCCGTTGAGGGGGATAAACACAGTTGGTCGCTTTGCGTAGAGACCTGCATTCTGAAGAAGCCTTCGCACCGTACCAAGGGATTTTCTTCTCCCTGATGCTACAGAGCGGTCCGCAACAAGTTGCGGTACAGAAATGCTTCTTCTCCTTCGGGTTGAAAGAGCTATAAAACGGTCTTCTGCAGGTGTTGTAGCTCGTAGTCGGCCTGGAACATGTCTTCTGGACACAGAAGCTTAGATTTGATATTGTTGCTGAATTACTCTGCTTGTTTCAGGGTTCGTCGTTCTAAAGTCCAGTTGGTGTAAAATTTTCTAGTAAAAGTCCACTGGTCAGGATGGAATACAACTTTATTGCTTATAGAACTTCGTAGAACAATCAGCTGCACAAAATTCACAAGCACAATTAAACAGCAATGTGCTTTTGACAATCCTCTTAGATCTGAAGCTCTCACAAATGTTGTATTTCTCACACAAAATAAGTCACTTTCACAGGCAAAAAGTCAGTGAAAATATTCAAGGGATATCGAACACAATCCCTTAAGACACAGCAATGAAGAATTCGCACACAGCACTTAAATACAGCCTCGGAAAGCAAGCCAAAACACAGCTTCTATAGCACTATCAATTCACAAAGCAAGCATACTCTCTCAAAGAGCTTTCACAATACGGGTGCTGACTCACACTGAACTGGGGCTTCTGAAGCGCTCCTATATATAGGTGGCGCAGAGGCGACGAGAAACTTCCAGAAGAGTCTATTTCTTGAAAATTCTACATAAAGCGGGAATTTTGATTACGTCATAGAAGAGAAATGTCAGGTATTATGTGTTTTTAATGCAGCAAAAGCAGCTTTACAGGCCCCATAGGGAAAATCGCGCCAAATGACCAAAATGTCGCCAAGCTTGGCGACTTTTGGGGAAATATCGCCAAATTTGGCGCCAAAAATAAGTCCCCAAAAGTGAAGAGATCTAAGCCCTAGGACCAATATTTCTCGAGATTTCTAGAAACCCATAGAAAAAGAATAGGGAAACTGAAACCTCCGTACCTCCGGTTCTAATTGGCCGATTTTGATGCAACAAAAAGCAAAATTTATCTATTTGAAGCGTAGAATGCGAATTTTAAACAATTTTAAGCCCCAGAGCAGTGGGTTGCCCTGAAAATTCGTAACAATATTGATTCCAGAGACGGCGGACAACACTGCGAGACACATTAAGACGCTTAGCAGCATCAGCCTGTGACAACCCCATTTCCTTCCATCCGCCCACCCGCCATCTTAAGGAATCGGGCAAACGGCTTCTCTCAAACATTGAGGGACCGTACGGCCTATTGTCAATCTGTTAACAAAAGTTTCTGCGAAGAATCTGCTAATAAAGTTGCAAATCAAGAAAAGTTACACGCGTTATTACGAAAGCTTGATCTTTGCATATTTTTTTCACACTCATATATGCCTGTTCTTTTCTATAAAAAAGTTCTAGCTATCGTTTTTGCATTTTGCATAAAGTTCATTTTTATCATTTATATAACTATAAATTTCATTGTTAGTGTTATTTTTTTTTTAACGGTGAGCTTCGAAAAACGTGTTGTTCCTTAACTTTTGGAGTCCAGTGTATACGTAAAAAACACACAAAATGCTGGTGTTAAACGATAAAATAAATAAAAAATTTGTGAAAAAAATACACATAAAACGTAACTTATAATACGTAACATACTTAACATACGTACATACGTATTATAAGTTAATTTCTATGTGTGTTTTTTTCACAAAGTTTTTATTTATTTTATAGTCCAGTGTATATGTTGACTGAGTAGAATAACATAGCCTTCAAAAGAAACATTCAAGTTTAAAATTATTTTGTTGTGCAGTGTTAATTTTTAAAGCAAATTATTTAAAATACGCCAGACATTGACAGGCTTGGAAAATCAAAAGATTTGTAGTTAGAATCGATTTTGTAGAATGATTAATTTAGAAGACATACTTTTTTTTTATAAAGACAACCTGTCGTGAGAATTTTAGTAGAAGTTAAAAAGTACCACAACTGAACATAACTCTACCGTAAATTGCAAAACAAATAATTTCTATAATAACTGTTACGACTGTAATACAATAACTGTTAATTACATTAGTTTATGATCAAAACCCTTTTGTACTTTTGTGGTTTGAAATCTTTCAAACGATACGAGTAATAAACAGTTAAGTAATTTAAATAAATATAAATAATTTTGTACAATGCATACTTGAGTAAACTAAATCTTTTGTGTGTTTTCAGTGACACAAAAATTCTCTCTTCAACCGGTACAAAATATTTACCGACCGATTGCAATGCTAGAAAGGACATAGAAAACGTAAATAGGAGAAAACTGAGAAGAAACAGAATGCTGCCATTCCGAAGGAGAAATGAATGAAAAAAAAGACAATAATCGTGTGATGAGAAAGTGAAGCAGGAAAAAAAAAAACGGAATGAAGAATGAAATTAAAATACAAACAATAAGGGGAGCACAGAAGTAAAACTGAAAGAGACCAATAAATCCTCTATAAATATTAGTTTAAAAGTTAACGTAACAGCTTATTTATTTATTTATTTTATACTGTAAAAATACAAGAGAATTTACTAATGAGGGTGCTGAAAGTTCACTGATGTCGAAGTAAGAGAGCGTGTGTCGGATCACGGCCGATGGAGGGGTGCTCTCTGTGGGAGTCTTTCAAAGAGGTCCTAACCCGTATAATGCGCAAAGTTTCGGAGAAAACCACGGAAAACTGCGAACGGCTAGTTCGACGGAAGCGACCTGGGTTTGAAGCAGGCACCTTCCGTCTCCCAGTTGAGAGCGCTATGCGCTCGGCTACTGGTGGGCCGAAGAACGAGAGCAGACGTTAAGTCATGTTCTCAAAAGCATGGGCGAGGATATTTGCTCAAAGCGAGGCTATCTTGCGAGTTTTCCAGGATAGCTGTGATAATATTGTCACAGATGTCTTTAAGTTGTGGTATGAGGATTGTTGCCCTTTTTTTGACAAAGAAATGAAAGCATGTCGATTTACTAAATATATTGTTTTTAAAAGAGTTTTAAGATAATCTCTTGGTATTTTGCGTGCTTGTCTTTCATGTATCACTATCAACTTTTCCAGAAAAAAGGAATACTTTTTTTGAAGTGATCTGTCGAAACTTTAGAGAGAGAGAGAGAGATCTGAACTAGGTTATCTTTCCACTGTATTTATTTATTTTGGCTTATAATTGGCGTTAGCAATGGAAGCAAAATTAAAAGGCCATAGAGAATCAGCAACAAACTCAAGCCAATTTTACTCTGAGAATGCTTATAACTTTTATAAACGCCCCCCTTGCTATTTTAGTACTTTCCTTTGAGTAAATAACGCATTTTTAGCCCAAGGGATATTTTGTAAATTTAAAAATAATTTCCAAATTTTGTTCAAGTTTTCTTTCATTCTTACAGAAAACTGACTGAGGAGGAACTAGGTTGGGGACCGAAACTGAAATATATGTTTGTTTAAACAAAAGTTTTATCCTAGTATTTTTATTGCCACTACGTCACGTTTCACTTCAAACTTTCCACAGGTAAAAGGAAAAATTTCTTCGGTTTCTCGTCTATCTCTTCTCCCTGCGAGCTCTTTACTACATGTCAGTGGCCTTAGTCAGCGATGTAAATAAGGTTAAAGAGGTCAAAAGCATCTGCAACGCAGCTAAACGTAATTTACTTTCCTTTTTTTAGTCTTGTTTAGCAGCAACGGAGTTTGATACACAAAATATTTCATTGTCATACCTGTGGGATTAGGTTTTGCACTTCATTCAGATAGACTATACATTTGCGTGTTAGTGCTCCGTTTGTCATTCTTTCCGGCTGTGTATAAATATTTGAGCATTAACTGGGTATACTAGTGCCCATTTGAGAGTGTTTGCATTCAGTTAATGATATGAACTTATAAAACAGTTATTGTGTAAATGTTATCAGCAAGTATATTTTCAGAGAAAATTAATTTTTGGGATTTGGCTGGATTTTCAACAAATAACGAGGAAACATATGTGATGTGTAATTAATTTGTAAGTAATAGTTTCTAGGAGATTCAATACTATGCCAAGAGTTTAGGAAATTTTACATTTTCTATAAACTAGACAACATGGATTTGATGAATATGTTTAAACTATGGGAAAAAACGAACGTAGGATTTATAATTTAATTTCATCATGCGAGTCCAGTGTTACCTAAACGTTCAAGGCGAAACATTGTTTCATGCATAAAATGCTCAGTTATTCAAGGATAAAATTTAGAATAAAAGTTTCTTTAAAAACATATTTTTTTGTTAAAAAGTTACTAGAAACATCATTATTTCTGCTTTTGAAACATTTTCAGTCTGCATTCTAAGAAAATAATAGTTTTTCCTGAATAATAGATTAAAACACAATTCCATAGGTTTTAGCCTAAAGCTTAATCATGTAAGCATAAAAGGAACTTGGACTAACAATATTTCTTGTCGATGAATTATGCCGGCGTTTATGCCGTAAAATCACATGCTTATCCTTAATACACCAGCATAATGATTAATGCACTTGTACGTACTCTTGTAATGTAATGTTCACATGATGCAATTGCTTTTGTAATAGTTTTATTATTTTGCGCAGTCAATTAGGTTCATATACTATGATAACATACGAAGTTAAAACATGAAATTAGCGTCTTATTTTTTAAAAACAACTTGTTAATTTTGAAATCACTGTTTAAAGACGAATTTAAACTATAAGTTTGCTTATAAAAGTGAAAAGTTACACGTATATACGATTTTTGATAGATCAGTATAAAAAATTCGACAATGAAAATAACATTTAGGAAGATGTTCTTCTAAAATATTTACCCAAGGGAAACAATCTTAAAGTATATTTTATTTTTTATTAATTTCTATCTAACGAAACTTTCCCAACTATTTTTGAATGATTAGTTAGGTAAAGAAATAAGATTGCTTATCTGTTTGATAAATTTAAGTGACCTTCATGACATTAATTACAAAGTACGACGTTTTCTAATATTTTGAGAAATTTCAAAGCTCAAGATCTTTTAGTCGATATAAATTTTAGTCTGTTTAAAATAAAGAAGTCTGGAAGGGCAGACTACTCATACTACTAATTTAATATAACAACATTTATGAATGAACATGATTACGCATTTTTACGCAGTCAAAGAAATAATTTTTAAAGGTGTGAAATGTACACCTTTAAAAATTATTTCTTTGATTTTTAATCTTTTTATTAAATGCGGTTAGTATTTTAATAAAAGGTATAAAATGATCTCGCACAAATGTAGTAGTATTATCGAAACATTTTTAAAATAATAATTTCATTTCTCAAACATCCCCAGAATAGTTTTCTTGATTTATACAGAATTTCTTTAGAGAGCCTTATATTGAGTACAGCTCTGATGATAAAGCACGAACATTTTGCTTTAATACAGAGAACATAATAAGATTTCTCTGAAATGTCAGTTAAATAAAACTAATTATTTTTTCCTTAGTTCAAAATGTTTTCTTTGTTCCTTCATTTACTTCCGTTAATTTTGATTTCCTTTGTTTCTTTCAATTTTACCTTTAATGGCGTTAATTTTCTGAGTATTTCAGTTTTAATGCTGTTCAAAATTTTTCTATTAAACTTTATTTTCTGAATTTTAAAAAAGTTTATCCAATGTTATACAAAATAATTTTTCTGTTTCCATTTTGATGTTGAAGCAGAAAGATTTTAACAATTTTAATCAGGCTATATCTAATCATCTGAAAATATACCTACTAACATAAGCACACACAGAAAATAATTTGTGCGGTTTAGTAATTCTAAGAATTCTATATATGTAGTTTTAACTCTGGTTTTTGAGGTATCTTAAAATTCAAGATGCACACTATGATGTTGTAGTTAGTTGAGGCGATTTAATTTACCATCGAAGTTTTACTTTTAGAAGCGAAAAAAGTACTTTGGGAGAGCGTTGTGAAGTCGCACAAATAATCCAGGTAAACGTCACTTTGCGAAACAATTATAAGCGAGGCAATTGTAGAAGAGCAAAACTTTTATTTAATGTCCTAGAAACTATTACATGATGGGGGTGGCTGGGAGACCGTTAGCTATGATGGCCAATAAGGGTTTGATTAATTGGAAGTCAAATTCAATCGAAGAATGATCAGGAGGTTGGCGAGAAAGTTAAACTTGGCATATTAAAAGAACGCCCAAACAAGAGCCAATAATACATTCATTATTACAGACGCCGAAAAACCGCAGAATATTCCTAGTCAACAGAGAGAACAGCAAGACACAACAAAGTGCTGGGCACCAAATTATTGAGGATAAAAACAAGCCAAAATTGAAGTAAACCCGTGTGAAAGAAAATTAGTTCAGCAAAATTTTAACTGATGTGAGTCCACGCCCATATTTGGTAACGAAAGAAATAAAGTGATGTATGCGTATAGAAAGATGCTAAGCATTGATGCATATTAATGAAACGTAAATGTTCTGCATGAGAAAAAGATGTTTCCTAACAGCAAGGAAAGTTAAAGAAATGCAATGGACTTATTACTGACTTAGAGCAAAGGGCGAAAGAATAATTTAAGCATGAAATGCGGATGGATAAGCAGTTAACTGAAACTGAACACGTGAGAAAAGGCGAAATATAAAATTTTGAAAGCCGATAAAAAAGTGTAGATAAAAAAAGAAGAGAATTTAAAGTTAATATGCTTGATTTAAAATATATTAAATTTAAGAAATTGAAAATAAATGACAATTAATATTAAATATGTGATATTCATCACACACACCTATCGATCTTTAACTTTTGTTAAGCATTTAATTAGTAAAAAACAGAATTCTTCTCAAAATATCAAAATAAAGCAACATCTTCTAATCCTTCTTAAAAAAAAAGTTTTGACAGCAGATGTGTTAGGAGATTAGGATAAAGTAACACGTAGAAAACATAATCTCCCCGAAGCTACTTCCAAGACATGTGTTCTTGAAATATTGTTTTTACGTAATCTGTCAAACAGCGTATAACATTTTTGCTTGCTTTTTTTCCCTGAACTAATAAAAATGTTACTCTTTTTTGTTTTGCGAACAGCTGCTTTTAATAACAAAATTTTTTCAGAAACATTTGTAGCTTAATAAGGATTATATTAAAAGCTTATAGCATTAAAAATGGACAGAGTAGAGTTAAAACACCGGCTTTTACTATTCTTTACACGAACTTAAATAGCCGTGAAAATTCATTATAATTACCCTTAATTCCTATTTCTTGAGAAAATTACATATTTTCATAATGATATTATATATTGTCAAAAGCTTCATTTTGCGGTAAAATATTTGTTCAAGCCATGCAAAAAAATAAAATTTATTAATAATTAATTTCAAATTATTATAAATTAATTAATTGCGTATTGTGCTGCACAAAAGCACCTCATTTTATGGTTGGTTAGAAATGTGTATGTCCTGATAAATGAAGAATTCATTCCATGCAAAACTATTGAGAAATGTTATTTCTGCATTAAGTAAATAACAATGAATATGACGGACGCTGATAAACAGAGAAAGAAAATATTCTATTTTCTCAGCAAAAGAAAAAAAAAATCACCATGGATAGCCACCATTGCTTAGTGAGAAATAAGAGCTATTAAGGGAAGGATGCCTAAAATGATCCTATCGGGTAAAACGATTTACATACCATCCCATACGTTTTCTTCATACAGCTAGAGCTATCTACCGGGTAACACAACTAGTAACTAGTTGTGGCAAATGAAGAAGAAGCAATCTCGGTTTTAAAGTGGTCATAGTATTAGGCGTCTAAATAAAATTCTTTGAAAAATTGTATTTCATAACATTTTTCATAAGGTAAGCACTAACTTTCCTAGTTATTTAGATAATCAGTTTATCATGTACAGAAAGATGGCTTGGCTTACTGAATGTAGTACATTTTTTAGATTATTATTTAGGTTAGATCCAGTGTCACAAATGTCTAGGTAGGTAAACGATGCATGGGCAGGGATACCTGAGAATGGTGATCATGTGTATTTTTGTGATGTGCGCTCAAATATTCCGAGTTTTTGAAGTGGCAGAAAAAGCTATTATTTAATTTATTTCTGCGTTCATTGTAGGCCATAGTTTTTGTATTATAATTTTCAAACATTCTTTTATATTGCTTGTGACACTTTTTTATTTAACAAATTTCATAAAATAAATTATGCGTACTATATGATTGTAAAACTTGTTTTATTTCATTATGTATAGTCATAATTACTTTTATATCTCTTATTTTGCCGATAAAAAATAACAATTTACAATTATTTTCAAATGAAGGATCAGTTTACCCTTTGGTTGAGGATAAAAGGATTCTTTAAAACTTTTTCAAAATTCTGTTTTTTTTAAGTACTTAGTGTGGGTTGAGAATATTATTGAAAAATGTTTATAATGCAAAATATAGTGTAAATATACTAGCAAAATTCAAAAGTTTTATTTAAATATTCATGTTCCCTTATGGGGATCATTTTAGGCCACCCTCCCCTATTTTCAAAAAGTTTTATTTTATTTATTTATTTCCAAGAGCGCGGCACTGGCACATCAGGCCTTGGCCAGGAAGTAGCCGAATGTGATGGCCACTATTGAGGGGGTACCCAATGCGCGTTCATCGTACCTATAACAAAGACATCACAAACACCCAACCCCATGAAGGGAATCGAACCCAAGCCAAAGGTGTGAAAGGAGTAGTGGCTAACGTACGTTAGCCACTACCCCTGGGTTGCAAGTGTTGAACTATGAATAATGATCTTTTTGGCAACGTTTGAATTCCGAACTACGTCACTTTTTGTGAACAAAGACATATCCCAAAGGCGGACAACCAGAAGAAAGGATTAGCATAAAATGACAGCATGCACCAAGAAAATTGATGAGTTAGAGATACTCAATACTCTATTTATACATAATCTTGAGAAACAGCACAGCAGGATAAACAGCACTACGATTTTTGAAGTAATCACGCACTTTTTTTAAAGGTCAGTTTATTAAGCTTGCTGTTCGCTCTCAAAAGCTGGGGGGTGGGGCATGGAAACGAAATAAAAAGACTTAAAGAGGCCGTTACACATTTGTCCAATGACAGTACTTCAGAAGGTTTTAAGAGAAGACTTTAAAAGTTTCTAGAGAAAAACACAAAGGAATTTTTAAATAGATGATTGCAGTGCTCAAATACCTGTATTTGTGACATGCACTGTGCAATCTTAACTCACTTTTTTTATGTCCAAAATACAAATATTTATTTAATTTACGAAGTAAGTTAAACAAAATTCTATCCTTTAAAGTTTAAAACATATATTTTTAATGATTCCTTGCTTACTACAAAACACACATTCAGTCACAATAACCCTGAATGTTGGCTCTTTTCCAAGAAATGTAACATTTTTTCTTCTTTCGCGCTAAAAAAAGTGTCCAAAACCTTAAAATGAATACTTATATTGCATACATGCACTTATTTTTATACAATTTTCTGGAATAAAAATAATGTGCACTTTAATGTCCGTTTTCTTGAAAATAGTACGACCGTTAAGGGGTTAATTAAATGACAGAAATCATCAGAACCACGGAATATTTCTGGATTACTTTTTATCAATATAAGAAATGTAGTTATCAGTACACAATGTGCACTTTACTGTATTTGCGTATTAAAGAAATAAAGAGTGCTTTCATTTTAACCTAACAACAGCATATCTGTATTACAATATAAATTCCTAGAAGAATAAGCGTAATTGATATATCATATTCAGTTTACCGGATTCTAAAACTTTTGAGAGAAAGATTAAAAATGTAGGCCATACTTAAACAAAGTATATTTAAATTCAAAAGTGATTACAGGTTGTTTTAACTAAACTTGTTTGATTCAAAGTTCAACCACGTCTGCCTTTCCTGTTATATGAGAGAAAATACTTGTCTGGTTTCACGGAATAGAATTTAAATTCTTTTGTATTAATTTTTCTGCTGAAGAAAGTTACAGCAACAGTGCCGTGACTGTAATGACAAATTTTTATGTTAAGCATATTATGGTTAGGCATTATGTAAAGTACGCTTATATTTTGAATAAAATGCATGTTTGCATTCAAGGTGACCTTTTTTGCAAGTTCTGAATGCAGTTGAGTTGATGCCACAAGTAAAATTAATTTCCGCAAAACTATTTTAGCTCTTTGAATTTTAATTAACACATTAGATTTATTTACATTGTTCAAAACGTTACATAAAGAGTTTCTCATGCTTAATGCAAACACTTGATAGTAAAAAATGTTATATATATATACATATACACACATATACTATGTATTATTCTTTACAAATCTTTCTAAAAGTGCTATTGCTTGTAAAAACGATAATCAGTAAGAATGAAAAGTAATATTTTTGAGGATTTTTTCCCTCCCATTTCTTCTATTTATGTGAGCATAAAAATGCTAGTGGAAAACTAACAACCTTTTAATGTTATTTTGTTATACGGATTAATTAAAAAAATGTTAATTTATTGTAAAAATTCCATCCAAGTTGCTCATGTACTGATACATATAAATGAAGAGGTGCTGAAATTAAGCTTCTGCTTTATGCTTTTGAAAACTATTTAAGTTTTAAACAAACTGATATTAATTATTATATCTAGTCCTTTTAATTTAATCGAAAATAGAAACTAAAATATCCCTTGAGCTGGACGCTTGAAAAGTGTTTATTTTCTTAACTTCGGAAATAAATTAAACGTGTTACTTTAGTCAATAATCAGCTATATTATTTTGAATGTCTTTAACGAAAATGGCTAAATTAAATAGATATTTCAATCTATGTGGTTAGAAAGTTTTGATTTTACAAACTTACGCTAGGTTTTAATTAATAATACTTAAGTGCTTACTTAATCGTTAGCAATATTTTTCCAGAACCTTCTTTCTGCCGTCTTTTAAACGGACTTATTGTAAACTGAACTGAAGAATATTTGAATGTTTTTTCACTTTCAGTTTTTGGAATAGAAAAACTAATATTTTAAGTGAAAGTGATCTTGCTTAAGTGAAACGTGAAAATTTGATTGAATAACCAACAGTATATGTAAATGTTAATTTTAGTTAAGCGAACATCTTTTTTAATATTATATCTGTACATATATACAAATTTAAATAAGATATTATTATTTTAATTTTTAAGGTAAAATGAAGAAGTGCCTCATCTTGCTGAAACGCGAAAATTTGAAGGAATGTTTATTTTTATGGCATTCTCGATCAAATTTAGTCACAAAAGTTCAATCAGTGCTCGATAACTTGTAAACATCACTGCTTCAGTCATAAATAATTGTATGAGAAGAAAACTTAGTGAGTGGAAAGGGGATTAAACGGAAAATACTCCACAAATATTAGCTCGTTTTCACAAGAACTCAAACACAATAATTCTGCAAATCCCGAGTTGAACACATTATTCTTGTGGAGCGTTAGTTATTTTCCTCAGCCTTACATCCCTTTTCCTATCACTAGCTAAAATATACAGATATCGACCTGATGAGTGCATTTGAGGATTATGGGGATTTTCTATTAAACTAGTTAAATTCAAGTTAATATACCTTTAGCACTTTTTTATAAATTCATATAATTTTAAACGTGGTGGAAACGATTAAAAGTAATATATCAAATCACTATTTTTATATTAAAATGTGCAGGATTAATTCGTCATTATTCACTGTATCGTTGTCGTAATTTTATGTCTTGAAAATCAATAAACTTTTTTAAAAATTGTTCTTAACCGTCTGCTTCCATAAATCGTGAGAAATATTGTCCGGAAAAACATACATTTTTCTAATTTTATGAACACAGGAGGAACGCCATTTTAATGCTCTGAAATAAAATCGCAAATCGTGACAGTTTATTTAGTCTTCTTCTTTAAATAAGGATCTGGAACAAAAGTATGGTATTCAAAAGTTTATATCCGAAAAACAAATATTAAATAAAACTGAATTTTATTGATTAGATTTCAATATTTAAGTTCACACAGACGTTACGTATGCTACTTTTTTATAATATGTCTTCTATTATTTGATATTTATTTGAATATGCTTCTCGTATATTAACTACGTATATTTTAAAATAAGCATTTGTTTCGAAGGAAACGAAGCATAGGAACATAAAAAGAAAGACTCACTCCCTTATTCTGTGGAAGAAGCAAACATTTATTACGTTCTATAAAATCAAAATGACTTTATAGTATCATAAATTACACGTAAATGACTGTAGACTGCGATAAAGCCTCTTATACTTGAAAATGATATAAAATGCATGTTTTGAATTTCATAAATCAAGAGGACTCTGTAAGAACTACTTTTATTTGATCAAGTATTAAACGTAATGAGAATTTTGACTGTATTGATGAGAGTGCTGGCATAAATATTTGAAGAAGCCATATTTAAAAACTCAAGGCGTTTTCTTTCCATACTTCGTGAATAAAAAAATTGAGCCTCAAGATTTGTCTTTCTTCTATTATAGATGAGTGATGCCGTAGATGAGACACATTTTGTTATTGTAGAATAATTAACTATTTGTATGACGAATTATTAACTATTATTAGTGTTAATTATTCGTCATAATTTTTGCTTATGAAAAAAGTGAATGTTTGCTAAGTAATTTTGGTATACAATATTGAGTTTGAAATCAAAAGACAGAAAAATTAGTTAGTAATAATTTTTTTGCAATATAAAGTAATCATTAACTTAACAAATATTTCCTCCGGAATATTGCCACAGAATTTTAAACTTGATGTTGAAGAAAAAATACGGTTGAAAAAGAAATGCAGGGTTGCCAGAACGAAACTTCTTGATTTTAAAATTAAATTACTACAAAACTAAGTTTATTTGAAGAACGAAATAAAAAATATGTTTATTTTGAAAGCTTTATGGAGAGAAACGTCAAAATTAGTTACAATTGTTTTCAAAATATTATTAAACTACGATATTAATGGTAATATACATATCTCTTAAACTAATACACAGAAGTAATACACTAAACTTATATTAAAAATTAAACAGAATATTTTTGATATTTTGTAAAAATTAATATAGTTTCTCAAAAATATGATAAATGTTAGCTAATTTTTTTCCCGTTTTCTCAAAAATTTTGTTTGCTTTCTTAAAAAATTGCACACCAAGGAAAATTAAAATAGTAATATTTTAGTTTTCTTAACTCATTTTTTTTCTCTGAGCATAATATTAATCATTTATAAAACCACAAAAGAAATTTTCACTAATACCTTAATAGACTCTGAGTGGTGGTAGAATTAAAAAATGAAAATAGATAACTTGACATTTTTCAACTATAAAAACTTTGATTGGTATACAAAATTATAAGAAAGTTTTTTTTTTCACACTTATATATAGAGACTGATTCTTAACTATTCTATCCTTCAGTTCACTCAAATAGGACTGTTCATGCTATAAAAAAATCTACAGTTAGGGCTATTACTATCACTTATTCACCATTAACGAAAACGTACATTTAACGAAAGGTGCACAAAATATTCCATAAAAGCAAGGAATGGCCTCCAGTAATTTTTGTTAATACTTTTATTAACAGCATTATTTCTAAGTGCCTTATTGACAGCTTTTCCAGTGAAGCATTATAACTTCTCGACAAGAAAAATGATATAAGCAAGACAAAGGCATTAGTTTTGACACTTTTAATTGTCACAGATGATTTTGACGTGCATTTGTTTAAAATATGAATGACTATACATTAAAGGTCATCATTAATTTTGTCTTTGTCCCTTTTATTGATAATTATTTAACACGTGAAAAAAAAAAGTTATTTTTTCCTGATTTTAACTAAGAAAATAATCTTTTCGGGAAAAGCTATTGTAATTTGTTTATTTCTCAAAGATTATGAGATAAAAAAGGATCATTATTTAAATTATGTGCCGGGAATAATTTAAAAGCTCTGAAATACGGTACAAGGCTTATGTATTTTTAATCTTTTGATGTATTATAAATGTCAAAGCAAGGCGATATTTAAGTTAACTGTAATTGGTAGTAAGGCTTCTATCTAGGCCAGAAAAACATTTAGCTGCAGTAAAATTTTTCCCTTGAAAAACAAAAATGTGACTCGATTAACGAGATTGATTTCCTTAACATTAACTGACGAAAATGTTTTTTTTTCTTTAGCATAAACTTTTGGGAATGAAATAAAAGTTGAAGTCGTATTTCGAAAACTGAGCTGTATTATTATGAAGCTGTATTATTATGTAGGTATTTTCTGCTGAATTTAATAAATTCAGTTGGATTTTGCATATTTCTCAAGGATGATTAAAGAAAAAATAATATTTATTTAAATTATGTACGGACGTAATTTGAAAGTTCTGAAAACGGTACACGGCTATTGTATTTTTAATCTTTTTGATGTATTAAAAATATCAAAGCATAACAGTATTTAGGCCAATTGTAATTGGTATCAAGACTGACTATCTATGAGAGAAAAATATTTATCTGGAGTAAAATTTTTCGTTTGAAGAAATAAAATTTTACTGTATTAACTAAATTGATTTTCGAAATACTTAACCGAAAAGAACTTATGAAAATAGTTAACCAAAAAAAAGTTAACTGAAAAAGCTAAGTTTTTTTAACATTACCATACATTTTTGAGAATGAAACTGAGTTTAAATGGGAGTTGTATTTCCAAAATATATAATTTTCTGAGAGCACACTGGAGACATAGGCTTCATAGGTAGGATCACTTGGGGAAAAAACTTTTGTATTTTCGTAGAATGCAATTTAAATCACTTAAATTTCCATAATCTAGATCAAAAATGTAGTACAGACCTACATTCTGAACGCCAAAATGTTACCATATTTTAAAGAGTAGACACAGGCCGTTCAAACACTAGTGGAACTATATGAGCTAAGTCTATTGTTTACATGTTTTGAGAAAGTTTGTTGAAACGCATGCTTACTGAAATCACTAATAATGACGTCAGTGATTTTTTTTCTTCCAATTTATTTTCACGGAATTATCTACTAGCTAAGTTCATTTTATTAGAGAATAATGAAGTAGCTCATCAGTACAATTTCTGAAGAGAGTACCTTATCTCTTGTAAATAACTGTATTTGAATAAGAATGACCTATGAAAAAACAGTACGGAAGATGGGAAGAAGTTAATTAACAGTAATACTTCTGAAAGTTATAAAAGAAAACCTGATTTGCGACCTGAAAAGCAAATTTAAAAAAGCTTCGTTGTTCTTACATACAGTGGGTGCTTAGATACATTCTTACACACAGTGGATATATATAGAGACTGATTCTCAACTATTCTATCCTTTAGTTTACTCAAAAAGGAGTGTTCAAATTCTACAGTTAGGGCTATTACTATCACTTATTACATGAATCTATTCGCAGAGTTATGCGAAGTTATTTATTTAGCTTATTTTAGCAGCAAAAATTTCTGGAGTGCATTTTTGCAGATTGCAAAATATCACCCGAAAAAACATTAGGAACGTTTGAACTACTGACCTGCAACATTTGTTTTTAACTGTGAGGTTACTTAAAAAGCCATAATTTACAAACTGAAAAAAAATCATGAGGGTTCGCTCTTATTACTCCATTAAAAGTACGAGATTACCAGAAATTTCGAAATGTTTCCATCAACACTCTATCGTAAACTTGAATTATCCAGCTTCATTGATTATACTTTAACACTTTCAGATTCATAATCGATTCTTATAGTATTGATCCCTTCTTGATGGTTCTAAATTTTATATGAGATAGACCATTGTATTCCTCACCATTTTAAGTCAGCGACCTCCATATTATAGCTTATAGATCCGCATTCTTCAGTCTAGTGGAATACATTTTATTTAATTCCCGAAAAGAAAGTTTATAGTTGGCAAAAAATGTAAAAGAATTCAGTAACTATCTGGAGCTGAGACAGTTCGTTCATGTTCAGTATATATGCTATTCTTTCTCATTTCTAAAATCACTTTAAAGTTTAAAAAATGTCCAATAAAAATCTTGTATTTGGAGTTTTTGGAGATTCCCTTAAAACTGTAATTCATAACTCGTGTACAGAGCAATGTAAAAATTCTGCTAATTGTTATTTACTTCCTGTTCAAAAAGTCTGTGATTAAGGGACAATATCTACATAAGTCATCTGAATTACATGTTAATTTTTTAATTGAAGAAGCTAATAAATGCTATTAATGAAAAAAAAGGTTTCACTTCATAAACTTGCTGTGTTTTTCGTCCTTCTAGTTATTCTTTATAAGCCAACTTTAAATAACCATAAATGTAAAAAAAACCAAACCTATAATAATTGTAAAAAATTCTGAATTTAGAAAAATAATTGTAGATGTATGAAATATGTGTCGAATAAATATTGAACCTAGTAATAATATTTTGAATAGAATATTTATTCATTTTTTAATTATTTATGAGTGTATTATGTTTTAATTTATTTATTAGTGTAATGTTTCCGAAAGTGAGAGACTCTTCTGTTGCATAAATTCTAGAGATAAGCTAGAGTAGATGAAAATTTTATTTAACGGTTTAATTATGTCGTAGATACTAAAGTGACGGTGGAAAATATCCACAAACTTTTGTATACCTTTCAACAATAATTATATATTATTTTTTCGAATAATTTCAATTAATTAGTTTGAATTTTATGGTAACATTGGTGACTTTGACTGCACAAAGGGATAACTCAGAAAGCTACTAATTTTTAACGTAAAATTTCTTTATGAAAGTATATATATATATATATATATATATATATATATATATACATACACTTAGTTAATCCTACACTTACACTTATATATATATATATATATACAAAGTTAAATCAAAAAGTTATTTGATTATTCAATATGAGTGATCGAAATTTATGAATATTTTCCTCAGATTAGAGTAACACAAAGCAACAAAAATTGTAATATCTACTCCTATTTATACCTAAGGGCGTAACCTAAAAAAGCTTTTGCAAATTTAGGCTACCGGCGACAGAAATTGCCGTTTTTAGCAACAGAATATTTAAGATTGCTAAGAAAATTATAAGCGTCATCCCATTTAATGAATTTTCGTAGTCGAAATTAAAGTTTAATATATAATATTAAATTTACTAAGTCATTTAATTTAATTTTTTAATGCACTCTAAAATGAATGCTAAAAAGATAGTTATAAAAAATGTTATTTTAGTAGTTCTTGAGCGTAGACGAACTTTTTTTACGTTTAATCCATCCTATTTTAATTAAGAATGAAAGAGTAAATAGTGAAAATGCAAAATCTACTCTTTTTTTTTTATGGAGGCAAATTAAAAAGAGAAATCTGGAGTTAAAGAAGCAGTGCTTGCGATGGTACTGCGAGTAGTTAGATAACAAATACGATTTAATCTTTGTTTAACTCATATAAAGTAAACAGCTCCTAAATTCTTTTTATTTATAATAAATAAATATTTATTTGTGATTCTCAATCTTTATCGAAAATCAAATTATTTAATAAATCAACAATTCATCCTATATCCGGTAACAGTTAAAATAGCATTCATATAACTAGAAATAGTTATCTGAAATTCACATTTTCGACAAATTTAATCCGAAATAAAATAATAAATAAACAAAACATAGAATAATCATAAACTAAAGGAATGGATAAATGCCTACCAATGTTACAAGGGCCGAAACTAGAAAAAAAGAAATAATTAAAAGAGTGCAACTTGAAGAAAGAAAAACACCTTAGAAATAATATCATTTAATACTCAATAAATAATAACATTTGTTCTGAAGAAAATGTAAGTTTACAGAAAATAGTCATTTATATAAATAACTTCTCGCTGAATCGACTAAAGTCTATGATGAGGGAAATTCCTTTCTTATTATAATGATACATCGGAAGAAAATTTTAAAATTTAAATTCAAACATAGCAACTTTAGTTTTGTGAATACGAGTACTTCTCCATCGATTTCTTGGAAATGCTGTTCATAATGAAAATGTTAACACCGTAACTCGGAATAACGGTAGAAAGAGTAAATTTACGAGCATAAAAGCTTTGAGTAGACAATATTTTAGTTTCTTACAATTATATTTTAAGTGACAATTTTTCTTTCTTCCTTTAAGAATACATTGAAAACAAATCGTGTACGTATGACACAGCTGCCAACAATCCCCGAATATTATTAGCCACTTTTTGTAAACTGTAATTTTTGTCTTAAAATATAGCAAAATTTCTCAGTTTAGTGGACTTTCTGGTTATTATTTTGAAAAAAAAAAACAACGTGAAAAATATACTGCTTAATTATATCCGGAACTTTTGGCAGCTATGTAATTGTAGTATATTTAATGAAATTATCCATTATAGTAGATTCCGAACAAATTCTAATTATTCTGAATTTTTGAATTTCATAATGCAAAATAATTACTGAGACCTATTTAGCATATACAAAAATTAGTTACAGCTTGTTTCATTAAACTTATTTTATCATGCTTTAAGCCCTAACTTTTTATTTTAAGGTAAAGGAAGTACACTGTTTCCCAAAAATTAAGGAAAAATCACAGAAATAGCGATAACTCTCTCAAGAAGAAACTAATCCGTATGAAATTGGAATATGTTGTCAAATAAAAGTTGCGGAATAAAACTGCAATATCCAAATTAGTGGCCTGCAAACAAAATTAAAAACTTGCTAGGAGCATAAAATTGCATGCTTTAGATAAAGCCTCCAATTTTTGCTGTGACTGTACGATGAGAAATCGGGGACAGCCGTAACAATGCCCTTTAGGCAGGGCCTGAAAGGGCCTTACCGAAAAGGCTCTGGAAGCTTAGGATTCCCCTCAGAATTTGAAGCCCCCCCCCAAAATAACTGCAAAACAGCGATAAAAATTCAAAATTTTGTTTTTAATTGATCTTTTAAGTTATTGTAAAAATTTTTAATGAAGAGAAGTGGAAAGCTATTTTTGAGGTTTTCCAGAAATCTTGATACTTCATGTCACAACATATCTAACTTGTTTCACGCGATGTCTTTAGGGATATCTGCCTCAGTTGAGAGAGCTTTTTCTATTAAAGGGGAACATATGGTCAGAAGAAAGGGGTAGAGTTTCAATATATTTTGTGTCTTCTAACATCCTCTAACAGAGTCTTAAACATCTTCCAAATGTCAAAATTAATTCTGAACTGTCATGTTGTGATTTTTATGATGTCATCAAAACAAATAAAGAATTCCTAAAAAAAGAAATGTCTAATGAAAAATACGACTAAATAAAGTTTAATGCTCCAGTAAGGTAATGTTTTTAGTTTACTTTTTAAAGTAATTTAAAAAATACTGCAAAATCTCATTACAATGAGCTAAACTACTATGAAGATTAATGAATAAAATATTTTTATAAAAGGAAAATTTCAGATTAATGAACAAAATATTTATATCAAAGAAAATCACTACAACTAATTAAATCAATGAAATTTCATTTTAACGGATAAAATATTTTTATAAAAGAAAATCATTAAACTTTACTTATTAAAAACAAAAAGGGAAGGGGGCCGAAATGAGACTGAGCTTCCCCTCACTTCAGAGGTTAATCGGGCCCTGCCTCTACGTGTCATTTGCCCGAAAAAATGCGATGGCGAGCTATTGAGGGAAAAGAGGCAGTACAAAGTCAGACACAACAAGCCAGATGGTAAAATGTCAGTACTTTTGTGGTTCATAGACTTTGATAACAATTTCTTACTGGTTCGGCATCCGAGGGTGGTAAATAGTTACGACCGGCGCTGAAGGAATAGAACCGCAACTTCGATTCAACTGAGATCCACCCTTGATGTACTCGCCGGGAGGCTGGTGTCAGTGTCGACATTGCGTAGGATTCAATCAGGTAGTCTGTACGCGAGGCGACCATTCATTTTCGTGCCACTCACCCCACGTCACAGATGGGAACATTTGAGGTAGGCACATCAGCATGTCTACTGATCTCTTGGCATGGACGCACAGACCCCCATGCATGGGCGCCGGCAGAATATTTCCCAGGGGGGGCAAAGACACCCCAAGGGGGACAAAGACTACTCAAGGGGGGGGCAAAGACTACTTTAGCGTATGGTTACCATATTGGAAAGAGCAAAAAAGCAAGAGAAAACACTGCATACAAAAATCCAGGGGAGGGCATTGCCCCCCTTGCCCTATGCTGCCGGCGACCATGCTCCCATGTCTTTCCAAGTGAAACCGTGAATGTTCAGATGTATGACTTCCTTAATTCTTACGTGCGCACTTATGCAAAGGAATAGGTGATGATTTCCTGCTTCAGGATGAAAATGCCAGACCACACTGGGCGCACATCGTGGATGATTATATTCAGCAGCAAACAATTCAGCGCATGGAGTGGCCGATTCTAGCAACAGACCTAAATCCTATCAAGCATGTCTGGGATGCTTTAGGAAGACGTATTGCTGCTGACATTTCTCCTCCTGAGACCTTTCCCATGCTTTCAACTGCTTTGCAAGAGTAATGGCTCTCACTTCCAACGGAACTGATAAACCGCATAATTGACAGCATCACATATCGCTGTAGGTGCTGTGTTGCCTTCAGTGAGGGGGGGGATCATATTCTCTATTGGAGACACTTTTCCTATACCAAACGGACACATCCAACTTGTTAATTTCATACTTATGCTAATTTCTATAACACGATAACTGTCTGGTAATTTCTTTTCATGTTATTTTATACTTTACTATCTGTTGCATACTGTGGGTCGGTTTCATTAAATTCTAAATGTAGCTTTTGAGCAATCACATTTTTATGATTTTTCCTTAATTAATGATAAACAATGTATGTAATGGGAACATACACTTCGATCATGACCCACAGAGATATAATTTGTGTGAATGTTACTTCCTGTTATTCATTAATTTGTATTTTTGGCACAATTTCAGATTAAATCATCGGAATAAATCAGTTCTCTTTGGATTTTGTTTACTCTTCATGTTTAGGTATATACTGAAGTATTTATTCCGATGGAACAATCCGATTGGAACAAACCCTGTTTAAAAGACCCTAAGGAATTTAGTTCAACATTATCCTAATGCATGTTTTTAATACAGTCTGTGTATAATCTTGGATTCAATAAATCAGAGGAGAAGGAGTCGGATTTCGAAAGCGTATCAATATTGTTCAACATGCCCTACAATCGAAGTGCGTTTTTGGTTCTTTTATAAATATACAGAGGGAGGTACTGATTTAAATAGAGCTTTTATTGAAGGAGGGGCATCAGACATTTGAATTGCCAAAATAAAGAACGAGAAAAATTATCTGCAAAAATATTCTTATCTTTATGATAACTAAATAATTCATTCACGCATTCTAGAGAGTGGATAATTTCTTATAGTTATGAAAGCCTTCAAAGTTAATTCGCTTTTTGTATTTTGTCATGCTGAAATGAAACCCCTGCACAAACCATTATACAAATCTATGAACTTCGTCCGTAGATGTTGACACGTTTTTTTTTACTCATATTCTCCGGATATATATTGTGCAGAAGTGTGAAGTGTGTAAAGTAAGAAGTGCAAGTTCGTAGACGGAAAGGTACGGGCGGTTGCACGAAAACGTTTTGTCACACACAAAAATACAACGACCAATAGGAGATGATCACACACAACCCATATTGTTTAGCAGACGTGTTTAAAAGACGAGGTTGGGGGTGTTAGAAATTTAAAATAATTAATCAGGCTTACGTCTAAAAAACAAATAAGTTTATTTCTGTTCATAAACCACGTGAAATTTCTATGAACAATTACACTGGGGAGCAAAAGTTTTGTTGCATTTACCAAGTACTTGATCTTACATAATTCGGGTGTGCTGATTTCATATCTGTAATTAGTTCTGCTCTGAAAGCTACAGATTTTTTCAAAATGCCATCTTTGTTTAGTTATGTTTGTTTTTTGCATAATTGTACAAGGTTATAAAGAACATATAGGTTCACGTTTATACATGTCACACTGTGGCTTAGTCACTAAACTCCATTCCCGTAAGAAGACGCAAAGTGAAGCAGCACCAGCTTGCAGAGTACTTGGGAGGCTCTTCTCTCGGCTGGACTGCTGTGGGACCATATGCGCTAGTGGGAGCTAGTGTACACAAAATCTGTCGTGGGTCCAATGTCCTCCATGTTCAAAACATAACTCTGAGGGTTCTGATTTAAGGTGCACGGTCTCTCATCTGGAATGGTTTAAAAATTAGGAGACTCCAAGTTAAGCCGGGGTCACTAAAATGGAAGATACTCTCTTTCGCCCATCGCCGTTCTATATGGAGGATCTGGCATCGCTCGCCGGTTGCCACAGGGCATTATCAACAACAACGTTTATACATATAAAATGACTTGGACTTATGGAACAGGCAAAAAACTCACTGTATAAGTGCATAAATCGATATTACAAATGAAATAAGCAGAAAATCACAATGACCTGATTCAATATCATTATTCAGACAAGAATTTTCTATTATAAATTGTGTTTGTGGACCTGACGAGGGCAATCTCATTGGATGCCTGAGGAAGATCCAGAAAAATATTCTGGAAGGCGTAAAAAAATTCTCGTCCTCTTTTTACTTATAAATTCCGTCGAATTAAAAAAATGACCCAATCTTATACAGTATGTACCTATTAAGTCTGGGGGGCTCGTGCCCCTGTGCCATCCCTCTGGATCCTCCAGTGTTTGATGCTCCAGCAGTAGTGTGTTTAATAGCTACATATACAACGAAATCAATCAGAGCTATTTAAACATGTGTAGCTGAGGAAAAAAAAAAGTATATTGTACAAAAAGTTCCGGATTTTGAGTCTTATAAATTTCGGGATTCCCGATTTGGGATCCCCTACTGTATCAGACAGCACAATGTATATTACAGATTAGAAAGAAAAAAGAAAATTCTTTGTGTGCAAATTTATACACTAAAAATAAACCTATCTCTTGGCAAGGGACTGGTGGATAAGCATTTTGGTTCCTCTTTTCCCCATCACAGAGTACAAAAGCTTCTTTTCCAGCGTTCCCACTCATTTCTTGATATAAAAGATAAAGAATTTTTAGGGCCTTCTTAAGGCTATTTTTTAAAATTTCACTGCCAATAATCAAATACAGAATCCAATGCAATTTTTTAAAGGAAACTTTATTGCCGAGTGAATTTTTTAAATTTTAACTGAACTCTGAAGCTTTCTGGAAAGTTTGTTAAAAGAAGGTAAAAGGAACTCTTAAAACTTAATTGGACGTAGAAATTTCTAAAATTACGAAAATAAATTTTTTTTTAATAGCATTCTAGCTGATAAAACAGTATATAAATGTGTGTTCACTTGTTTTATATATCTACTTCATTTCATGCAAATTTAGATTTACAAAAAAAAAAAAAAAAAAAAAAAAAAAAAACAATATGAAAGATTTTTTCAAAATGAGCTTTAAAGTGCAGTTACAACAAATCTGAACATATAAATTTGTACATCTTGAGAAACAAAAGTATTTTAAAATTCAATTGTTGAATTTTCATAAAAATTATTTAAAACGCATGCGATAAGTTAGTGGTATTAAACTAAAATGAAGTTTTATTTCTTATTTGCCATAACAATAAGATGAATTGAAGCAGAAACTCAGGAGCAGAAAATTTAGAAACACATTGTTTGACTCTAGTAAAAGCAAAATAAATCCCGCATTGTATGTCCTCCTAAGGGCTTTTGACATCAATTTCTAATCATGGAATTTCTGCGATTTGGCAGATAAAGTATTCTCAAGGAATCATTTTTTCGAAGCGAATATCTTTTGTTTGAATCGCTTTTCGAATTGCATTTCTTTAAAACATATAGATGTAGCAAAAATAATTTTAAAAGGCCTGTGCATTAATTTTATGAGTTTCTTCTTTGCAAGACAAAATTAATAAAACAACTATTTAAATGCCATATTACGTGCAGTAAAATAAGTGTAAAATAATAAAATATATTTGCATGACTTGGCGAAATTGGACATTCATTTCGTCTTCCCGTGTCCACTATATTTTCTGTGGTTTCTTCTATTTTTTTAAACATACGGTCCCTTATAAAAGTTGCTGTATAAAAGATAAATGCACGTCGGAGAAGTTTTGCAATTGGAAATATGATGCTAAAGTAATTAAAAAAATTCCCTTCTGATGAAATAATTTGAAACATCCAGTATATATATTAAACAACTACAGCTTGCGATGTTTAGCAAACACCCGAGAATTGCCCCTCAGCACTTATCCATAACATTTCAATAGGGTAAATCAACTGCCCATATGAATTTTATGAAATTCGGTGACCCAGAATGTCGGAACATCTCGATTGAGTTTTCCAGTGTCGTCTTAGTTTCTGCAGAGGGGGAAAGCGATGAAGTAAGATCGGTTTAGCATATTTTACAACTCATAAATCTCCAAAATCAATTTGATATTCATTGTGCAAATTACGTAAGCCCGATGAAATGGTGTAAATGAGTAGCTACTTGAAGTCCCGAAAGGGAGCTGACCTTTGACCTTTTCCGGGCTCGCGAAAACTATGGGACTCCTTATATACATGTTTATCGAACGTAGAGTAAGAGCGGCTACGGATGGGGCGCAGAGCGAGCCGAGGCTTGTATTTCTTCCGAAAGGAATTAGGGCATCTTATATCGACTGATGGGATGTGCAATAGCCATCTCGAGAGAGCGATAGGTTCATATTTATGTATATATGTGGCGTACAAGAAACGTATGATTTGATTAGCAGGTTATTAGAAGAAATATATAGTCTACCTGCTTTTTATTTTAACATCGTTGCCAAATTTTAAAAATTATTCTAGATTTAATAAAATAATGTTATGAGAGAGAGACGGTATCATCCAAAAAGCTTTTGGGAATAAACATCTCACGAAACTTTTAATCTTCTGAACGAAGAACACGCAATTTTTTCTTTTCCTTTTAATTAAATATACAGTCAACTCCGGTTATAGTGAACCTCTGGGGACCGGCAAATTTCATTCACTATATCCGAAGTTCACTAAAACGGATGTTCCGGTGTCCGATAACAGTAAAACAATACAGAACTAGAAAATAGTATTTTATGCTGATACTGAATGTTTATTAAGTAAATCAAACACATCTGACCGCATTTATGGTTATCGAAATATTTATTAATTAAACAAATATAACTAATCCCATTTATGGAAATAATGTACATTCCATTCAGTTGGCAAAAACGTGTTGTCGCTTTTAACCTGTGATACTGCATTCAGAATGGAAAATAAAATCGTCCAATGTCAAGAGTGAAATTTCACAGCGTTCTCAGCATTTTCAAAAGTACCCTGCTTTTGTTAATGAATGCTTTTAAAGGGTAGGGTGCATTACAATATTGCAAAAATTATGACCCCCCTCCCGACTCTCCCCCCTTGTTTAGTATACGTAAGTTAGCCGAGACACTGGCAATTGCCCTGTATTTCGAAGCAGGTGCTTGATAATTTTCCCTCTACTCGAACACAAAATAGACACTCTTTCTTAGGAATCGAACAACATAGCTCTACCGTCCAGAAAATTTTAAGTTCACTATAACCGAAGTCATGGTTCACTAAAACCGAAACATGCTATGTACATTTCTAATGTATGTGGATAGGGACTAAGAAAATGCGTTCACTGTAGCTGAAAATTTACTATATCCGGGTTCACTATATCGGGAGTTGTCTGTATAGACGTATACATATATATAGGGTGTATCACACCCTTTTCCCTCCCCACATATTCCCTCCCGGGTTTGGAAGGCTTATAAAAAATATATATATTGCCAATAGAGCAACAAGGTTGAATTTATTGGAGAAAAGAAATGTTACAAATTTTATTTCACAAAAGTCCAAAATGTGAACCTTTCGTGACAGCGACGGATTAATGCAATTTTGTCGGGGGTGGGAGTGGGGGGAGGGCAGTTAGTTTGTTGAATCATCAGCGTCACGAAACAAGGACGGATTAAAGGGGGGATGGAGGGGCAACCGCCCCAATTGAGAAAAAAGAAATTAATGCAAAATATCCTGTTTTACTTCCATAAAATTGATGTGCATGTCAATCTTCTAATTAACCGCCCCCCACCGACAAACTAACATTTGGATGCAATTCTCAGTGCAGGTTGTACAACATGCTGGTGACATGCTTACAAAAGCATCCATAATACGTTTTTAAGCTTGCATTATATGCCTTGAGTTTTTAACATTAATGTGCTTTAGATGTCTTTTCTTAAGAAATCGGTGATGTTGAACAACATTTTAACTGACTTTTTTCTCGAATGACAGACTTTTTCTGAAATAAGAACGCTAGTTCCAGATTTAACCACTAGGTGGCGCTGTAAGCGGTTTTTTGCGTAGCACATGACAATTTTATTATACCTAGACCTCACTTTTATGACTATAGCTTTTGCCGCTCAGAAATCATTGGGGTGACAATGGACTTAGTGGGCTCTTGTATACAAACACAGTAGCCAAATGAGTTGTCACCTACCTTTTTTATGATTATTTTCCCCTCAAATTGTAATTATGGAAAACATACACTAATATATCTCAAAAAAGAAGTGACAAAGTAAACGATGTAATATTCAAATTTAAGACTGATTCAACTTTGTAAATTTTGTAATTTGTATTTTGCTTTCAAATGGCATCAACCAAAATTACTAGTGAGTTTAAAAGACGGCAGATTGCGTCTATGACAAAATGACGTACAAGAATCTGAAATTTCAAATCAACTTAAAATATCCAATAGACGTGTAATAAGGATATATAAAGCATATTTAACTGAAGGTAGCACATAAGCTTTAACGTCAACGGGGCATACTCAAGAAAATGACCAAACGTGATGAAAGAAAATTGAAGGGGATTGTAAAGAAAAATACGGAAAGCAGACGATTAACAACTCTACAAATTGCGAAAGAATTCAGTTGGAACTCAGAAACAAAGAAGAGTAAATGCTGTATATACACAAAGCAAAAAGTCGAAGCTCCAAATATTAAATGAAGTGCCAAGTTATTTGGCCGGTATGTTTATATATATATATATATATATATATATATATATATATATATATATATATATATACAGGGTGTCCAGTGCTAACACTGTCCAATAGCTATTTCCTAAACCGTTAGTCAGAGACACATAATTCCAATTGCAAAAATGCTTTAAATTGTATAATCTATTATATGAGAAACAATCAAAGTCAATAAATCAATTTCTATAAAAATTAAGAAATTTAGATTTTTATACGGTCCCCCCGGTCCTATCGGTTATATTTAGTTTTAGAAAGGTTTTCTTTATGCAATTTCATGCACAATAAAAAAAAAATTCGTCCTCCTACGACCAAAATTCATCGATTTACGAAGCAACAAACATTGTGACTTAAGTCACTTTTCCACGTTTAAAAATGTCCCGTTATGGTAAACCGTTAAGGGACCATATAAATACTGAAATTTTAAATTATAGGTTTTAATTTCATTTTCTGGCGTAATGCGGAAAAAGAAGCAAAACTAATTTTAGAGTACTGATCTTCAAGCAGATAGGACCTTATTATCGCATGGGCAGTTCGGGACTTTGCCCAAGGCCCCCCCAATTTCAAAAGTTGTTCTGTAATATTCTTTTTCACATCAAAATTTTATAAAAAAATGAAACAAATTTCATAGATCAGGGGTCCCCAAATCTATCATTGCCCGGGGGCCACTGTTGGTCGTAATCGGGCCCTGCAAGCAGAGGGTTATAGTCAAGCTCTATTAAAATCTATCTGAGGTCAGACTTACTAAATCGTATATAGTGTTACGAATTTTCGGGGCAACCCGCTGTTCTGGGGCTTAAAATAGTTCAAAATTCGTATTCTACGCTTCAAATAGATAAATTTTGCTTTTTGTTGCATCAAAATCCGTCAACTAGAACCGGAGATACGGAGATTTCTGTTTCCCCTTTGTTTTTCTATGGGGTTTCTAGAAATCTCGAGAAATATTGGTCCTAGGGCTTCGATCTCTTCACTTTTGGGGACTTATTTATGGCGCCAAATTTGGCGATATTTCGCCAAAAGTCGCCAAGCTTGGCGACATTTTGGTCATTTGGCGCGATTTTCCCTATGGGGACTGTAAAGTTGCTTTTGCTGCATTAAAAACGCATAATAACCTATCATTTCTCTTCTATGACGTAATCAAAATTACCGCTTTATGTGGAATCCTCGAGAAATAGACTTTTCTGGAAGCTTCTTGTACCTTCTGCGTCGGCTATAATGCAGCCTTCGGAAGCCCCAGTTCAGTGCGAGTTGAACGCCCAGTGTGTGAAGAGCTCTCTCAGTGTGAGTACGCTTGATAGAAGCGATGTTTCGCGCTTCTTTTCGAAGCTGTTTTTAAAGTGCTGTGTGTAAATTCTTCACTGTTGAGTCTTGAGGGATTATTAATGTTATCCCTCGTATATTTCCACTGAATTTTACCTGTGGAAGTGTTTTATTTTGTGTGAGAATTACAACCTTTGTGAGAGCTTCTGATCTAAGCGGACTGTTAATAGCACATTACTGATTAAGTGTGCTTGTGAATTTTGTACAGCTGATTGTTCAACTAAGTTCTAGAAGCAATAAAGTTTGTGTTCCATCCTGACAAGTGACTTTTTACTAGAACTTTCTACACCAACTGGACTTTAGAACGACGAACCCAGGAAACAAGCAGAAGATAGGTAGCATGTGCCAAAGGTAGCATGAAGATGTGTAACATAAGAGTGTGCTACGAAAAGTACAGGAAGAGTTTTCTGTACGAGTGCATATTCAGATTGCAGTCGAAGGAAGTTATTTAATGCCAGTTCATTTAAAAAACCTGTTTAAAAAATTCTACTTTCAGCATAAGCTATATTTTTATGTTACTTTATTGGATACACATTGTTAAACGTTAATCTTCTTTATTGCAATCTATATTCATAAAATAGTTAATGAAATTGCTAATAAATATTACAAAGCTCAAACCATGTACATTAATTTTTCTCAAATTCATTTTGTATACAACCCCTATTTCGCAGCTCGAAAAGTGCTCTAACTTTAAGCAGCTGTAACTCGGTGAATTTTGGTCGTAGAAGGACGAATTTTTTTTTATTGTGCATGAAATTGCATAAAGAAAAATTTTCTAAATATAACCGATAGGACCGGGGGACCGTATAAAAATTTAAATTTCTTAATTTTTATAGAAATTGATTTATTGACTTTGATTGTTTCTGATATAATAGATTATACAATTTAAAGCATTTTTGCAATTGGAACTATGTGTCTCTGACTAACGGTTTAGGAAATAGCCATTGGACAGCGTTAGCACTGGACACCCTGTATATATATATATATATATATATATATATATATATATATATAATAAAGAATAGCCGTATATAATGAAATTATACATATCACCTATATAATTTAATAACTGTCTCAATACAAGGAAGATGCTAAATACAGAAAAGTATTTAAAGTATTGAATTAAAAAGCGCATTTTTAAGACTTCTTATATTATTCTTTAATAAGTATGAATTTTACTACCATATTTCACATCCACGTCAATGAGGTGTCATTTCGTACGAAATCGATAACGCTCTACAACTTTGTAATTCACTTTTCCCCTCTATCTCATACCGTTTTCGAGATACGAAAGCTATCGCCTCAGTTTTCCTCCAGGTGGAGCTAGGAAGGTCTCACTGGTAGCGCATATCCAATTTACTATACCTAGACACCACGTTTATAAAAATAGCAGCAGCCGTTCCGAAATTAAGGGGGTGACAAGGGACTTTAGTGGGGATACTGCATACTCGGATATTATGTAACATAAAGCCAAACTTATATCTATAATTTTGTTTTACAATCACGTATTAAAAACACAGTAATTATTGAAGACTATTATTATTTGTTACTAACGCTCCTCTAGTTCATCTTTTTACCATTTACTGCATGTATCGTTTGTATTTCATTAAATTCTGCCCTTGACATTTGCACGAATCGCTCGGCTTGACACGTTTATGATCACAAGGCTATAAAAAGCTTAAATAATATTTTGCTACATTATAGCTTGACAATATGAACTTTCATTTAGGCTGCGGATTATTGCTTTAAGTAGTTTCCTGCAATTGTAAAAATAAATCTAACTTCAGATGAAAATGTTAAAAGGATATTTTTTTTTTTTTTTTTTTTTTTTTTTTGCTGCAGGTATCTGTTTTATAAGAAGTGCATTAGGGGAAGATCTGGTAGTATCGGAAAGCATCCAATAACGGACGAGCGTTTTTTCTAACATTTGCTGCAGATAGTAGCATTTTTAAAGATATTTGTTTGGGGAGTTTGGGGAAGGAAGAAAGCTCATAGATACTGTTGTATGTCAAATGATAGTGCGCTTTTGACCCATAAAAGAAATTGTTTTTTTTTTACTATTGTTTAATGTGAATGAAAATAACTTCAGGATGTCATATTTTGCCTGGAAATGCATATTAGATGCTTCCTTTGTTCATTGCTTCAAAAAGCGTTTACTCATAAGACATAAATTTGTTTAAACTTATTTATCAGTAGCTTGCAATCAATGCCTTTGTATATGATTTTCGGGCAGTATCGGATAGAGGTGTTGCAAGTTGTATCGGACACAGATTAATGTTTATTTGAATTACATACCAATGGAAATCTCTTGTTTTGTAAGACATTATGGGTAAATAACATCAGAGTTGGGAATTTTTTACCAAAAAACTAAACACATAATGCATTTGTTTTTAAAACGAATTGTTAGAGTTTCAAAGAATATTTTTTTTTATTTTCCCATTTACACTTCTTTATTATCAGTCTTAACATCTGTGCTTTTATAGTTTTTAGAAAAGTAACTCTGCTTGATAAAAAAAAAAAAAAAAAAAAAAAAAAAAAATTTTGCATAACCAAAAGTAATTCTCTGCTTGCACATTTTCTTTATGTCCGATACAGCCCTCCACTAGTCTTTTTTTTTAAAGTGATATCATTATCCGTTGAAGCATTCTTCACTACTAAAGCTCGAAGTATTGGTCATTTTACTATGGTGCACCCAGTGAAGAGCCAACTCTAGAAAAGTGAGTTCTAAGGTTATTTATTTTGTAAATAGAGCCATAATGTTTTGTATGGGATGTAATCTGGTCCAGCTGGATGGTTAATGCTACCCGACCTTACCCTTCATACCAAAAATGTTTTGTTCATGAAATTTTGATAAGTTATTCAAGATCTAAAAATAAACATTCTTACCGTCGAAATTTGTTCAGTATATATAACAATAAAGGAACAGAAAATTTCATGTTAGTTTTTGCATGTTTTCAGTTCAGTATACAGGGTTATTCAGCATTCTCTCGCGGTTTTGGAAGGCTTATAAAAATATATTACCAATAAAGCAACAAATTTGACTTTATTGAATAAAGAACAGTTTTTGTGGTGGCGTAAAAGGGCATGATATGGTAATTTATTTTAAAAAGAGAAAAATCTCAAAAAGACTGGTGTTTGTCCCACGAGAAGATCATACAGGGCGGCAATAAATTAGAATAACCGCCAGACTGTCGACGATAGTGTCAGTCTAATCAAAATATTTATAGCACAACGAAATATACCGGGGCAACAGTCCCCGCCACTGCAGGATGATTCGGCTTAGGGCGGATACGGCATGCAGTAGAAACCACCAGCCTATGAAAATAAGGGGCATACGATTAGGAGCCCCGGCGAAAGAAAGAAAAAGAAGAAGAAAAGGGAACCCAGAGAAGAGTGAGCCAGAAGCGTCCCAAGAAACCTGACCATGATGACATGTGAAAAAGTGTGTGCTGATGCTACAAGTTACATATAAGAAGTGACGTGTTATGTTTATGCGATTATATTTTGTGTGAGACACGCCGACAGTGCTACCATCATGGCGGAGATCGTGAGAACATCGGTTCTTAATCCACGCATCTGATTTGGTGAATATATTCTATTTTTCTAGTTTACGTGAAAAGTGCCCCTGTGTACTATTAATCTAAATATCGCTTCCTAATACCATATCTCCTCAGATTTCTATATCTTAGCGAAGGACATGCTTGTGTTTGTTGATTGTAATAATTAAAAAATAATTTTAAGTATCCTGAATAAAATTATGTTAGTTTTTAGTTTAAATTTGTTAAATTCTTTTCAGTATTTTTTTTAGCCTTTTTGTATTTTATTTAGATGAGTTACAGGAGTACTAGCCAGGAAAGTTAGTTTGCGGCGTATCACCATACGATCACTTTCGGATTTCTTTAATGGTAATAAACAGTTACTTTTATCACGGACTGCCACCACAGTTTTGTTTCATAAATGTTCAATATGTGAGCCTTTCATGATGCGGCAGGTATCAAGTCTAAAGTCAAATTCTTACCTCCCCACACTTGCTTTGAAATGTGGCGATAAATGGTAGTGAACACGGTTGTGATCCTTTTGGCGTAAATCTTTTAAGTCATGAGGCATAGGGGCCACGAACACGCAATCTTTTATGTAACACCATAAAAAATCGCATGGAGTAAAAATTCGGAGAGCGAGGTGGCCACGGAAGAAGGCGATTGTCGTCGTCAGAACCTTTACTAATCCAATGACGAGGAAGCTCGTTATTTATGAAACAAAACTTGTAATGTTTCTTTCTCCAGAAAAGTCAACTTTGTTGCTGTATTGGTAATATATTATTTTTTACGAGCCTTCCAAGCCCGGGAGGGAATTCTGAATAACTCTGTAAATTCACCCATCAAAACATATGCATTAAAGAACTGAGAATTTCTGATGAAATAATATACTGACAGAAATTGCCAACCTTGTTTTACTTCATTAGACCAAAATTGTTTATAAGAATAAAATAACTTGTAAGTATGTTTAGTAATTAGTATGTCTAATTAGTTTAAAATAAAAATATTAATGAGTAGTCTGTCTGTAGAAACTTTCTCTTTCATGTAATAATATGAAAAAGAAATCCGTTCTAATATTTTTCCTACATTTCACTTTGTACATTTTATTTTCAGTACATGCCCAACCTACATAAATAAATTTAGTAAAAAGCAGGGCATTTATGTAGCTTACAGATAATCTGCTGAAAATGTTTGCAATGTGTGTGACAGTAAATTTCACCTTGCTTTAAATTTCCTTTTATGAAACTTTTCTTTTATTCACCAAAGTAAAAAAATATTACGAACAAAACATTTAAGAGACTATTTCATGTAATTCGTAACATTTCCCGCTGAATACTATGTAAACAGAGAGACGTTTCATCATTAGATGTCACGCCTTTGTTTAAGTAGCTAGACGAGAAATTTCTTTTTCCATTTGCCATTTGTATCAATTTCCTCAGCGACGAAGATTTACTTAAGGCTATATGCCTCTAATTGGCCTTAGAGTGGAGATAATCATAGAACAACTACCTTAAAGTAATGTATACCTCGTCTTAAGTGTACAATAAATTGATGACTGATTCTTTTACTGCTTCATCACTTTTTCTCGTACTGTATATGAATAAAATTTTCCTGGCATTTTCAAATATTGGAAGTATGTTTTATTCAGTACTTTTATCTATAGAGATAGCTACCACTTTTATTTCAAAGAATTTGATACTTATATAGAAGTAGAATAAAATGCGCAAAACATATCAAACTTTTGTCACTTCGCGTGTAAGCTTTGTGCGTGATTCTTGATCTTCATTCGTAGTTGTGTTTCATTAAAAGTATAAAGGAGAGTCTATCAATGTCTAGGTTGTTTGCTGTATTCGTTACGGTGGCAGTCAGTCGAATAGATGGAAGTGGTTTTGTCACATGAAGCTACCGTTACATGCCTCAATATGTATCACAGTGTGGTACAACGATCGTGAAATCAGTTTTAATTCGGAGAATATGTATATCTAACTAAAGTCACAGAAATTGTTAAAAACCGTTTTCTGCCTCATTTGGTCCAAAGGAGGAGAAGCATTATTGACGCAGATAATTTTATCGCATCAGAGAAAAGATTCCCGCTATTGTAGTGCAAAGATGCCACCACAATGAAGGTTTCTGTATCCCCTTGAACCGACCACAGAAAAGGCTTTGTTTATGTTTTGCATGAGTGCACGTTTTTGGACCAGACTGGTCCGATCCCCTGATTTTGGAGCGAGTCCAGGTTCCCATTGGAGAGAAATTCAAGGATCTGAAGGAAACAATGCATTTGATATAACTAACTCAGCATTTCTGGAAGGTATAGTTAAAGTGATTATGTATTCACAAATTGAGAAAGGTTCCTTCTTGGAAGTCACATTGAACTGCATACTTTCTACGTAAGAACTTAGAATGGTATAAGTTATCGGGGCGAGATCTTTGATATATATGTCCCTCCATATTGGTAATGAATTCATTCTGATAGATGACAATGCTATATCTCACCGAGTTATGCTTGTTGACGATAATTCTGAGGGTTACGGTTTGCGGAGAATAGAATGGCTAGCTCAATCTCCTGGCTTGAATCCGAAGACAATGTTTGGGAGTAGCTTCGCAGTGAAATTTCTGCTTTAAGTCCTTCTCTAATGTTTTTAAATGACCTGGAGCAAGGGTTACTTCGTGTCTACTATTCGTGTCCCATTTAGATAAATTAATTGGCAGCATAAAAAGTCGATGCTACCCCCAAGTAGTACGCATCCGTTCTTAAAACGTTGCAAAAACGTTGAATCGCCTACCGTTCCAGAAACGTCAAGCTGCAACTCAATAAAATCGCAAATTTGTCATCGTTTTCCTCCGATTTAACGCCCATTCTTTTCACGTTTTTTAAACGTTTGCCTAAACAAAAAAAAGGTCGAATATACATCTATTTAGCCACCATTTTCAAATGTTTTAAAACTACTGCAGAAATGATAATGTGTCTATTTAGCGGCCAGACGTGTGGCCAGAAATGACGTGTGGACTCAAGTCCTGATTATCGCACGTGCACTTGGAGCCCTTGAAAGGAGTCTATATGCAGATTTAGGTTGAAAAATTGACCTTAGACAAATACACCCATATCAGCATGGCGATTCAGATGTAGCACATAATTTGAAAGGTGCCATCAACACGAAAATGTAATCAGTTACTAGAAGGGCTGTGAAAAAATAAGCCAAGGCAGATAGCAGGCCCGACGAAAAGTTTTCTGGCCCCAAGGCAGGTTTCGGACAGGTTGATAAAATTTCCATCAAATTACGACCCACCCCCTAAAGCTTAGGGCCCAGGAGCAATTGTCTCTCCTGTCCCCCCTATCGGTGGGCCTGGCAGGAAATAAAGGTTGAAGATAATAAGCACGCAACTCCCGCAATGACAATATTACTAAACGTTTATGATAAACGGTTTATCATAGATATGTTATTTTAAATGTTAAGCTACATTTATCTGTAGAGTATACTAAAATTTCACTAAATAAAAAAATATTCAAACTATTTTTTTCTAGTTTGTATTAGTTATAGTAATTAAAAAATGAAACTGCGTAGGGCTAGACTCGCCCCCCCCCCTTAGAGCCGAGCCCTGGATCGAGGGGTCCACCCCTGGATCCAGGGCTCGGCTCGGCAGGGCGGGCTCGGCTTTGTGGAGACCATACTCAACACGTTGCGTGATGATCATTTTTAATGATGTAAATATTTAAAACAAATAATGATATTTTAAATTACATAAATCTTGTTCAAGATCGTCTGTAAAAAAGGAAAACAAAAAATAGAAATAATAATAATAGTGATTGAAATCAACTGCTAATGTCATTTGCTCCATGATATATTTTTTCTGTAATAAGAAATTTGCATAAAAAAACCACGAAGTATATTTATTGAAACATATAAGGGGTGATCAAATGAAAAGGTACGAAATGACACGGTGAGTACAAATGTAGACTTTATTCAAAATACACACCATTGGCCTGAGCACAAAGATCACACTGATGAACAAGCCGCAGGATTCCTTGTTCCTAGAATTCCTGTGGCCGTGACGAGACCCAGTCCGTCTCGGCGTCCTTGAGTACGTCGTCCGAGTTGAAGCGCTTTCCTTTCAGGTTTTCTTCAGTTTACCAAACACTTGGAAATCGCAGGGCGACATGTCCGGACTGTAGGGCTGATGATCAAGCTGTTCCTACTAGAACTTGGCCAGTTCCTTGGCGAAAATGGACACTCCATTTTCTCATTGACTTGTGGGACACACAGCCTTCCCTGTATACGGTCCTCATCCGGCGATGAGTAGTGGCTGGTTTAACACCTTCCAGTGTCAGAAATCGGATAACACCTCCATGTTCCTCAGTCGTCGAATTTTGCAATGTGAACGCCATCCTGTCCTCACACGCACTGCCCCGTCAATTGGACGTAGGAGGGTGCTTTTTACAAGAGCTTCTGCTCTCTCCTGCGGCCCCCCGCATGTTCCTATCCACACAAAAGGCTCCAATCGCATTCCTAGATGTCTCGCTACGTGCTCTCATAGCTGCATTGGCAAATAACGGTTAGGTTGTTGTGACGTTTCGTACCTTTTCCTTTGATCACCCGTTGTATAGTCAAGCAATCTTTTTAAGTTTGTTTCACATGTGCAGGGTCAAAATTTAGAATAAATTTATGACTTCTTTCATAACTTTTCATCGACATCTCCAAAGTTTTAACTTTGTGCCACAGAATCTGAAAGAAATACAAAAATACTAATTAGGAATATAGGTTTGTTTTTTTTCGGGGGGGGGGAATGTTGCGGATTGCTTCTATACAACCCTTTCCTATAATTTATAATTAACACAATTTACATTTCTTCCCATAGTTATGTAAGTTTTCATGTTTCGTTCTCTTTGGGAAACGTTCTTTCTTCTCTGATTCCGAAATCAATGTAACATATTTTCATCGCAATAAATTCTGGATCGTGATTAGCCATCATCATCCTAGTGAAGTAGCAATGGTGAGGCAAAGGGCCTGGCTACCTCAGGCAGCAAACTAAAAGCAAAGATAGGAGCTGGCAGAACACCCAAACTTAGAAAGAATAGTGCGGTAAACTGAAGGACTGCAATGAGAACGAATAACCTTCGCTACGCCAATACATCTTCCTAGATTACTTAAATCATTACTGCACTAAAACAAGAAGAAATTATTTTTCAACATTCTGGGAAGGAGGATCCTGCACGTGCTGTAAATCATAGTCTGAACTTCTTAATTCCACAGCTGGATTATTCCTATTAGGTAAATTCCATATTCCATTGCCACATAAATTGCCAGATCTGGAAAGAGTTTTGTGTTTGTGGTTTTCTTAAGATAACACAGGCCTGCGAAATTGAAGTTTTTGAAAAATACAAAAGATGTGTTTGCTTATTTTTATATTATTTGGTGTGCTGATTTCGAAATTGACCTCATTTTCCCCCCATCACATCAGGATTTTTTGTTAAATCAGTATCGATATTTTTGTAAAATCCTATTTGAAAAAGAATTCTCACGAACAATTTTGCATGTAATATAAAGCAGCACTAGTTTTTATCCATTTAAATCTATGTAAAATAATCTATTCTTGGTGAGGCAAAATGATTTTCCATCATTTCATGTTATTATTTGTTTTTTATTGGTTTAAATGGATGAAAACCACTGTTGCCAGATCGCACGAGTCGACTCTGGTTGAGAGAACAGAAATTATGGTACAGCTTCTAGAAAAAGAATACCAGTATACTATTTTAATCTGTTTTTATTAAAGTATCTTACTGATAATATTAAAAGATATTGACCAAGAGGAGCAAATGTATGTATATCAATATTGCAATTTGAAGCAAATTTTAAACTGAGCAAAGAACAAAACAAATAAAAAAATGTTTCTATTTAAGTACGTACTCTTTTTCCTTTGAAACTTCTTTTCGACGTTCTTGGTTTATGTTTAATCAGGCCTATCTCGCGTTAACATCCAACAATAGTCAGCGATCATATTCTTGTCCCATCTCCCTTGATATTTACGTTCCATATCTTTGATGTCTTGGTGGAACCTCTCACCCTGTTCTTCGCTGACTCATCCCAAATTTTCAGGAAAGAAGTTTACATGTGAGTGAAGGAAATGCATTTTGAGACTCATGGAGCAACCCAATGCTTGAAATTTGTCCAGCATATTCATTACAGTTGTTTTGTAGTCAGGATGCTTGTAATTACCCAGAAATTTGCTAACGATATCTTTGAAGGCAACCCAAGCTTCTTTTTCTTTTGTTGACATGCTAGTCTCAAATTCTTTATCCTTCATAAGTTTGCGGATATCTGGACCAACAAAGATTCCCTCCTTCAACTTGGCTTCGGATAAATATGGAAACTTTTGCACAGGTATTTGAAATATTCGCCATCTTTTGGAATTGCTTTAACAAACTGCTTCATTACACCTAACTTAATATGGAGAGGGGGTAACAATACTTTTTCTGGATCAACTAGGCTGTTTCTGATAACATTCTTCATGCCTGGTTCAAGTTTCTGTCTTTTTGGCCATTCTTTCTTGACCCAATGTTGACTCTTATCACGGCTGTCCCACTCGCAAATAAAACATGGGTACTTTGTATAACCGCCTTGTTGACCAAGTAGCATGGAGATAACTTTCAAATCCTCGCAAATGGTCCAACCATGGTCGGCATATTTTATTTTGGTGAGGACGAGAGACAGGTTTTCGTAGTATTCTTTTAAATGCACCGAGTGTCCATCTGGTACAGATGCATACTGGTTTCCGCGATGAAGAAGGACAGCTTTAAGGCTCCTTTTCGAGGAATCTATAAACAACCTCCATTCATCTTTATTGTAAGTGATATTAAATTTGGTCATCAATCCAGGAACATCAGAACAATGCACCAGATTTTCTTCTTCCTCAAAATACTCAACAAATTCCTTTTCTCTATTCCTGTACCAATAAAAAGAGGTTCCCTTGGCCAATAAGTTTTTTTCTTTTAATCTGGAGTCCAACAATTCAGCGGCTTCTTTTGAAAGGCCCAGATCTCTCGAGTGAGATCATTAAGTTCAACCCGAGAAAAAAGCTGAGGGGAATCACCTCCAGAGGGCTTATATTCAGTATTAGAGGCAGTAACTTCTAGGTGTTCTGAGGCACTGGTACACCGGGTCCATGAGGAACGGATCGAATGGCCGATGGAATTCTATCAGGATAGGAAATTAGCTTGTAATTTTTCCGGTTAAACCCACGAACATGGCAGGAACAAAAGTAGCAATCATCATAGTGGTTTTTTGGTTCCCTCCATGTCATAGGAATTCCAAAGCGTAAAGCAGGCTTCTTCCCTTTCAACCAGTTTCGCAGATCATTGAGACACTTCACACAAACTTTATATCAGGAGCCCACGATTTGTCCTGGTCTCCGAGTTTCATGCCAAAATACGCAAGATAAAATTGTCTAACATAATCTGTAATGCTCCTCATATGGTTTTTGATAACACTATATTCACCGCATATATAACAAAAGTCATCTGGCAAATTTTCACAACGTCTCGAACTCGAAGCCATGCTTCACGAAAATCACAGAGTAAAGCAAATGTTAAAATTATTTCTGTGATGTCCACTTGTCACTATGTCAGAGAATGCGTCATACTATATAAGACTACACTCCTAAGAGGTCAGCGAACCAACAGGAAGATCTGAGATAAGAATTTGCAAGACGCTATTGGTTATAGAGGTACCGCGACGTGAAGGGAGGGATGGCGAAGGTGGCGGAGGGGGGTAATCACATAGGGTTATTCTGTAGGTTTCAGTTTCTCCATGATAGAATGATGGTCAATCACAAATAAATAAAATGGCCCAATATAAATCTATGGTCAGGCAGGGAGCGAAGAAATTCAACCCGAAACATTTTTATGGTAAATGTTGATAAAAATCGAATTTTTCAAAAAAACGTGACCTGATAGAAATTTTTTATTACTATTTTTGAAATCAGCATCAAAAAATATAATAAGTTCAGTTTTCAGTTCCCTTGTATTTTTTTCATCGCAGGCCTGTGTAATTAGTACAAGGGATTATTTCAGATTCCATGTTTTTAACAGTCAGAATGATGTTGCAGTTTTCTGAAATGCAAAACAAAAGCTAACATCACCTGTACCGAAAACAGCAACAAGAATTTAGCAGCCACTAATACATACCTACACCTAGCATACATGCGGCAAAATCACAGCCTTGGTTACTCCAATAGCCTGGGTTCCGCCACATCGATTTAGCTTTCTCAAGGGAGGATTCCAACTAATGGGGGGGGGGGATGAAGTACATTCATACTATAAAATTTGATTGACAGTAAATTTTACAATAAATATCTGGCAAAAATGAGCAATAGGAATAAAAATTTATAAAATCTTAAATAAAAAGAGTAAATTTTGTCGATTATTATTGAATTTTTAATTTTTTAAAAATTTTAATATAAAGTTTTTAATTCCTATATAAAATTAAAATCCTTTTAACCGTATACTATTTTGAGCGATGTATTAAAAATGTAACTGGTTGTAATCAGTCTTTGTGTGTAGACTGAGGGAGTCCTCCCCCCCTTTTTATACTCCGTGTACACATATCAAGGATAACGAACTTTTCTGGACTGTCTATAAATAGCATGCATAAATTAACAAAATTTTAATTGTCTTTCTTAAAAATCTGAAGTTCAATTTTTATACTATTCCTTAACTACATAATATAATGTTCGAACTCGGGTATCAATATAAATTAATAAAATGTTACAAAATGGTTTCTAAGTAGTTGAATTATTATTTTATTTTCATTAATAAAAATGTAATTAATTAAGATACACTACATTGATCGCATTGAGAAAAATAAATTAATTTTACTGCCCCCTATTGTTATGGTGGATGACAAACATGAAACATGAAATATTGTCTGACTGATTTACTTTAAAAACTTTTACCTTACTTCAATACTTGACACCATGGCGAGTTGAAAAATACTTCCCTTTGCTAAATACGGCAAAGGGAAAGGAATATGCATAAGAATATACGGACAACTATTTTAAAGACAACCTTTAAGGGAAGCGACTATCCAATACGCTTGCCTTTCTTCAAGTAAACATACACCGAAGAGCCATTGCATTATGACTACCCACACATTTTTCAATGAACTCGTCGGGATGACATGGAGAGTACGCAATATGTGGGAATGGTATTTATCTGTTGCTGGACAAGGTAAGGAATCATTCTTGAATTTACGTTTGTGAGTGATGGGAAAGGCCGTTGATCTAAGCGAATTTGATAGCGGGCAGATTGTAATGGCCGGAAGACTCGGAATAAGTGTCTCCGAAACTGCACAACTGGTCGGTTGTTCACGATCTGCCGTTGTTAGTATGTATAAAAAGTGGATTAATGACGGTGAATCCAGCAACAGATGCCAAGATGTTGGACGTCCACGACTCATCAAAGAAAGAGGACGCTGGAGTCTCTCCCGCCTAGTACAGCAAATCGGCGGCCGACAGTGGCTCAGTTGAAAGCCCAATACAATGCAAGTTCATGTGTTTTGGAACACACAATTCGGTGGATACTGTTGGATATGGGACTGCAGAGAAGACGTCCCACGCGTGTGCCTCTGCTTACCAAGCGTCATTGTCAACAACGCCTACAGTGGGCATAAGAACATCGAGACTGGACCACGGATATGTAGGAGAGAGTTGCCTGGTAGGATGACTCCTGGTTTCTCCTTCATCGTGTCGATGGTCGTGACAGGGTAGGCCGTCTTCCAGGAGAACAGCTGCTCCCCTCTCCCGGGTAGCTCAGAGATCAAACGCCACCATGTTCGAATACAATATCTCGACTTTGTATGGCCGCTGCTTAAATGTTTGGTAAAACTTGTCTCAAGTATCTACCAAGAACACGTGGCATCCATGCCCAGGGGAGTTTCTGCTGTTTTGAAGGCAAAAGGAGGCGCAACGCGTTATTGGGTAGGTGGTCATAATGTAATGACTCTTCGGTGTATATCGTTAGCTGAAATACAATCATTACAATAATATTTCTAATCCATATTTGAATGAGTAGCACGGCATGCCGTTTAGTAATGGCGGATGTAAACAAGCGACCGCGTTGGATAGAGACTTGCCCTTGCTGTAACAGAAGAGATAACCTGGAGTTCGCTTGCTGCAGCTAAATATCTCAAAACACAACGCAAATATACGCTTATTCAACGTTTTTAAACGCCCTAAACATGGTAAAACTGATTAATATGAATCGGTCGCAAATTGGTTTTAAAAACGAAATTTTAGCAACATAAAGAGCAGGGTAAAATGTATCCCAAAATGCAACATTTCTGCCACGTCACAGATTCGGTATATTTGCAACGTAACCAATATAAAATCTTTGAAACAAACAAGCAACGGTTCTTCCACTTCAGAAATTGGAATATTTTCAACTTAAAGAACATGCAACTGTTGAAACCAGACTGCAACGTTTAAAAACCGTTACGTCCTACCTGGTACCACTTCATTTCAGAGGTAAAACACCCATTTTAAAATTAAACGCCGAAAAAAGGTGGCACATCTTAAATGTTAGAGGCCAGTAAATAGTAAAATATTAGAATGTACAAAGAAATATTGTGTTTATTGCCCTACCTGTACAATGGTTGAATTAGACAATATAGAGAGTTGATAAATTAACTAGGTTCAATTAAAATCAGATGACATTTTCTTTTCCTTAAAAGTATTTACACTGAACCTTCATTTATGAAATTAACTGTTACTATAAATGTTAATTTCAATGAAAATATAGTTAAGAGATAATGCAACTAAATAGATTTGGATAGCGGAAAAATGGTATAAATATTTAATAAAAATAACATTTTAATATGTTAGGTTTAAAACGGCGTTTGAATCTCGGATTTAATTTTACATAGTAAAAAAATGCTGAACTAAATCATTAGAAATCTCCTGCAAAATACTTTGTCACAGGTAAGCGTTTCATCATCAGGTTCTTATATAGACATAGAATAATTTTTTTATAAATTTAATCCATTTTAACAGTTAAATTACTTCTTTTAGTTAATATGTATTACTATTTTTACATTATTATTATTTTTTCAACCATAAAAAATAATTTACAATTGAAATATTTGATGAAAACTTGGTTAAATTAAGTTATTAAAACATTAATTACCTGGAGTTCGCATGCTGCAGCTAAAAAATTAATTTTATTTCTGTCTCAGGTTTAACTTGCTTATGCGTTCATTTTTCCATTGGCATACCTTTCAGCTACATGTATAAATTTCTTCATTTATAGCTCACAAAAGGCACTATGTCTAGACGGTAAAACAAAGAAATAATAAGGCAATAAAATTTATGCCTTGGTAAATCTCATTTCTATTTTGTTGCGAACACACCCATCTCAGGAAACATTTCATGGTAGATCAACGCCGATGTAACTTTTTTATATTTTGGTAGCGCATTAACTCTATGAAATTAGTGAGCTGTACTACATGAAATCGCCCGTATAAAAATTTTGTAGCTCTTTGTCCCTATGAATGATGGGGACCTGAAATATTTTGATAATAGTTTTTGTGCGTTGTATTTGGAGCCTTGTAAATGCTAGGGGGACTTACTTTGTTGTTCTTTTGTTTTTTTTTTCACAATTTCACAAGTTCTGAGGTTAATACAGAATGAATGTTTAGTAAAAGAAAAAGAAAAATAGTGGGAGATAAGTTTTGTAGTTCAAATTTTCAGCCTGAGTACGAAACAGCATTTTTTATTTATGTTAATAACAGTAATTTTATTGTATATAAACTTTTATAATCAACATTTCAACATTTTAAAAGAGATATTACTATTTCTTCTCTTTTTTATTACTACAATTAACTTAGTTGTAAAGGAATGCTTTGACACTATTGCTGTCAGACTTCACAATTTAGAGTATCTTCTAAGCGGAATAATTCACGATTAAGCGCCCATCTTCTTCTTATGTTCCTATGTTCCAACCTAATGAGAAAGCACAAATTTCCCACAGATTTAACGCTTCACTTCCCAGTATACGCAATGATCTTGACGAGAGATTCATTTAAGTACGCCTCACTGCCAACGGGAATAGCAACCGTTTCTAACTTTTTATTTTCACAAATGTGTAATAATTTAATAAAAAAATCTGCATTTTACAATTTTCGGTTGAAATTTGGTAAAATTAGAAAGTTATAATTATCCGACACTCTTTCCTCGAAGTGTGTTAAATAAATGTTTAAATGACTTTGGATTCTTGAATTTTAATCTATTAGTTTTATGAGGCGACATATATTTGGTTAAACAAAAATAATTTTAGCAAGAAAGTTAAAGATAACTAACTCTGTGTAATGTCACGCGAGTTGAACATTAATTTATATTTTGTTAGTGTCTGTGTATGTTATTTTTCTTTAATATTTCGCTTTATAATGGTTTAAAGATAGTCTAGGTTTAAAGATTAAAGAGGAAAAACAAACTTATATTGAGTTTCAATGATGTTTTTCTATTTTAAATTTCCATTTTTATCATGTCAAAAAACGAGGGGAATTCAGTATAAATTAACTTCATTTTAAAAATTAATCAATGAGCTTTAAAAATGCTATAATAGTAATATAAATATAAAAAAAAAACTTCTGCATTACTTAAGAAGATAGTTGCTATAATTCTAGTCCTTTTTTGATGATATTCTGTCAATAAAATATCAAATGTTTGCTTTCTTTATTATGATCTAGATTTTAATATTCTACTTAAATTTTTAGCGAATTTAAAGTTTTTTCTGCTTAAAGCAAGAAAACTAATAAATGTGTTATTTATTCAGAGCTAACTTAATAACTTACAAACGATTAAGAAAGCGAGAACTTTGCAATTATTACAAGTTTTACATGACAAGTTTCTACACTGGAAAGCATTTTAAATTCTATTATTAACACGCAAAGTAAAATTTATCTAAGTATTATATTTTCATCTGCAGAGCTCTCTTTTCATGAAAATATTTTCCTTGGTCCGGAATAGGAAATATTAATCCCGATTTAAAAGGGAGAAATATTTTCCCTCGAAAAGAATACTGATAGAAAATATAGAATATTGATCGAAATAGATTTATGGTTCGAATGAAAAGATTATTCTATTTCATTATTTCAATCCAGACTGGAGGAGAAAGATTCTGATTTGATCAATATCTCTTTATTGTTTAATGTCAGCTTTATTTTATTTGAAGGAATGAGCGTTTTCGAACAGAGTATTAGTTTGTTTTACGAAAGAAACGAAAATACTTTAAACAGAAATGAAATATTTAACAATTTGTCTGGCACTTTAACAATGTAATTAGAAAATAGTTCAGAAAACTTGGTTTTTAAGTACAAATTTTTAACGAACACTAACGAAATAATGATTAGCTTAAAAGTGTAAAAAATATTTAATGGTATTTGATAAAAACTTCCAATGAATGCTGAAGAAAAGAACTGCAGATACTTATATTTTATCTCGCTTTTTAAATACGGATTAGGAATAACATAAATAGAAGGCATTAAGATTAGGATTAATATTCTAAAGTTTAGGCACTGGGAAATGATTCCTTTTGATATTAGTTTATTGACAAATGAAAAATCAATCCAAATTATTCTCTGAAAGTTTGATTTTCTCCTTGACGGTGGCATGACAAGATAATCATAAATGTATCTCGTCTGCCAGAGATAATCAAATTTCCAAATTAAATTCTACAAAAATTTGAAAAAATGTCTCTTCTGTCAGAATCATCAAGCATATTTTAAAATGGACGACGAAGGTTTGGAATGTACTTCTAATGCATGTGAAACTCGCAGTTTTAAAAAGTACAAAAAGAACTGAATACAAAGCCTTATAAAAGACACACAAGAATAATAAAAATATATACACATTAAGACAGTTAGTTTTTATTATCTGGTTTTGTTCTTTACTGATGTACTTAAATTGGATCGATTAATGTTTATTATTCCGTTTCCCCTACTTCTGTAAAAATGGACACAGTGTATTTTCGCACTTTGACCCTTCTTTCTCGATATAAAATTGTCTCTTTTATTGTTCATATCAGAGCATTCGCACATTCAAACATCGGTACTATAACAAAAACGCCGTTGTCTTTTCAATCAAGTTTATTCTATATCAGAAGGATTGCCATTTGAATTTGGATAAAATCTTTTTGCACATACATGGTTTCATTACATCCTTATTTTTTTCTTTGTCTGAAATTTTGCCTTCTATTTATGTTATTTCAACTACGTTCAAAACTTTTCTATGTTTCTGAAGATTTTAATTCTCCAGTAAGAAATGTCTACTACGTGGCGCTTTGCACAAAAATATAGCAAATTTAAGAGTTGAAAGGGGTAATTCAAAATGTACGAACAATTTACACATTTATTCAATAGTTTTTGAACATTTATTAACTAATTTGGGTGATTTAGTGAGCTGATTTCCCTAGTGGACATATTTTGAACTAAACTTTTTAAAAACTTCCTCGGGTGCATCTCGTGTACAGTCCATTTTCTAAATTTGGGAGCGATCTGCTATCTCGTTTCAACTGCAGAATGCTCTTTATTGGGGAATTTTGCCACCCTGTATATGCATAGAAAGTGCTTCTAATTCATAAAGAATCCGAAGAATCGAAAAGTTTACGAATTTTTAGAGTAGAAGCACGTTACACATTTCTAACGAAAAATAATGTTATTTATTACTGTAAATCAAAATATACATTTTGTAAATTTTATGTGAGAAAATACAACATTCACAAGCAAAGATACAAGCTTAATTTACGAATGTTTTTAGAAGCAAGTACAAAAAATACCTCTGATGAAACTATGCTTTTAAATTTCAGTTTTGGATTTATATATGTTAAAACAGTTGGATACTAGTGTATGCATGGTAAAAATATTACTGGTGATTTAATGCACACTATTAAATAATTATATTTGCTTATAAAAGGTATAGCAATTCTTATTTCAAATAACTGGACGCAATTTGATACTGCCAATATCGAAATTACCTTAATTTTCTATTAACTAAAGCGAAATTATGATGTGTAATTAGACTATTATGAATACTTTATACGATCATTTTTCAAGTTCCTAGTAAAGTTATCGTCTTTGAAGTAGAATTTTTATCCATGATTTAGTTTCTGAACTGTTAAACGCATTTAATTTGATCCTGAATAATTTAATACTTTCGAAAAGTGAGTTGAAAAGACGTTGTCAGCGTTGTTTAATATTTTTAAGCTTCTGTCTAGGTTATTAGTTACACGATATTTGTCAGACTGGATCTCTTTGATAATGGCATTGGGCCAAAAAAGGCCAGTTTAATCCTCAGCAGCTAAAACTAAGCAAATAAATGTAAAGTAGTACATGCATAATGAAACCGACATCAACAGCAGAAAAATATACCTCTCCCGAAACAGTTTTTTATTTGTAAAGATGCTTATATGGTGAGGTATTAATTACGAAATAATTTATGGCTAAAGTAGAAATTTAGTTTATATGTTCATGTTTCAGAATTAAAAATTCGCAAATTAAAGTAAAAATTTATTTATTTTTTCTACAAAATGATAAGCGGATGTAGGAGAAAAAAAATAACACTGTTACCTATAATTATTCTATGGTATGAGATAAGATGCATAAACAATTGTTTGGTGTAATTGTTATTTTTTCATTAATGTTTATCAAGTTAAGGAAATTAGTTGGTTCTAATATGCGATTGATAAGTACTAATACTTAAACACAATTACAAATTAAAGTTTGCACATTTTAAATTAATGGCTTTATTTATCTACTTGAAAAGATTTGTCTACAAGCGATGCCATTGTACATAGTGTTAAATATTGTTGGTCGGAAAGTACAGGGTGATTATAATTAAAGTTCTACTTTGAAACGACCAGAAAAGGAAAACTGCAGTACCAAATGTTACCAAACTTGGTAATTGTGTAAAGGTGGTCATGGAATTTATTATCGGCGGAAGAAAAAGTTCAAAAATTCAACACCGGAGGCAAGGACGTATTTAAGGGGGGGTCAAGGGGGTCCAACCCCCCAGAAATTTTGATTTATGTTACTAAAATTATAATGATATAGTGTCCTTTTGAGAAAAATACTGCCTTTTTTACCGTTTGGATACCCCTCCGAAATTTTTGGACCCCCAAAATGTTTTTCATGGGGGGGGTCGGACCCCTGAAACACCCCCTTAATTACGTCCTTGCTCCTGGTGTTGACTTTTTAAAATTTTCAACGCAGAGAATAAATTCCATGACCACCTTTACACAATAACCAAGTTTGATAACATTTGGTCCAATAGTTTTCCTTTTCTGATCGTTTTAAAGTGGAACTTTAATTATTATCGCCCTGGATTATCAAATTTAATTGAAAAAAAACACATTTGTAATTCGAAAAAAGTATTGTTTTGATAAAATTTAAAGGGAGTGGTTTGTTTAAAATGAGCATTGAAACCAGTTGCATATTTAACATTATCTAATTTTTTTAATGCCATAAAATTCAGGTTATTCTATGGAAAATTAAAACTATTATAATAGGAAAAACTTTTTTTACACAAATAAATGTTATTTGGTGTATAGATAAAGTTATCAACTATAGATGAAACCAGCCATTTATGATATAGTAAACTCCTACACATATTATTGCACAACTGTTGAAAGATTTATCAACATTACGTTTTAATAAAATGGCATAGAAGAACAGTTATCTGCGTATTTAAAGTCATTTGTTTGGTTTTAGAAACTAATAAACTTAATTACTAATAGTTAATATTAAATAGTTAAATGCTAGATACTTTCAGTTCATAAATATTCTACTAGTAGACAGTGAAGAATTCATTTTGACCGGTTTTATTATACTAAATAATGAACTGTACAATTCTTTCATTTGAGATAGAATGGAACACGAATTCTTAATAGATAGATATTCCTTAGATAAAGACTAAGTCTTTATCTAAGGATCGTTTTTCTACAAATTACTAAAAATATTTTACATTTTTATTTCCGCACGCGAAGAGCATTTTCTTGGTTTTTTACATGCTTATTTTTGAAATATAGGGTGAAAATCTTGCATCTTTCTACACCAGAAGACGATGTAAACACCACAAGGCATTTTAAAACAGCTTTTGTTTATTTTTTGGGGAAAAGCTATATAAGTAGACAGAAAATTATTAGTTGTCGATTTTCTTACTTCTTCATGTTTATATTTCCTAAAGTAGGAGGCAAAAATTTATGGTCTAAAGATGTAAAATAAACCAGACTATATAAAACTTTTACTTGAGAAACTTCGATGTAAAGTGGCTGGTGAAAAGTAACGTGACAGTTTATGACTGGAGTAGAATACTTAAGACTCCAGTAAAATATTTTAGTCGTTGTTTTTTATATTAAATTCTGCAGAGTTTTTTTTTGTAATACAATTTAACACTGGTTTATAAACTAAAATAGAAATGAATTGAAATTGCACTGTGTTATGATAGTGAGGCATTCTTATAGTACTCTGTTTTGACTTGCTTCAAAATAATAATTCAAAAAAAATTCCATATTTAGATACTCAAAGCACTTCAAAAAGTGTCTTTCGAATTTACGGAAAAAACTGTCAGTCAGGACGCCAATTTACTTTCGCTTGTTTTACAGAAGTCTTCCATATTTGTTTTTACAGATTATCAGTTTATTTTACAGAAATTTTCCGTTTTACTTCCGTTTACGGGAGGATTTCTGAAAAATAAAATGAAAATCTGTAAAAAATTACGGAAAAGTTCTGTAAAACATACAAAAAAATTACGTCCTGGCTGACAGTTTTTTTCCGTAAATTTGACAGACTTTTTGCAGTGTATAGTTACAAAAATGACATTCGTAATACCAGATGATTAAAGTAAAATAATTGTATTTAAGAATAATTTTATCGATTAATATTTTTAGTGAGTAACATTGGATTTCTCAAGATCTTTCACACAAGCCTTATAGTTATGATAGGGAGACTTGAATAACAGAACACACTAAGACTATTTTCTTTTAAAAACGTCATAATATGATCGCGTTTACAAAACTTAAGCAACTAATTGGGAATTGAATGTAACTTTCAGCTACCTAATTACCGAAAAAATTATGCTTTCTTGCCTAAAACAGATATTTCATGCTTTTTGAGTTTGGAATTGACGGAACAATTTTTATATCCTCGAAGGCTTGTGTTTGAAATGGTACAGTCCAGTATTCTTAGAAAGTGTACTTATAAGAATTTAAAGAATAAGTTCCCTCCCCCATGATATCGTTTGGCATAGTAGCGTAATGGTTAGCATACTGTGCTGACATTGCTACACGCCCAAGGTTCGATCCTCAGTTTGGATAAGGTTGGCTCAGCTTTTCATCATTTGAAGTAGCTGATAAAATGACGACCAAGCTTACATAGGGAACTAAACACTGGAAGCTCCGCGTTAGGCTGGTAAGTAGACATATGCTTTTGCAATTCAAGGTCCATAGTTATGAGGGCGTGGCTGGGCAGCGCAGTCCTTGGTCCTCATTTGGGTTGTTGTTTGAGTTAAGTTTTTGATATCATTTCCAGTTTTATTTTTTCTTCAATCCTTTTGCAAATCTGTTTATTGCAATCATGCATTGTTGACTTCTAAAGCACTGTATTACGTATTCCTTTAAGTAAATAAAAAAATAGCAAAGATTGTTTTATATATTAATATGTTAATAAAAATTCACATTTGTAATATTTTAAAAGAAAAATAAGTGTTAAAGGTCTGTGTATAATAAACCAAACTTTTCTAGAACAGTTTATCCCTGTCTGAAAATATTTGAATCGAGTATAAGAATACAAATTATACGTATAGGCACCGCATAGGTGATATGTGGCTAACGAGCTATTCTATCACACCTTGGGTTCGAATTCTGTCTTGGGCCTAGGTGTTAACATGTCCGTCCCTTCACTGGGAAAAACATTGGTCTCTTACTTGGTGCGCCCATAGTAAAATGGCCAAGACTTTGGGCTAATGCTGGATTGGTAAGTACCCGCTCTTAAAATATATATATATAGGTAGAAGAAAATGCTGTCCAACGAAAGCAAATACGCGCTTACATTTATTTACTACACATAACAACAACTACACATAACATTAAAATTTGTAAAATGTTTACATATTTTAAATGTTAATCTTGGTTACATAGGAATAACGAAATAATTATACTGCTTTAGATAAATAATAATTTGAAGAAAATTATCCATATATGTAGTTATAATTACTTCAAATTTGTGTAATAGAATGGCCATACTTTAACTATACTGTTTCCTACAGGATGTTACATATTTAAATTAAAATGTTCTTTTACTTTGAAATAACTCCAATAAATTTGATAAATAAAAGATTTCAAACCACTGTTTTTTTTTTTTTTTTTTTTTTTTTTTTTTTTTTTTTTTTTTTTAGCATTTTCTGAAACACAATTTTGCATTGTATAGGAATTGATCTAATATTTTGCGTATAAAATCTTTTGAAGAAATCAAGGACTTGTACGGAAATTTTTTCATGAAATACTAAAATGTAAATATTACCTTCTCCCTCACCAAATATTTCTCGAGAACATAAAATAAAAGTACACAGAACTAAACACCAAGAAATGAAATCCTTTCGAAAGATTCGAGAAAAAGGCCACATCCACGCATTCATATATTCAGATTCATAAAGATTTATACGAAAAATGTATCCTTGCAAGAACACATGTTCAGCTATTCTTCTGCTGAAAAAAGTATAATGGCAAGGATTACTTCCGATTCGTACCTCAGATCTTATGCTGAAATGAAGAAGTAGAAAGTTGTTTAGAGGAATAAAAGTGGATAGTAATCCATTCATATGTGTTATAAAATGGAGTATGAAAGGCATGAAAATATCCTTCAAAGAGACCAGAATTCAGCGGTCTTTTTGAAAGTGTGGTTTGTTCACATTATTTTGAATTTTGCGTGTTATTTTTGCATGCTTAAGATACACAGAGTAAGAAATCTACTTAAATTCTGAAAGAGGAAATATTTTCACAAAATGTTAATTTTTTTGGCCATTCAGTTTGCATTCGGAATGATTATGTGTGTATTCAGACCTTTTTAAGCATAGACAACAAACTGCATTGTTCAATTTGCTGTCCATGATTAGACAAAAAAAAATTAATTATAAAGTATTAACAAAAAGTATTACTTGATAGCTAATTATTCGCCAATAGATTGCGAATTAAAAACACGTCATTTGTATGTTTCCTTACTCATTTTGTACAAATTATTAAATGAAACTTACTTATGCTGTTTATTGAAAACGTGAAAATATCGTGGCTGACGAGAGAGACAGTTTGCGGTGCTGACATTATGGTCACACCCTCTCAAGAGTGTGACCAAACTGTCAGCACCGCCACCTGTCTTTCTCGTCAGCCACGGAAAAATAGTACAATATATGTAGGACAGATAAAAAATATTTTTTTCACAGAGCCTTTTTACACTTATTACACAGGCATTTTTTCAGTACTTTGGTCTACATTCAATTGTGTCTTCGGAACGGGTATATGGTAAATCTTATACCGGGCCTGATCATAGAAAATGGTAATTGATACACTATGGGCCGAATTTTCTAAATTGAACGTTGAAGCGGGTAGAAACGTCGATCGCACTCCGTCGTCTGCTTCGGAACGCGTTTTATCAATTATCATTTTCTATGAGCAAGCGCAGGAGAAGATTCACAATAACCTTGTTTCGGTGTCACCCTCAATATTAAAATTAATATAGGTTTTGATGCGTTGTCTTATATTTATCATATTGTAACGTTTATATAAAGAAAATTTCTGGAAGTATTAATTCCAAAGACATAATTAACGCTTTACTTTGAGTTACATTAATACTTAATGAAGGTGTGAAAGAATGCAATCAGAAAGTAGAGGACATTTTTGTTTCTAACCGACGTACAGCTTAAATAAATTTTTATAAGATTGGTCTTGCTGGGTGGAAGACCACAAATGGTAAATTTTGCGAGCACAGTCGTTTAAAAAAGGCTGTATCCTATGGAGATGTACGGTGGAAGGTGGTGATCGTAAGAAGACGATGAATTATTTTGTAAAGATTATAACTGGGACGACTTTGTAGTGAGAGCGACATAGTTTTAAGAAGACGATCGTATAGTGGGTCGCATTTTAAATTCACACTCGCAACGATGTCGAAAGGTGATTTATTCCCCTTAGGTAAGACGTACTTTCTTTCATACGGAACACGATGGCATACACAACGCGTCGTAGGGGTGAACATGCTTTTCGTCCCCACTGAACGAAGTCACACATGCACTAGAAATTCCTCATCAGAGCGACGAGGAAGGACAAACTCCAAAACCAAGAATAAAATTCGCTTTTGATGGCGCATGTCGATTTACTTCTTCTGAAACGTGATCACACAAACACTTTGAACTCTGGGCTAACACGTTTTACTTCAGGAGAAAAACACATTTTGAAGACCACATTCCCTTTAAATAAGGAGTCTCAGTCAACACCTTTAAACTTAAAACATATTGCTTTATTTTCACACTGGAACAGTCACTAATTTCCAAAACGCAGGATTATACATTTAAAACTCTACAATACATTGCATTCAAAAGTAAACTTGGGGAAGTGTGTTGACAAAAACATCACGGCGATCATATTAAAGCGGCCTGGTACCTCGGTGGGTGAACGCCTCCGTCACCATAAAGTGATCGGCATAGATGCGAATCCGTGCAACGCGTCGTGGTGGGCAAAGTCTCCTCACATGAAGTGAGTGGCTTGCCCCACCAAAAATTACTCTCCAACTGCTAAAGAAAAAACCGTTAAAACATGTGTCTATAGAAAGAGCCCGAACTTTCTGGAACAATTTTAGCAGGTGTTTTTCGAGCAATATGCTTCTTGCTCAGCAGAGAAAAACCGCAAACACATCTGTTTCAGCGGAGCAGAGAAAACATATGCGAGCGAAGAGGTGTTATGATTATTCTTTTAGCCGGCGTCAACTGTTATTTTATTTCAAAGCAGCTGATAAGAGGGAAATGATTTAGAAGTACGTTAATGCGCTGTAATTGAGAAGGCCAAGAGGAAAAATGAAAGCTTTAAAAGATAGTTATTATTAAAAACTTTTAAATTAGATTTAGAATAGATTATTAGTTTAAATTTAGATAATATTAATTAGGATTTGTATTAATAATTTTTCATTAAAAAATATGCACGTTGTGTCAACGTGACAGGCTGTAAAATAATTTTGTTTATATATGTGCAATTCAGTATTGACTACCAACAACTTTTACAGTCCATCTAATACAGATTAAAAAGTATTTAAGATTTTTTTTCACGGGTGGACACTTGCCAATAAGCATTCTCCGCTAGAAACTTCGCAGTGTTGGCCACTGTATTATGGGGACACCAAGCAGTCAATGTTACCCCTGTGAAGGGACGGGTGAATTCAAACCTGGGCAAAACCTAGCATTCAACTAACAATTAAAAACTAGAACTATTAGGTTGTAACGAAAGTTTCCCGCCACCGCAAACATCGTCAGAACACAGTTCTCGTTGGCGTATTTGCTCATATTTTGTGGAACTATTTTTGACATTTGAAAGAAAGAGGCTTACTTTATAACACTGTGTTGTGAAATCTCTGAAAAATATAGTTATCATTAAGTACAAGGTGTCTCCAAATGGAACTATAGCTCTAAAGGATTAGAACCATCATTAACTTCCAGTTGTGTTGCAAAAAGTCAGATCTAGAATATCAACAAATTATGAGTGCAGCTTTAAGTAATATTGTTGTATAATGTGACACTGTGCAGGTTTGGTACCGAAAGTTCAAATACAGTTATCTAAGGAGTTAGAAGTTAGTTTTTCAGGCAGATATGGCGGAAAGCTTTCGTTACAACCTGATATTTTAGTTAGTTGACAGGTAAATGAAAACTAAACTAATAGCTGTTAGTTGTAAAGTTTAATTAACTCTGCTCAACTACATTAATTTTATTTGAACAGAAAACTAAAACTAATCTAGTTGTACCAAGTTAGTTGAACAGTCAACTAACAACTATTAGTTTTGGTTGTGAGGTTCAGCTAACTCGGCTAAACCAAATTAGTTTCAGTTGAACAGAAAACTAAAACTAATTTAGTTGAGCCAAGTTAGTTGGACCTGACACTAACAACTGTTAGTTTCAGTTTTAGTTTTAAAATAACGGCTAACAACTAACTGTAATCTAACTATGCTTATGGGAGAGTTGGACATAATTATGTAAAATACTAGAATTTAAAGCCCGTTGTATATTCGATTACAACGGGCGCTAGAAAAAGTATTCGACAAAATTATGTGTGTACACTCCATATATGTAATCTTTGTCTACTTAAAATAAATAATTTCATATTAAATTTTTATTATATATCGAAATCGGAATTGCATTTTCTTCTAAAAACGTGCGAAAACTTTTCAAATTTCGCTTGGTACATCTCCTCTTATATCAATAATTCCTGCACAGGAAGTCATTTTATTTATGGAAAAAAGTTAACATTTTACAAGCCAATGTTCCCAATTGCGAGCATCAAAATAAAAATTTATTCAAAAGTGAAATTTTATCAATATTGACTGGAAGAAGCAGATAAAGTTAAAAGATGACTTGATTTTTTGAAATAGAAGTTCCCTATCTATCATGAGTGGGAAACTGGACAGAAAAATCATGAAAATGGCGGTTTTCTTAAATTTTTACAGAGCTATCTTGATACATCCTCACCCCCTTCAAACTTAATTCATATCTTTACTTAAATTTAAAAATAAATCTTTTATGAATTCTTAATATTTTACTTATTATTTAAACTGCCCCTCAGTTTATTCAGTTTTTGAAATCAATGTAAAATTATAGTCAGAAATAACCCATCCTGCCAATTGGGAACACAGTGAAAATTGTATACAATATTTTTCCCCTCATTTAAATATCCTTTAACTAAAGTATTAGAATAAAAAATATGGAAGAAAAATTAATATATGCCTGGACCTCGATTTGCTCTGTAAAAGGGTATAAATAATCTAGAAAAACTATTTTAAACGAATTGGAATTGGAATCGCAATTTTCCTTTCAAAGCCTGATAAACGTGACTTCAGCATGACGTCATTGCCACTTGCGACACCTAATTTTGTCACACACATAATTCACTTTTTTTACTCACGGAAATAAAATAGATCAGAAAATACAGAAAAATCGCTTGAAAATTGGGATACGGGTGGTTTTTCAGATTTTAAAGTAACGCAGATTATTTTTTCTATTTTTATACATAATTATGAAAATTTCAAGTGGATAGTACAAACGGTGTATATTTTATTACGTTTTTGTGCTTAATTGTTTTATCTTTTTGGAGTGTGGTAAAATTTTTATCTTAGATTGGTTCAACCGAATTCGTTACAGAGTCAGGGATCAGCGGAACGATATGGTAGTATTAGTTGACATTCTGAGCTTTGTTAAAAGCTCAGAATGTCAACTAATCTTACTATATAGTTACGCTTGTATTCAATGGACTCAATTTAATCGATTGTGGTATTCAACGGACTGTTATTTAGAGAATTACTGTTTGTGAATTGCGCTGTGCAGATTGTTCAACGACCTCGTGGAAGCAATAAAATTTTAAGTTTTGTGCAGTTAAGTTGGGTGCTCCTGTAAAAGAGCTTTGTGCTATAGGCAATTTTCAATAGATTCCTAGATATATACAGATATAAAATATATAAATTTTGTAGTAATCAATGTATATTTATGTCACTTAGAGTACGGGCGGACAGAGAGACAGATAAATCGAAATCATAAGCACTTTTCAGCCTTGATGGAAAGTGTTAAAAAATTATATTTTGTTTTTGAACTTAACTGCATCTAAATCCTCCTCAAATAAAGTGGCATACTACAATAAAAGTGTTAACTACAATTCACAAAAGAAATAACAGTCATTGGTAAAGGAACGTGAACACACTCAACTCCGAGCTCTCACTAGCAAAACGCGGATAAGTGTTCTTCATTTGTCGGCCTCATTAGTTATTAGTTATTATTCGACAATTACAACTAAACTAATAGTTTCCAGTTGTAAGGTTCAACTAACTCTGCTCAACTAAATTAATTTTAGTTGAAAGGAAAACTAAAACTAATTTTGTTAAGCTCAGTTAGTTGAATCTTCGACTAAAAGTATACTTTTAGGTGTACGGTCCGATTAACCCAGCTCAACTAAATTAGTTTTAGTTGAACAGAAACACTAAAACTAATTTAGTTGAGACGAGTTAGTTGAACCTTCAACTAACAACTACTTTAGTTGAACATTTAGTTGCGTTCAATTAAAACTAAATTAGTTTTTAATTGAATGTTTAGTTCAATTAATATTTTAGTCAATGATGCCCAACTCTGGGGGAATTAATAACCAAGCTCAAGTTGGGAGTCGAAACCGAGCGCATAGTCGTAAAGTGTGTTATGAGATTAATGACAATTATATGCACGAGAAATCTAGGCCTATGGGTGGGGTGCCCTCCGTGGTCGGTCTTTTTAAGGGGTTCTAACCCGTATTTACACTCCCATAGTCGTAAAGAGTAGTACGATATCCACCATATAATATGGAGAGGCAGTATTTAAGGTCTTTGGTAGCATAATTTATAGTCACCAGACAATCCAGCCTTAATACCTGATATAATTTTTAAAAATAGTTTATCCAGTTAGAGAGCAATCTTTCATTGCATTCTCCAGTTTTTGCAAATACCTATCTAGTAAATGTCCGACATAATTTTTTCGAGTAACTAATAAATTTACAAATATCTATCAATGAAAGTACAGGATTTAAACATTGTTTGTGGCACTTTATTAGTTTGTGGAAATCAGATATATTAATAGCGAAACGAAAAAAAAAATGCTTAAATGTAGCATGTATGTATTTTTGCGAACAAGAGTGTTAAAATTAGATGGAATTATGTAATGAAACCATTTAGTTCTAGAGTTTGTATAATCGGTCTCAAAATTAAAATTTTATCAAATTTTGTAAATTTGTTTCAAAAATAATAACTGTCCTTAATGTATTTGGAACATTTGTTTTCGGACTTCTTTGCTTGGTTTCAAGAATCCTCTTATAAATCGGCAACTGAAGTGGACAACACAATGACCGTTTTTACTAGCACAAAGAGAGGAAATTTATAGTTGTTGTGAACATGTATAGCGGATAAGTGTGCTTGGCTCGGAGGCCGCTTATAAATACTCGTCAGAAGGACAACACAAGTTTCGGAGAAAACCACGGATAGCTGAGAACGGTTAGGTCGACGGACTCTCGATGGGACCCGAAACCGGGACCTTCACATTTCGCCCGTCTACCATTTACAGCGACATAACCACTGTGACATAGTGAGGCCCAAAATTTAAAGTTCATATGACAAACACAAACAACCAGGGAATGCTTGGGAATCGCACTCACAACCGTAGGCTTAACCTATTAGCGAAGAGGAGGACGGACCCTAACCTCTCAGCTATCGGCTCTCCAAAATCATAAATACTGCTTTCGCAAATAATAATGACTCTTTCTTTCACATGATTACAGATGGCAAAGAGAGGCGTGAATCTATCACTTTATACAGCTATTTTTGAGGAGCGTATAAAACTGTTTATAAAATTAGTGTTGAAAAATTATTGAACACTTCTGGCATCTGTACAAGCTGGAAATGGGATAAAAAATCTTGCCTTCAATGGGCTAAACAGGTTAAATTTGTCGAAAAATTTGTGAAAAAAATTGTGACTGCGCGGGTTTGCACACCAATTACCACTGCTAACTGCGAGCAGTGATGTCTTAGGTTTGATTCCTATTCATTCGTGCATGTTTGGGCTTGTCCAAATATTGTGTGCTGTAAAATTGTACTTTGAAATAAAAGATAAACTTTTACTTAGGAACAACTAAAATGAAGGCCAAGCAGAGCCACGTATCTCGATAAACTCTCTCCCTCAAATCAAACTAAAATATAGGCATTATTTTTATTGATTTTTGCTACAAACACTGAAAGTGCTAGAGTTATGGAAGCTACCGCACGTTAAAAGGACAAGAGCTGAAATACGAAGTCTTGTTTCATAAATGTTTATATATTTTCTTTTTTTTTGTCTTCCTAGGTGTGAAGTTGGGCGGTGAATGCCAAAAGACGGAACAATGCCTAAAATTTACGGCGAACAGTACTTGTTCAGACGGAGTGTGTGCTTGCCAAAAAGACTTTTTCCCTATTTCAGAAGTTAACAGTTCATTTTGCGAATCAAGTAAGTTCATGCAATGAAATCTATTTATCTCTCTCTCTATATGCATAGCTACCTATCATAAGGATACATATATCAATAATAAGGAACAGCTGCCTTAATTTTTAGCAGTTTTCTAAAAAGAAGTATCGTACCGCATATGAGAAAAATGTTGCTCATATATTCATGATTATTCTTTATTATCGGTAATTCTCATTAAAAAAATATATTTTGTGTGAAAACTCAAAAACGTCTATCTTCTCTAGCATGGCAGGTGAGCGGAAGCAAAGCAATATTAGACTATTGATAGAATGAAAAAGAATTTTGAAATTGAAGATACGTTTTATAAGTATACAGCGTGTCCACGTATCGTAGGACTGATGGAAGACAGTTTTTAATAGGTACTTGAGGAAGCACGAAAATTTGTCTAATTAATCTTATAAAGTGTATTTATGTAAATAAGCAAAGTCTAAATACAAAATCAACTACCTGGCTGAAGAATGGTGCGAATTTGTCAACCCTTGAATTTTTTAAGCTGTAATACTTTTTTTGTTTGTTTATTAAAAAATGTTTTTGAGACATTTTTAAATTTTAATTTAGTATTCTATAAAATAGAAAGAAAACAAGCCAGCTCATTTTATCGGGTCTAAAATTTGGCCAGGTTTCAAAATTGAATATTGTTAATTTCGAAAAAAAATATTTGAGGCAAGTTGGGATATATACACTGTCTACCAATAAGTATTTGGACACCTATGCAAATAACGATATCTGCGGTCCTGAGGTACGTCACGGCCTCCGCCGGTATACATCGTCTAGGAAACAGCATCGGCATTAGTCGCATGCAAGATACCGCGCAGTTCGGAGTTCTCCGATTTCGAGAAAGGTATAATTATCAGGTATCACAAATGTGGCCGATCCTTAAGGGACATATCTAGCGATCTGAAGTACCCAAAATCGACAGTGGCCTATGTGATTAAGAAGTGGAAGGTGAGCGGTGATTGTCGGAATGTGCCCCGAGACCAACGAAACTGGGAGATAGAGACCGACGAGTGCTGTCCAGAGAAATTTGGAAGAACCGCACCCAACCGATGGCTCTCATTCGCGAGGAGTTTCAACAGGCATCCGGGAGTATTGTTTCAATGAATACCATCCGTAAGGAAGCACATCTGCTTGGTTTTCATGGTCGTTCTGCTGCCCATAAGCCTTTGATCACAAAGTCCAACCGCGTTGCTCGGTGGTGCAAAACACATCGAAATTGGACCGTAGATCAGTGGAAACGGGTTCTTTGGAGCGACGAATCAAGGTTCACCCTTTACCGTTCGGATGGCAGGGTCTGAGTCTGGCGTCTGCCTGGAGAACGTCTCCTGCCAGAATACATTGTGCCAACAGTCAAGTTCGGCGGGGGTGGAATTATGGTCTGGGGGTGTTTCTCCTGGTATGGATTGGGACCCTTGGTCCCCATTCATGGTAAGCTCAACGCCGATGCCTACTGCACTATTTTGGATGACAATGGGCTTCCTACGTTGTAGCAGTTTTACGGGTTGGAACCCTGTTAATTTCAGGACGACAATGCAAGTTGTCATGTTTCGAGGTTAACCAAGGGTTGGTATGGTGCCAATGGAGTTCATCGAATGGACTGGCCTGCCCAGAGCCCAGACCTGAACCCTATCGAGAACCTCTGGGACGAGTTGGATCGCCGAATTAAGGGGTGCACTACCCATCAAAATCGGTGAAGGAACTTCTATGTCTATTCCAAGCCGAGTGGAAGACAATACCACTAGCTGTAATACAAAGACTTGTGGAAAGTATGCCCCGGAGGGTTCACGCTGTAATTGCCTCTCGTAAAGGTTCTATCGACTATTGATTTTGAATAAAGTTAGTTTTTCTTTCCTATCACAGGTGTCCAAATACTTATTGGTAGACAGTGTATATATATATATTACACACACACATGCTGGTGTGCAAAACTTAAGCAACATGTGTTCTTTTTGCCATAACTTCACGAGAAATCATCTGAGAGACATGAAATTCAGAAATGAGAGACAACATTTTGTGTTTAAACGATGACGAAAGTACAGTTAAAACGAATACAATGCATAGAGTATGGAATCAAACAAAAAAGGCTTTGTTTAACTCATAGTATCGTTACACATGATTGTCTGTAACAACAAGCAGATGTTTCTTTGTATAGGATATGACCTTCTCTTTCTGCAATGGTTGCTTCGCAGTGTCTCTCCGTACTCAGCACCAGATTGCTTAACAGTTATTGATGTAAGAGTGCCATTCCTCAATCAGCATCTGTTTCAGTTGTTGGGTGATCCCCGGACGTATCTTCATTTCTTATCTAATGTTGAATATTTTTGTAATTGGAAGTACTGATCTAGGACTAACGATTGCGAAAATAATGGTCGCCCAAGTTAAACGTGGACACGCTGTATATAAATGTATGTACACTACTTAGAAGATTAAAACCTGCATCTTGTTGAATCAAAACGTTTTACTGTAACTGTAATTTCGAAAAACTACCCATAATTTTACTTTAACTGAAGTTGCCTTGGCCTTTTGGAGAACTCTGAGAATAATAAAAACGATTTTGCATTTTCAAATGAAATGGATTGCAGTGTCCTTAGAAGTTTTATAAATTATTGTCTCTGTCTAATAACGGTATATTTCTGATACAACAACAAAAAAAAATATCACAAAATTGCAAAGTATTCTGAATTTAGTATGAAACGATGGTCACTTAAAGTTTCGTTTTAGTTTCTTTGCGTGGTACCTTACAATGCAATAGAAACATTAATATTTCCCCAAATTTCAAAAGAAATTAATCTGTTTGTTACGAATCACTAGTAATCAAAAACAAAACCTTACGTTTCATACAATAAAGCAACAGAGCATTTGCTTTATGCATTTAAATTTTGGATGTATTACAGAAAAGCATGGAGAGCATTAAACTTATGCACACGGTATTGACATTAGGAAATAAAATGGTTATAAAGTATTTTTAATTTGATTTTTTATAGAATTTAATCTCTACTTATTATAAAAGAAGGTGTCTGTGTGTCTCTGTGTGTGTGTGTCTGTCGGCAGCGTTACGGACAAACGGCTACACCTAGAAACACCAAATTTGGTACTCGGGAAGATGTAAATATGTAGTTGTGCACCTCGAAGCGATTTTTTCAAACGATTTTTTCGACCTAGATTTTTTTTAATTTTATGTTTTATGCGATTTTTGGCATTTTTTCTCACCTAATTCGTAATAACGGCGGAAATTACGCTGGCAGCAAAACAGCATTTGTATCATCATATAGAGGAGAAACTTTTCTTTTAAAAACAGTTTGTTCTGAATACGTAACATGATTTACCGATTTCTAGGAATTTTTTTACTAAACATCTGCTTCGCGATTTTTTTTTCGTAAAATAATTTTAAAACTGTCGCATCTTGAATTCTAACCGTCATAACTTTTGGATATTTTGACAAATCGTGAAACATTCTTTTCTCCCTCTTTTAAAATAAAAACGAAAAAATTATGTAAATTAGATGATTTTTTACGAATTTTAATGCAGCCTAATGTTTAGAATTTAATAGCATCAACGCGATCTTACGCTATTCATTACATTGCGAACACGGCACGAGAATTTATGTTCGGTAGTTGCCACAGAAAGGATTAGAAAAAAGGGTTTTTCAATCAATCGAGTTTTTAAATGGGATATCAGAATTTCAATTCGCAAGTGAGGATCTATGACGTCAAATGCTTTAAGATACGTAAAAATTACGCCATAATTTTAACTCATTTATTCCAGCTCTTTTTTCAACACAGGGAGACGATATTTTGATTAAAATTTACTGTAGAAATAAACTAAGAAATTCACGATTATTATTATTAGAAGTGGTATTTTAATCCCGTGCTTATTTAAAAATTGAAATGTTTTCACGGCGCTGAAAATGTTCATTTTAAAAGTTAGAAAGTTCGTTTCAAAGCGCAATATATTAAAATTTTTCTATTTACTATTTTTATTTTTGGCATTTAATTTAGCGCAGGCGTTGCCTAACATACGCATGCAGGTTGCGAGTATAGTTTTATTTTAACGTTGAATTACGTTCCTCCATAAAGGTCCGCAATGTTTTAATGATACCGTTTGAAAACAATTATGCGAAATATCGAAATTAACTCCCTCAATCTACCGGGGTATCCTTTACGGCAGTCAAACAGTGACGTCATAAATTAAAAAAAATGCGTGAAACTTGTAAACTCTGCAACTCTAACGCCCTGTCACAATTAAAATGGGAATAAGTAGCTCCTCGAGATTACACAGTTCGTTTCAAAGCGCGTTTCAAAGTTGATGTTTTTCAGGAGACAGGACTATGGAGGATATAAAAGATATCGCTATATTAGATACATGGATAGTTAAAATGGCACCCCTTGGATATTTTCTCCCCACAGTAAGATGAAATGGTTTGAGGCGCTAAATACGCCCATCTTATAAAACTATGTATAAATTAAATATATATGGAGAGTTTCCTTAATGGCAGCCATTATGTGAAATGATTATTATTTATGCTAATGCGTAAATTGCAAAGAATCGCCACAGAATCAAAAGATCCCATTGAGGCCAAATAATCTAAGATGTTTCTTTTAAGGGAGCGTTGAAGAGGGAGAAGCGAGTATAGATAGTATTAATGTACGTAATAGGTAGTATTATTAGATTTGTAAAGATAATATGAATAAATCGCAATGTACCACGTTAATAAATATTTCATGAAATTAAAAGTGTTTATCCTTTTTCAACGGTTGTCTTACAACCAACTAAATGAAAAGTAATTCTAATTTGCGTTAATATATCCCGCAGTAATTTCAACAGAGGAGATTACTTGAACTTTTTTAAAAATGAAATTCTGTTTTGTCACATGCAGATATGATTTTAGTAGTAAAATATTCCTTCTTCCCGTATGAAGAGCGGGTGCGCAGCTATTTTAAAAACATCTCTTGAAAATAGCATAAATGAATTCAGAAGACCTCAAAACGTGTAAATACACCAAAATCTCGAAGTCGAATTTTTCATGATTACAATATTTTCCTTATATGGTACATGTTCGGAAATAAATAAATGGTGCTCCATTTCATGTAGTGTCTTAGGTATTTAATGCTACAACTTGAGCCTAAAAAACAGTATTATGTAGAAATAAGACATTTTGAAAGCCAGGAGTTCTCTGCAAACCATTAAGCTTTCCACTTTTTTGATAGTGAATGACACTGACGTAGTGTTTTGAGTCATTATACTGCAATGATCAGGTTAGTACTCATGACACAAACTTTACATTAAGAGTCAAATAATTTTGCTCTTTTTTTTTTTTAATTCCACATCACGAATAATTTCGAATTACACATGTAAGGAAAATTTTCGTTTCCTACCGTGCGAAGAACGGGCACGCAGCTAGTAAACAATAAAGTACTTAGAATCATTAATCACAGAATAACTCTCGTGAAACCTTATTTGAGCTTTCTAACTGTTTCTGAACATTGATTAATATTTCTTCTAATTATTTATGTAAGTTCATTATTCCTAGTTTTTAATTAAAAAAAGTGTAAAAAATAGAGAGAAATGGAAAACAATGTATTTCAATCTTTTCCACCGATATTTGGAAATTAGTACTATTTAAGACCGTAGCACACACACACACAAAAGCGTTTCAAAATTGGATAAGCCTTTGCTTTGTTTCGATAAATGTAGCTATTTTAAACAAATTCTCCAAGCAGTATCAAAACAGCACATACTTATTAATTGTAAATGTATTTATGGAGCTCATTGTTTGTACTATCCTAATAAAGGATATGTATTGTAAATATTTTTATTGTATAGTGCTAACTTTGCTCTAAAATGTGCGCATTTTGCGAAATTTACAAAAATATTTTTTAAATTTTAACTGACTGTTTTGTATAATAGACAGAGCTTTAGCCACTTTGATGTTTAACTATACTGTCATTTCTTGAAAATATTTTCATTCGTATATCAATGTTAACCAATGTTAACATTTATATATTGATAGTTTGAATATCATTTCTCTCCCTTCTTTTTTTAACTCTTGTTTTATGAGATATGATTAACATATTAAACTGTAGATTTTTTTCTATCCGGATAGCATGCACAAATCTTCAAATTTGCGTTAACGTATTCATTAAATGGGAAAAAACGTTGTTCATCAATTTTTAAAACTAAACTCTCTCCCCCCCCCCCCCGCCAAGGAAAAACATAATTAAAACAAAACTTTAAAAATTAATATTTAAGCAAAATTACATTTGTTTTAAGTTGGAAGAGTTTTTATCATTTCTTGTGGTAAAAATGAGCGTCCTAAAAAGATAATACATATCTCGGTTCTAAAGCTGCAAGCTCTTAATTTAAAATAAATCGATTTTTTGATCATAAAATAAGTTGTTAAATATTCCTCTTTCAGCTAAATTTAAAATTTATTTCACTGAAATTTAATGCAACGAATATATTAGATAAGCTCCCGACAGAAAAACGAAATAAAATTATCTGAAACATAAACAACTGATTTAACGTTAATAAAAATCTCAGGAAAATGGATTAAAACTGAAATTGTTATTTTTTTACCCCTAAGTAATAGGATATATTTATTTTAGTGCTTGAATATGCTAATAAACTTAGTTGTATCAATATAGTTTTTTTTATCTTCATGAATTATTTTATTTTATAAAATTGGCGTTAGAATATGAAGAATAACTTGTTCTTTAAGTAAAACCTGATACTCTTTTATATATAGTGGCAAGATATTTAAAATAATTGATCATAAAACTGAGAAAACTTGTAGATTAAGTGGTTTGATTGGAGTTGATTTTACACGTGTTAAAAAGGAAAATTTACCATTAGAAATATTGTGCAAAAAATAAGGACTTGTGTAAACACCATTATAAAACATCTGACACGATTATCCATGGAATATAAATTAGATGTTAAGTATTAGTACTCTAGATACGGTTGCTGAAACGTTTTATAAAAGGAAGAAACTTTAAAATAAACTGGTCAATCATATTCTAATTTAAAATGCTCCAAGACAAATGCAACGTTTCCATTTCTGTATGAAAATAAACCATGCGTGAACACTACAACAAATAAGGCAATGTTTTTCATTATATCTAAATTAGAAAATCCAAACTTTAAAAAATCGAGATCAAACTTGCTTAAACTTTTAAAAAGAAAAATAACTCTTAAAAAATGGTGTCAATTTAGTCGGGTTGGTTTAATGAGCTTTAAAGGTCTATCTGTCATTTAGAACCTTTGAGCGTAGGCTAAAATTTTTGATAAACACTGTCATAAAACAAACGAGTCATTTTCTTCTTGCTATCAGATTCAAAATAAGTAAAATAGGAGTCAACTAGATCAGTTTAAAAAAATTCAAACAGAAAATAAGCTTCAAAGAGGAAATTAAACTTTCAGCATAAAGTTTCTGAAGTAAAGTATCCTGACAAGGAGAGGGTGTTACCTGTCAGAATACATAATAAGAATTATATATTTCATTCTGCGAATATTTTTATAACTTTATGAAGTAAATGTCAGTGCCATGAATTCTGATGTTGAATTGATTTAAAATAAGTTTTTGCTGAAGCTTTTGTATTGTATTTCAAAATTTCTGCAATTTGATTCTTCAGAATGATCATGCATTGGATCTCATATTTTGCATAATGCAATGGATATATTAAAATTTATATTTCTTAACAGAATTTTATTCGAATTGGAGATTCGAAGTTTGCTCTTTTTTCATGTAAGGTAATTTTCAAATTACAATTTTTAAAACCACACAAGTGTATCTTTTAATAATTGTTTGCCGTGTTAACTTTTTCGAAGTCTTTAATTGTCGAATTTGCATCTATAAAGTATTTCTTTATAATAATTATATTATTATATATGAATTAGAACGGTGTATTTAAGCCTGGTATAGCCGTATTCTCAAAACTTTTAGAAAAAAATTCTTAAAATTCGGAAATTTTTACAAAAAGTGTCACTCTTCGAAAAATCTTGGAGCTCAGACCCATGTTTAAGAATTTTTTCTGAAAATTTTACAAAAGGCACAGCTTTTTCACTTTTTACAGTGTGTAAAGCAGCTTATGAAGAAACATCTGGAATTTTTTTTGAGACCATAGTGCTATTAGTTTATTTCAGTTTGTGTACCAAGACTAAAAACAGAGTTTTTTTTGTCTTCGAACTACAGCCTTAAGCGAGCGTGGGCTCGTCTGGCTAGCTTGAGCTCCTAGACTCTGCTTACCTGCAGCTGCCGCAGATACGAGGTTGTGATGCCATCCGTTAGAGGTTTGCACCTCCTTGATCCCTCTCCCCCACATATCTATATCTATATCTATCTATCTATCTATCTATCTATCTATCTATCTATATATATATATATACTAGCTGAAGTACCCGTCCTTGACGGGTTAGTGAATGCAAATTTCAAAAAAGCAAGAACTTTCGTCAGCATTGTAGGAGTACACAGAATGGATGGAGTATGTTGCCAAAGTAAAGAAAGCGAAGTCATAATTTTTATGTATTGTTAAAATATTACAGGTTAAGAGAGTCACTAAGTAATATCATTTCATTCGCTTTAGTCGTAATTATGTGATGCGCGAACGAATATTTACGAATATAGAAATGATTTTCTCAAAATCTCAAAATCTAATCAACATCTTTGAAAAATTGGAAGCCTAGAATTTAAGTTGAGTGACAACCTATCCAGTCACCCAATTTCGTTTCATTCCCTGCAGTCTTTATTTCGTGATGCTGGAACAAAATTTCAGCATTTTAAAACAATTTTCGCAAAATCTCCAAATGTAATCAAAATATTTTAAAAATTCAACGCCTATAAATTAAGATTAGCAACTACCTATCATATCACTAAATTTCGTATCATTCGTATTAGTCGTTATTACGTGATGTTTGAAGAAATATAAGCGTATTTTGAGAGAATTTTCACAAAATCTCAAAATCTAATAAAAATGTTTAAAAAATTGGACACCTATAGTTTATGTTGAGCAACCATCTATCATGTGACCAAATTTCATATCATTCGCTTTAGTCATTATTACTTAATGCGGGAACAAAGATTCACTCAGTTTTAAACGATTTTCGCAAAATCTCGAAATCTGATCAATTTTTTTTAATTAGATGCTTATAGTTTAAGGTGAGTGACCACCTATCATTTCACCAAATACCATTTTTTCACCTTTGCAGTTATTACGTGATGTGCGAACACAAATTTACGCAGTTTGAAATTTTTTTCGCAAAATCTCAAAATCTAGTCAAGATTTTTTTTTAATTCGACGCCTATGTTCTAAGTTGAGTGACCACCTATCATGACACCCAATTTCATATCATTCGCTTCAGTCGTTTTTACGTGATGCTTGAACACAAATTTACGCAGTTTGAAAGTTTTTTCGCAAAATCTCAAAATCCAATCAGGATTTTTTAAAAATTGGACGCCTATGTTTTAAGTTGAGTGACCGCCTATCACGACACCCAATTTCATATCATTCGCTTCAGTCGTTTTTACGTGATGCTTGAACACAAATTTACGCAGTTTGAAAGGATTTTCGCAAAATCTCAAAATCCAATCAAGATTTTTTTAAAATTTGACGCCTATGTTTTAAGTTGAGTGATCGCCTATCATGACACCCAATTTCATATCATTCGCTTTTGTCGTTTTTGCGTGATGCTTGAACACAAATTTACGCAGTTTGAAACGATTTTCGCAAAATCTGAAAATCTAATCAAGATTTTTTAAAAATTCGACGCATATGTTTTAAGTTGAGTGACCACCTATCATGACACCAAATTTCATATCATTTGCTTCAGTCGTTTTTACGTGATGCTTAAACAAAAAAAGCATCATGGACAGAATGACAGAATGACAGACAGACAAACTTTTTTTTGAGGGTCGCATCGGATTCCCGGGTGCTTGAAACGGATAGAAATCGCAAAATTTTTGAATTCCAAGAAATGTACAGACAAAAGTCTAATTTTATTTATATAGATGCCGTATATCATTTTTAATCTAGTCAATTTCAATATTAATATTGCAAAAATTCGTACATAATAAATGGTTTAAAGTATGTAAAATACTTAAAAATTGGACAGCAATCAATAATCGATAAATTAAAAATGCCGTACCATTACTTTAATACCTGTCATTAAAGTTTATTCCAGACAACTGATAAGATACTTTAACTGGAATGTAATCTGGCTTACTAATGCAATTATAAGAAAAAATAGATTAGTAAGCAAACTTTCTTGTTTTAGATGAAAGCTTACTAATAAAATTCACAAAGTACGTTTGTTTAATTCAAATTTTCACAATTGTTTGTTGAATCCCAAAACATCTTTCCTAATTTTGGTTCAGTTGCTAAATCACTCAAATACTTCAGTTAAACTAATAAGTACAATCTGTAACAACAACTCTTTTGATATTGAGATTTTCATCGTTAGAGTCAAAAGTAATCCATTACAGCTATAAATATGTCATATATGTAATTTAAACAATCAGTCAGAAAAGAAATTGATTTTTTTTCTTGAGAGGAAATGATATATATATATTTTCAATGTGGTTTATTGATCCATTCCTGCAGAACTAATTCTGCAGTTCTGGTTTCTGAGTCTCCGTAAAATGCTTTACGTTCAGATTTGAAGGGAATTTCATAAATTATAGTCCTTAATAAAACGAAGATAAAAGTTTCCCTTTTCATAATTTAGTTTTTAAGAGCAATATCAAAACTTGTACTATAAGGATTTTATTCAGTAAGAGCCAATGAAATAATCACCTAGAAATTATTCACCTGTCCATTTTAACTAATTTATCCAACGAATTGTTTTATGTTTTAACCCTCTGAGAGTCTTGGCAATGGGCAAATAGTGTAAAGTTGTTTTCACGGCAAAATTTTCATGCATCTTTAAAATCATAAAAAAGTGAGTTTTAATAAGAAGATCTGTGATTATTAAAAAATAAGCTTCTAAATGACATAAAACTTTAATAAATATAAAATATGTTTTATGATACCTGAATGTTATAAATAACTTAAATTAGATGCATTTTAGTGAAAACTGGAATAACGTCGACTCGATTTTACTTCTCTGGCGTTTGAAGGGTATTATTTCACATGACAGTAAATTATTGCCTTATATTACAACATTATTGTTCAACAAAATATTACTGAAAGGTGCGTCTGAAAATCTACTAACGTGCTAAGATTTATCAACTTTAACATCAGATTTCAAATTTAAAAGACTGCGCACGTAAAAATAGAACTTTTAATTTTAAAAGTAATCTTTGAAAATGTAGAGCCAGAAATGAAATATTGTTATTTATAATTAATATATTTTTATGCTTACTCTGCAAACACTCATCGAAATTTTTCAAAATATATTTAAACAATAGAGTGATAGCCGAAGTAGCACTTAAGAATAGGGAAAAAATGGACCTAAGGTACTTTTGAAACTGTTGTATGATCACGTTGTTTACAATTCTATGTACACTGAAATTAACCCATTTGTGCACATATATTTCTGCGACTTTCTTCGATTTTTGCTAATATCAGCAATAATAGATACATTTCTGATGTCAACTTCTTGAACAAGGGATGATTTCTTTTAAAATCATTATGTATAAAAATTGAAATGTCAACATTCTATTTGGTCATGTTAAAATATTGTGTCGAGTTGAGGTTCAATACTCGTGAATAAAGGCTAGGAAAAATAAATAACGTTTTCGACTGATAGCGAAAATGACTTCCCAAAAAAGGGACACTTGACTTAAATGGGTTAAGAGAGAGATATATAAAATCAATTAAGTTCGTGAAAAAGTACAGGTAGCTTAAAATCGTGGCTTTATTAGAAACTCCATCTTAATGGTATAAAGTTTATTTGATTATAGAGAGAAATCATGTCATTAAAATTTTCTCATATCATTAAATATTTCTGCACCATTGCTGATAATTCCCATAGCAATTTAGAGTATCATCGGAAGGAATTCAAGAATATTGGCACACCACATGAACTACTAAAGAATGTCGAAAGAACTTGCGAATTCTCGGATTTAGCGTGACACAATGCACATAACAATTCTCAGTGGTCGGTAGTTACTCCTACTCGCTATCCTCCAATTACAAGTCCTGTGTAACGTTTCATAATGCTTTTTGTTAAAATAAGCATAAAAAATTAATGTTTAAAGTATCGAACTATTAAAATATATTTTATCATCTATCTGTGCATTTTGAAGATAATTTCAACTGTTTCAACGACAGCAGAAATTAAGCTATTTGAACGTGTAACATAAAATATACAATTTCGACATTAATCTGTGCAATATTTTGTCGAATCTTGTACGAAGTTTAACTCACTTTAAATTTTTGAGATCGAGTATTATTTTAGAATTTTTACCCTTTTAGATAAAAATAAATGCATAGTACCGAGCAATTAAAAAAATTAACGATTTCACACGTATACAAATTCGTTGGTCGTTTTACTTCCTATAAGAGAAAAATATTCATAGAAAATGAAAGTTTTCCGATGTTTGATTTTATGAATGGGCCTGCTCTTATCATAAGGTACATTTCGCTTTTATCTGTTAAAGTTCTTACGTGACTATCTATTTGTTCCCATGAGCTTCAAGCTCAGACTCACATTCGGTAGAGGAGAGTTTTGGAGAAGTGCCCAGAGGACTAGCTACTGTCACGCACGATTATAAGCTTCAATCAATGAAGATAATTACTAAAAATGTAATTATCAATTTATCTATCAAAAATGTACTTTGCATGTATTTAACTTTACACAGAAACGAGTATCCAGACACAGCAAATAAAGTTTTACTTCGAATGTCTTTAGAAAATCAGGCTGTGCATTCATTAGTGTTTGTGCACAAAGCATCCAGACATGACAAGTAAAGTTTTAGTTCGAAAAATATCAGACTCTAATCTTATTCTTATGTTTATTGAATTGCTTATTTTGTGAAAATAGAACGGAAAAGTTAAAAAAAAATAGTCTAGAAGTAAAAAATTGTTCATTTTATTAAAGTTTTAGAAATTCCCGTTATTTTAAGTTCTTATTTATTTACCGAAATAGTAGGTTAGCTTAAAATTACTTTGGGTTTGCATGTCTGAAACCCCCTTTAAATTCATTACTAAGTAAATAAAAAATTACTTGAAAGTTTTCTAAGCAATAATGAAACTTATTCAGTAATTAATATAATAAGTTACATTTTCTTTTAAATTAAGAAATTAGAAAATATTTTATCTGCTCGTCCTTCAAATGACTAGCATTTTAACACAAAAGAGAGTATTTGGTTTAACAGTAAGCAAATTTTTCTGAACTTTACAATAATGGAATGTTGTATTCCACTCTAACTTTATCAAGGTAGTGAACAGAAAAACAACCACGCACGTAATGAAAAGCTCTCTGTAATTTTTCCTTATAAATGAATCACTAAGGATATTTCTTGCTACAAATTTAATAAATTTTTTACAAAGATATTCTAAGGAACGAAATCGCAGGTTAAGTTCTCGCAGCCGTCGTAGCGGCCAAGCCTCCAGTAGGTCGCTGACCCGGCCATTAAAATGAAAAAATCTTGCGATCGCGCATCAGCTCAATAGTTTGCCGAAGTTTCGAAAAACTTACGTTTTTACGGTAATTTGTAACATTTAAAAATTAAACTATTTCGGAAATTAATAGCTCAAATTTTCATGTATTCGAACAACAAAAAACTATGCTGGAACATTATTTAAATCCATCAACATCTTCCGGTGACGTATTCCCTAGAAATCTCATGACATTTTGAGAAAAGTTTGCGTACAATGGTAGGTTACAATTTAAGGCGAAAAATATTACAAATTTATGTTTTTTTTTTTCCTTTATTGATTACAAGTTTAAAATCCAATTATTTTAGAACATTAGTAATATTTGCGAACAGTTTTTTTTTATGAAACCAAGTTTTCATGTGAAGCGTAAATCAAAGAAGATCATACTAAACACAACTGAACATCTCCGTTTTCACTCATTCGTAGCTTAAAGCACTTTGAAAAGAGATTTATGGTTGAAGTTGGACATTGTCCATTTTGACAGTATACTCATTCTTATGAAACCATCTCTAGATGCAGCTCCACAAACTTTACTTGTAGATTTTATCAGGAGTATTACATATTTCAACACCCTGTGTGTGAATTGAGAATGTCTAGAATATTATATCTCAAACGCTTTAAGTAACTTTGGTTTTGTAAACATAAAAATTGAAATTCTTTGTTAGAAACACAAATAAATTTAAAATATGACTAAAGATTTTTGATGAGACAATCTTCTACTGGTGAGAACGTGATTCGGTGTGGTTCACAAGAGAGATAGACTTGGCGTTCAAAATTAAGGCTGTTCTTTTAGGAAATCATGCAACTTTTGAACAGCTTTTTAAAAGACTCTAAAAAAATATATAATGCCTCTTTACTAGCTGTACTGTGAACTGCTACAAAAAATAAATCTATAAGAGCTACGAAACACTCAAAAAATGCCAAACATACGAAATTTTGCAATATTTCCCTAACACGTAGAACCTAAGTCCATTGTTGAAGGCAAGATTCATGCTTATGAATTTTTTTTGAAAGTTGCGTGAAACATACAGGCTTTTATGAGAGTATTATCTCATAGTGAATTTGTTGAGGAAGTATTATATATTTTCTCAAGTGTTGAACATTGGTAGTTTGGATCTAAAGCTGTTAAAAAGTTCTGTAATGCCGATTGCTGTTAAAAAAACGCCTTTAACAGAAAATACATCAATTTTCCTCATATTGATAATATGGTAGCCAACAAGTAACAAATGTTCATTTAAGCAGAAAATTGATGAGTTTTACCAAAAATGATTATTAATTTTTGACCTAGCAGCTTACAAAAGCTTAATTGTTATGAACTTTATTTGTAACAAAACCCCTGATTTATGTAAAAATGCGTTATAACTGTCAGCAGGGATTGTGCAAAATAAAACCAAATACTTGCTATTGGGTTAAGGTTTGTTTACCTGTTACTGAACGAAAGAAACTTTATCATTGGAAAGGAGATCACATGACAGTGATGATAAATCTAAATCTGATCTCAACACCCGCCACCTGTGCTCATACTCAAATGTCAATTCTGCTCAATCTCTTTTCTATCTTTTTTACCTATATTTATACCCATCTTCTTTTCTATGTGTTATACCTTCTGTTTTCTTTTCTCATTTCCATGCCTTCCTGCCTGTGTGTAGGTTGGCATTTTTGCAACTGATGAAGGGTGGGCATACACGAACTCGAAACAACAACACGAAACACGCGTCTTTATTATTTTTATTTAAGTGTTTTTCTAACAAAGAATTCAAACTTTTATGTTTACATATCAAACGTGACTTAAAGTGACATTTTCGCAGTTCACACACAGGATGTAGTAGGATGTAACTGTAATCTACGATTGTGTGTAAATTTTTATAAAAATCTCATTAAACTTGAAAGGGATTCACGACCAGAAAATGCTGATGGATTGAAATGTTTGCCATTATTTTTTGTGGTTAATTTTAAAATGTTAAAAATTACCGTAAACACGTGATTTTTCAAAATTTCGGCTTTTGTGGTTGTTATATGTTTGATTTGCCATAGTTCTTGTTAATTTACAGATAATGTTCCAGTGTTTGTCGTAGTTTTCAAAAATTACACTGGATTCTCTTTTTACACTTTTTTTTTTGCACTGTGTAAAAAATAATGACAAGAACATTTTTTCGATCTTTATATTACCAATGCGCAACACTAGAACTCCTTTTTTGATAATTTTTACGTTTACTGTGCATATTAATTACTTAGCATGCGCAGAGGGGTATATGGGAGGGCTTATGAAAACTCATCTATCTATACCATTATTCTTAATTTAAGCGTACTTTTTCTCCACGCTTACACGGTATCCACCGTATAAAAAGAGTATCCGGTGTACTGTGGTGTTTTATCTGACCGCATAACTGGTGGAATCTTCCCGTATATGTGGGGGAATATGCCACAATTGCATGACTTTATTTAACATTGAATCGCTCAATCATATTTTTACGGGGAAAGGCATTAATAACTATACGTAACCAATTAAATATTGAAGAGCAATGTATTTTTTTTTCATTATCTTATCATTTCAACTTCGTCTCTACTAAACAAAAAATCCTAAAATCTGGCGTCTTTCTCCGAAGTGTGTTATATGAGCAAGGAGATTTGCCGGCCAAAAGAACGCAACAGTAAATGAGGGTTAATGAGAAGTCATACAGAATAAATCTAATAGAGTAAGAAATTATAAAACTGTTTTAATTATGTTTTTGCATATGTTTTACTGAATTTTTAAGGTCAGAATACGTCTAATTCTAAATCATATTGTTTTCTTCTCTTCGACGTTAAAACACCCAGTTATTTACAAATTACGAGTATTTAGGAGAGCACTAATTCATTTTTACTTTGCGAAATAAATTGTGCTTATATTTTAAGATAATAATACGAGAATGTACCCAGTGATTTATAGTTGATGCAGCTTTTATGTCATTTTCGTGGAATGGAAAAATTAAATATTTAGTAGGACAGGGCTGTTTCTCAAACTAATATTTTTACGGAAATTAAAGTGAAAGGTTTCCAAATGTAGTAGAAAAATGCTTTAGCTTGCATGTGTATTTTATTCATGAAAGACAGAGATGTACGTAGCGATATTTTCTTGATGTATTGTCGAGTTCATACAGTTATCGTTCAGAATAAAATGGTTACTAAACGCCGTATTATTCATTTTACGGGCATCAGTGTTTTACATTTGGAGACAAAACCCGACAACTTTTTATCTGTTAGTAAAATTTGTTTTTGGTCAACTAAGTTATTTACAGCTGAGATAGTACACGTACAATTTTGACTACTTTTGACTGAAGAAGAAATGGTAAAAGAATAAGCGCATTCTGTCGTGACCACAGTTCAATACGTGTTTTTGTGAACAAAAATACTTGTTTGCTAGTTATAAAATCTACAAATAATTCAAAAAGGTTTGATTTGAGATGAATAAATTTGATATTAATAAATCATAAAGTTACAAAATAAATATTTTAATGGAAAATATACTCATTTTCTATGCTATATTTTTAATTATAAATGTACAAATACTTTTAAAGCTCGAATAATAATTCAAATAAAGCAAATTTATAAAAATATAAATAATGTTTTAAGTTGTTTAACGTGAGTTACATTATAATAGTTTTCTAACAGTATTTTCATCTACAAGCTGTATTTTTTGTTTGATTTCCTTTCAGTGATTTAAAATACTCATACTTTGGTTTATTGTATAAGTATATATACCTTTTCATATGTTCTAAACACATTTTGACCGAGACTTCAATTTACTATTAAAAATCTTTTTGATGCATCAATAAGTTACTTTTAAAATTAAAAGAAAGAAAATGCGTTTTGCATGTTCGTCTGTTACAAGATTCTTAAAATATATTTACTTATATATCTCGGATTTTGTATAAAATTTTAGTTTGCAACGATGCCAGAAATCTTTATAAATTAAACATTATCAGAAGTAAATCTTTACTTTATTTTAATAGTTTGTCTAACTAGTAAGACGTATATACTATTAAAGATTTTAAATACTTTTATATATTTCAAAATTAGTATAAATAACTTTTTACAAGGATAAAAATTTCTACTGAACATATGATTGGCTATGAACAAACAGTGTATTTAAACATAATGAAAATAATTTCTTTTTCGTACCATGAAGAAAGTTTTTTTTTTCTCACGTGATCAGTTGAAGGTAAATTGAATCATAAAAAAAAGATCACACGAGCATCTCTTTTTTATGTTTAGCTGTCTGAAACCCATTTACGATGTGATAAAATATTTAAGCAATTTTTTTCTGTTAGAAAACAACGTGTTGTAAACTGCTTCCGATTCTAATAACTTGTCATGTTAATAAAATTTCAACAATCTATCGTAGATCCATTGGTGAATTTCTTATTTCTCCAAGAATTGTTTTTAGTAGTTTACAGAATTTAGAGAATAATGTGATTTTCACAGGGACGGATATTTCTATTCGAAATTCTATATCCTATTCGTATTTAGCATTTTGAATGTCTTTTCTTGCAATTAATTTTGCTGTTAAGCACTTGGTAAAAAGGAATATTATTTTGAACCTAATATAAAAAACATCCCGCGTAATGCCACCGAAATGAACATTAAATGAAATAAACACACCAAATGTCATTTAAATTTACGGTTCATTTATGAAATTCTGGAATGCATCATAAAAGTGAGTAAAGACTGGAGGGTAAATCAGTATAGAATAAACGTTATGTTATAGAAAACTGCTTTTTCTTTTACTTTTTTCTAAAACGCTCGATAAGGATTAAGTTTATTATGCTGTACGGAATACAATGGAAAATATTTCATACCTGGTAAAACAAGATAGAGCTTGCAGATATATATATATATATATATATATATATATATTTATTTATTTTTGATAATTTTTTTTCCTATGCAAATGAATATGATAGTGGATAATTAACCATAGTGCTTTGCCTTGGAAGAACGCCTCTTGTGTGCGTTTGGGAAGTGCCACAATTAGAAGAACTGCTTGACACTTCCCACTCTTTATATTTTTTGTATTATAGTTTTCCCTTTCCCCTTGTTTCACAATAGGGCGAACTTTTTAATTGGTTATTAAATGCAATATGAGTTGAAAACTATGAATAGAAGACAGAAAAATACGTGTTAAGACAGCTTTACAATGTACACGCCTTTGATAACGCGCAATTTTCGTAATCTCTTGCTTTGTGAAAATGAGAAACCGAACGCAAGTGATGTCTTCGGTTTTAATCAACTCATCAGCTACACAAAAATATCGTTTTGTTTTGGTAAATACTACATTATTCACAACAAAAAGAAAATCCAGGAACTTTCCTTGGAAATAATGGGCAGCTGAGGTGCAATAAAATTACAAGGAACGTTCCATGAAAATATTAGGAAATTTACTGAACAAGTCAGGAAAGTTCCACTAATTTTTCTTGTTCAGGAAAATTACTGATATTTTCATGCAACTTTCTTCGGAATTCTAGGGCACCTCAGTGCCCATTATTTTCAAGGAACGTACATGAATTTTTTTTATAGTGTGGGTCATTTTTAAGTGAATTGCGTTCTTTTTGGGCGAATCGTGAGAGTAATATTCATAGAAGAACGGGTTTAAAGTAAGCAGTAAAGTCCTCAGATAGGACTGTTACTTTCTGCATCGTATTTGTGAGTCTAACCTTATTCATTCTTTCCGGGGAACGTTCATGGAATTTTTTACAGCGTTGCTTTTAGTAAATTTTGTCCCAAAGGATAATCTGGTTAATGGAAGAGAAACAAAGTTTGAAAATACAATGAAAAAGTCCTACATTTTCATATCATATTTGAATTTCTGTCAAAAATGTCAAAATAAATGTGTAGTTAGTTTTTAAAACTCTGAAAATGGAGTTATGACTGTTTAAAATAAATTGCAGACTTTAAACCATGGCACTTAACTTTATAATATAAAATAATTTTTATTCTCTTACAAAAAGAATTTTTAAAACTCCAAATATAATAAATAAGATTGCATCAATTATAATTTTTTTCATATCGTTAATGAATCCTCAAATGTTATTCAATAATTCATGAGGAAATATATATATATATATATATATATATATATATATATATATATATATATATATATATATATATTACTCCCAATTTGTGTGAACCAGTATTATTCAAAAGGCTCTAAACTAATTTTGCTTGTATTCTGATAGATAATATATTAAAAAAATTCTTTCATTCTCACCCATTGTCACAAAGAGTTTTCCAATAACGTATCAAATATCGGTGAAGTCACCAAAAGATAACTAGCTCCAATTTCATCACATGAGGATGAAATTGCATACTTAAATAAACGTAGTTTAAAAAGTTGAATGATCTAATAAGAAATAACTGGATGATACCCCTCAAAATTTCGGCGTAAACAAATTGATGGTTTAAAAATAAAGTGTGCAAAATCTCATAAAATGTGCGTAATTATTAATGAAAGAGCGTGTACTCAGATAAAATAGTCACTTTTAAATACTCTTTCTAATGATGCAACATTTATTTGGTATTAAAAAAATCCTTTTCACCATGTTCAAATGATCGATGTGGAAGTGTTATCCGAAAGTAGTAGTTTCGTATGCTCAGATATGTTAATATTAACTGAAACTTTTCATTTGCGTTTTAATACACAAAGATGGCCTTGGTTGATGGTTCAGTGTTGTCAAAATTAAATAAATAGATGGAAACTCAAAATCAATACTAATTCATAAAATCAATCAATCATGATTATAAATATACATTGCAAATAACTTGTAAATGTATTATAACTCAAGGTAACATTAGTGTCCTAGTACTTATACGATACCACAGTATTGAAAATACCACAGTATACCTAATACCACAGTATTGAAAATAAGTTCTAGTGATAAATTAATTATTTAATTAAAATTCTTTCGCATTAAATGCTTCATTTAAATTAAAGAAACAAATAATGTAATAATCTTTTTAAAACCAAATTGAATAGAAAAGCTGCAGACAATTAAATTGGAGCAACTTTCAAAGTAAAATGCATTGTACACTATTTTGTGATTAAAAAATGCATTACATGTCTTGTTTGAGCTATACATTGATGTATTTAAAGGAACTAAAGGGAAAGTTTCATCGTTATCTTGTATTGGTTTTCCATTAACAGTTATATGAATGCTTGTACGTTCTCCGCAAACACATTGTTAATTCTATCATGACTTTCGAAAGTTTTCTTAGGTTAGAAAAACAATTATTATTATTATTGCCGTCTCTGATGTAATTTCTCGAAACAAGTTTAATTGATAGATGCGATATTAATTTAAGAAAGAAGTTAAGAAATAACGCTTTTGTTTAAAATGCTTATGCAAAATATGCCACCTCTTTGTTTTTCAGACGCAAGAGAATAGTTTTCTTTAACATACAGAGTCTTTCAAAAACTTTCGGCACAATAGTAAAAAATAAAAATGGGAAGTTAATAATTCAGAATCACATAGCAATACAGGGACGAAAAAACGTTTTAATGCACCAGTCAATAAATGTTTTAAAAAAGTGTTGAGATATTAAACTTTAAACTACATTTTGCCGAAATCTTCTAAAATAATTTTAAAATAATCCTCTCCAAAAAAACTTACCTAAAATCGATAATTATAAATTTTATATCATTTTGAATTACAGCAATTTTCGAATAATAAAATATTTTTAAATGAAACTTAAGTAAAACTTCAACAACTTCTTTTAGGCGATTGTATCCTAACCACGGTGAAAGACGTTTCTCACAAATATAAAAATGATAAACTACTTGCATTTAATAATGCAACTTGAAACTGCAACTTGACAAATAACCAAAGTGTAATTAATATCTTCTCTCTAACAAGACTATGCACATATTTCGTAATATATGCCGATTTTAGCTGGAATATACCAAATTTTTAAAAATATAAAATCTTACACAATTTTATTAATTTTTTGTGGTATTCCTGAAAGTGGTTCTGAACATTGTTTATTGAAATTTATAAAAAAAATAATCCCAGGCAGCACGGCATTGATCTCTAAACGTTAATGGTGATCTTTTACTGTCTGGGATTGCTTTCTTAAAGTTTCAAAAGAAAAACAAACTCTGCAGTTTTTCGTTTAGCTGGTAAGTCAGATGGTTAATGCATTTGATTAGACTTCAGAAATGTTTTCCGGCTTTTTTAATTTTTTATACTATTTCACGCATTCTATAAAACTAATTAAAATCCAAAATATGATTTGCTTTCGACGCTCATGTTTACGACTTATACTATTTGTTTCAAGATTAGAAATTCACTCCAGATTCAGTGTTCAAACTCAGAGTAATAAGATAAAATAAATAAAATTAAAACTCCTCAAACATCCAGAAGTTATTCCTAAGAGTTTGCTTCATTCAAAGAAAAAAAGAGTTATCTTCGGAGCTATTTATTAAACTGTCGCTAAGTTACTTCACTAAACATTTTTTTTTCAGATGCAGTAGATGCAACTGACGAAGAATACAATGGGAGCTCAAACCCGCCAAGAGTTCATCAGCAGCAGGTCGACCCTAAGATGATAATCATTATGGTCGTCCTTGCCGTTATGTTCGTCGGAATTTGTGTGGCCTTGCATCTGTTTAGCAAGTAAGAAAACATTTAAAAAATATTAAGTTTATATTCGTGAAATCAGAGGTAATAATTTCAAATGAAAGAATTTCAGGTATTTGTAACTTTATTTGGAACTAGCCGCCTCCGGCGACCAGTTGGTTCGCCATCTTAATAAATCTTGTTCGGAGAGACTCCTGTTCTTCACCGGCTTCCTTGGGACTCAAATCTCTCAGATTCTGAATGGAATTTAAAAATAAGATGGTTACAAACAGGGACGGCCCTAAGGTAAGCTTCGTCCCAGCTAATGTAAAAAAGATGCCCCCTTTTATGCTACTTAGTTTTTGAGTTCGAAATGACGCCCCTTCGAAGCCGGCGCCCAGATGCGTTGCTTACTGTGTGGGGCCACCCCTGATTACAAAAATAAGATGGTTAAATGATAAAAACCTGCAAAAAGGAACAAATTATTTTCGTCTTATGTTAATTCTGAAGAGCTTCTGGATGTATTGGCCTTTATCAAAAATGGAAAAAAAAAACTAAGAAAATCTGAAACATTTTCAGATTTTAAATACGCACTAAAGCGCTATGTATTAAAAGCGTATTATAATACATGGGTCTTCCCTATTTTCTTTCCTCAATCTATTAAGTTTGAAAGTATATCATTTTTCATGAGTGTGATTAAACGCAACTAAAATTGATATTTCTATCCTTTTTCTGGATGTAATACATTAGAAATAGATGGGAAAAGCTGTGCAGAAAAATGCACAATTCGAACTAAAATAAAGTTTAAAAACTCATTCAGGTGTATTCATAAGTAGCAGAAGCAGACGATAAATAGCGCTTGGCGCTAGAATCACATCACCTCAAAATCGTATATCAACCATTTTATTTGTTGCCAAATTAAAAAGTTGCACGTTTTAGTCTCTGAAAATTTCCAAATCCTATTTTTCTTTTGAGTATAAAACATTTCATTCCTGTTCTGATTTCACATGCACACAATGTTTTAATTAAAAAATAATCTTACAAATAATATAAACAAAAAAAAATTGTTATTCTTTTATTTTTACTTCAAGAGTCTGAATAATTTAATAAACTTGCCAAACATGGCAACCTAGATAGCTAAACTCTCCCTCTTTCCACTGCAGGGTTACAATTGCGAAATGGCAAGAACAAAAATGATCATTTTGCGACACGTTTTTTATCGATATCTTCTAAAATTATTCGAATTTCGAAAAAATCGCTTCGAGATGTGTCGAGACCCGTCTTGGAGAATTTCCGAACAAAATTTGGTAGGTCTACGATCACCCGTTTCGGAGCTACGCGAGACACAGACAGGCAGACAGACAAACTAACTAACGGACAATTTACACATTGCTTTAATTATATAGATTTGTGGGTTATAGCGGCGACTAAGTTTACTTGGAGGCATTAGGATTATACCAAAGTGGTAGCTATGATTTATAGCTAAAAAAGTCTATAAGAATGTCAACGTTTTAGAAAGATTTCACCTCTACCATCTTGGCGACACATCTCAGTTCTTGGAGACTGAATTTCAGAGGCCGCTGTAACCTACAAGTACACTTTATTTTATACCGAAAGAAGGTAAACTCACAACTTGTCATTAACAATATTTTCCCTTGTAAAATTTCCAATGCAAGGTCTTTATCAGTCTTAATGGAAAATGTCCCGAATTTGCCCATAGAGTGTAGAGAAATCTCACAAATCAGTTCGATAATAGATAATAGATGATTTTTCACAGTTGCCAATGTGTGTACTCATTACATAAAAGCAGTAACTTTAGCATGCACCTGTTGGAAATGGAACACAAGAAATGCGATCGATCGAGTGGAAAAAAGTGAGAGCGTTGCCACTGAGCTGTAAGTCGGGTAGTCAGACAGAAATAGAATGTTTTGCCACACTGGCTGAAACGTTTTGAGTATTAACTTATCCTTATTTGAACATTGGTTTCTTACTTTATAACAATAATCATACTTTTTATTATTCAGAGTTATTTGCATGTTGGGGAAATTCGGACAAAAACAGACTCGGCTGCCAAGTTATTGCTGCTATCTGTTAAAAAATGATGAAAATTAGTTGCATTCAGCCACTAATATGTTATTTGAAGAACAAGAGCAGAAGCGAAAAACTTAAAGCGAAAGCTGTTGAAAGACCCCTGAAACAAAAACCGCCTAAACAAGGAAAAAAGTAGGAAGTTCTCAGAACAGATTGTTTGGCATTGGATGAAAGCGACATAGAAATTGATCAAGCAAGTAACTTTTGTTATGAATTGTACTTTATCAAAATCTCTAAAGGTGGGATACAGTGTCTCAACTGTACAGGATGGGACACGAAACCTGGAGCAATGCATAAAAACATATTAAAACTTTATCAGTGATTTTTCCTCTTAAAATTAATCATTAATCAAAGGAACCTAATAATTTAATTATTTATTGTAAGTCCCAAATTTATTACATGGAAAACTGTATATATGTGCGTTCCAACATTTTTAAACCCACATATATTCCTTAGTGTAGAATAGCATTTATACTAATTTATTGTTATAAATAAATATTTCATTAGTAAAACAACAACATTTTTCTTATCATTTATATCCGGATTTTCCTACAAGGTTGGATAAAATTTCAGGCATTTTTACACTTCCAAAAAATTTACTTTCACCTTCCAAGATATAATTCTTTTATACATTACAACATATTAAGAATTAAAGGAATAATTTTAAAATTTAAATAGAAATTAGAACAGTTTACTGAAGCAGTTGCTTAAGAAAGAAAATATTTTACTGCATAGTACTAGATTGGTTCTCCTAATTCAATTCCGCTTCAGTGTATGTATAAGTTAAATGATCAAATTTTTATAATAATAAAAAATATGAGCACGCTCCTCTTCATTTTTACAGACTTTATGTGCTCATTCCAAGCAGTTCAGACACTGTATCCGAGCTTACAGAGATTTTGCCGTTGAGTACAATTCGTTACAAAAAATACAGCCTCATCCATTTTCCACATCGTCATGCCGAAAATTTCTGTAGAGTTTTTCTTCCGTATTTTTTTGTTTTTTTTTTGTTTAAAGGTCTTAAATGTTTCCACTTTAACTTTTCTTTTCTGTTATTTTGGTTTTTTATTGCCACACAATCTTTAGATGTAGTTTCTAAAGCGAAGATGTAAGAATTACTAACTTCACTCGACACTTGACGATTTGTCTAATAATCGATGTTTTCGCTTTGAAGAGACTTTTTTCTGTTGGAGTTGTTTAGGATAGATACACGATAGCTTGAACTAGATCCCGTTTTAAAGTTGGAGATGCTTGAACATCGTATTTTAGTATCTCAGCATTTTTGATGTCATTGGCTTAAGCAGAAACTAAAGATTCTGAACAGACATTACGATTTGAATTTGTTTGCGCAAAGGATTGCTAATAATTAATAATTTAATTAAAGTTCATTAAAATATTATCTCCAGTCCCATTAAAATTGAGTTTTCAGCGCAAACACGTTTCCTGAATATGTATAATTGCGGAGTCTGTGCCCTTAAATATGCAGCTCTAAATAAATGCCCAATTTGGTAAATTGTGACAATACGGCTAGAATGACTGATTAGCCTCTTCTCCCTTCCTGGTCATAGGAGACACTTAAAGATGCCATTAGGGACAAATCAAGCGGTTGTAGGCGGCATTAAATGTGGGGGAAAGATGTAGAAGATCATATGGTTTTCTTTTGCATCAGTTAGTTCATTGTTTATTTTTTACAAGCAAAAACCCTTTAACTGAAAATTATTCGTTTTAGGATGAATAAAAAAGATAATTGGGTTTAATACAAAAGCTTCTAAAGTTTTTTTAAACAAACATTTTAATTTTATTTAAAAAATTCTACAAGCGTTTAAAAAATGTATATTCTTACAAAAATATTGCATTTCACTGCAAAACCACGATTAGATTTATTTAAATATTGCTTATTTTTTAAAGAGAATTTCATTCAGACTACTATATTATAAATTATTTCAACATATATATATATATATATATTAATATATAAATTTCTTCCAGTGTTTTAAAGTCCCTGTACGCTTCTCTGTACTTTGAGGGTAAATTGACTAATATTCATTTGCATTTATTTACATTCGTTTATACATTTTTGTTTACAAAACATATTTCATCAACAAGCATAATCTAAAACGTAATATATTTCAGACAACTTCAAAATCAGATATTTAGTCGCCTAAAGCTAATTTTCTCCCGCTTAAAACTTCTTTCTGTCTTGAATGGGATCTTTTAAATTTTCACATTATTAAATTCTTCCTCACGGGCATGAATAAAAATTGCTAAACTGATAAAACCGGGAGTCGGCAGTTTTGACTAGATTACCGATGACAACTGTCAAAAAACGTATGGGGCCAGCTTCAGACAGCCAACATTGTTTGGAGTAAAATGAAAGACAGTGTTGTTTATTTTTTTGTCGACGCCGATGTTTTGAAAAATGTTATTAGAAAAGCTTGGTTTTTACTTCGCAATTTATTTTCTACACGCTTAAAGATAGTATTTTAGATAAGTTCATCTGATAAAACCTTTTTTAGCTGTTACTTTCAATAATTAATCCATTTTTGGGACATCGTTTGAAATATGCTAAGCCTTATTTTCTTTTAAATGGCACTGATGTATAAAATCGGCACATTGGGGACTGGGCAGGACTGAGTAATACCCAGTTCAGGACAAGCTTTTTTTTTCTTTTACTGTACAAGATGGGAAATGTTTTATTTCTAAAGTACATTATAAAGAATAAGAATAAGCAGGCGTAGTGGGCAATTTCTTTTATATGATATTTATCTTTCCAAGAACTAAAGCAAATACCTTTCTGATGGATGATGTTTCTCCAGAATCATTTGCACCTTATACCATAATAGTATATTCAGAAACACTCCTTGTAAACACTGTTGTAGGCAAGAGTGTTTACAAATCAAGACAACACCTGTCCCTTGTATAAAGAGGGAAATATAAGAGGACCGTATGGTTTTCTTCTGAATCCTTTAATTGGATGTCTATATTTGTGAGAGCTAAAGCATATAGCCCTCTAGCGGATGATCCGTGATCATTTGCAGCTTAGTAGATGGGTCTGTACAGAAACACTGTTCGTAAGCACTCTTGAAGGCAAGAGTGCTTACACATCAAGAGCGTTTGCTTTCGATTTCGGAGCTTTTATGAAAAAGAGTTTCAAATTTTACTTAAAGATAGAAAACTGTAACAGATTTTTAGCTTTAATATTGACTAAATTTAGATTACTAGTAAACTAGGACAAATAATATACATAAGACAATACTTTTACACACAGCTGCAAAAAAATTGAATCTGGCTAGCGTTAGGAATTTATCTTGAAGAACGTTAGTATTTTGAAAATTATTGGATAGTCACTGATTACAACTCGGCCAAAAGTATTTAGCTCTCTTATTAACTTCTTCCCGGGAAAAACATAACTGTGCATTGCTTTTTTGTTTCTTGTTGGATACAAGCCAATGTTGTAAAGGCATTTGAACATTCGATAAACATTACTGTGAATATTTTCAGTTGTTAAAAATATTTAAGTTCTAGACGAATCAAAATACAAACAATTATCAAAGTTCAAGAATTTTTTCTTTTTAAAAATGTACATGTAAGTGAAAAATGGTACGGGTATCTTTCATGGAATTTTAAGATGAACTATTAAAATAAATATGTTATAAATTTGAAAAAAAACAGTGTTCTATTGAAGAAAGTGCATATTTCATTTTTAATGTTAGCTTCAAAATGCGTTCAGTTTGTATTTATCAGATAGATTATCTCACTCAGGAAACTATGCAATTGAAATAAATTTAATAGAACTATCATATATTTATTCTACTTTGTGTAAAAAAAGTTACGTGAATGCTTATGAAACAGAGCAAAGCCGATCGGACTACAGAGGTACTATTACGAAATATAAACTGGACTGAAATTAGTGCATAAGTGTTCCTAAAAAGAAGAAATTAAGATTTAAAGTATATCTTTTTAATTTTACCCTCTGGAAGAAAAAAATAATGAATTTTCATTTTTATTATTCTTACAGGATTTTCCACATTAAAAATGTAGGATAACCTTACTGTGAATAATATTCCTTTAATCAAGACAAATTCTCAGCGTTCACAGTTTTTCTACGGATCATTTTGCTTTAAGGATGGTTTGCACTATAAAATGAAGCCACTTTCATGATTCATTACTCGTAATTTGTTTTCCTTCTCATATAGTCCAATGAAAGCAAAAGTCGTTTTACAGGTGAAGAGAAAAATCCTAAGCAGAGTAATACTGCAAAGTCTATGCAAGTCTGTAAAGTATGCTGTTGAATATTAAAAAATAATGTAGTTCTGAAGATTTTAATGTATTTATGGCAGTTTATAAATCTATATTTAAATAACTGGAAACAAAAGCAGCATTCAGAGAAAAGATAACTATTTTGCATGTAAAAAAAAAAAAAAATGTGTTTTTGTGGAAAATGCATTTTAGTTTCAGTATTGGAGTAGTTTTTTTTATGATTTCTTTAAAAAATACACGGAAGAGCCATTACATTATGAACACCTACTCATTAACACGCTGCTTCTCTTTTGGCCAGCTGCAACTCGAATGGGCATGGATGCCACGAGTTCTTGGTAGATACTGGAGACAACTTGTACCAAATATTGAAGCAGTGGCCATACAAAGTCGAGATAGGTATTGGAACATGGTGGCGTTTGAGCTCTGAGTTGAAAGGGAGAGGGGTGCAGCTGTTCTCCTGGAAGACGGCGTACCCTGACACAACCATCTACATGATGAAGAAGAAACCGGTATTCATCCTACCAGGCAACCTGTGGTGTAGAATCCAGTAGGAAACATTTTACACTCGCGAAGAGTAATTTATTCTATTCTATCGTATAGTGGAAGTAAGCAATAACCCGGAACTCCATGCCGAAAGACAGTTGCACAATATTTTATTTAGATTATCAATAATTACAAATTATATACGGTTAGTTCGGTGGCTGGCAAAATAGCGACATGAAACGTGACCTTACAGGGCAGAGATCAAAGCATGAAGTGTGGGAGGAAAAAGGTCTGAGAACCGAAAGCCAACCTGGCGATGGAGCTGAGCGCTAAAAGGTACTGCCGCCAAATAAATCGCCAGATTGTAAAAATGAAAAGAAACGTTGGGCCTTACATGCGTATGCTAAAATTTAAATGTAACACGCCACAGGGGAGATCAATAAAGATAAAATGTAACCTATGCAAAATTATTAAAGCCCTGTGGGAACGAAGAAAATAAAATAAATTCTCAGACGAAAGGCACCAACAAACTGTATTGCAAATGCTAAAACCAAAGTAATTTAAGAAACAGTTAAATAGAATTATGTAGAGATGGGAGATTTAAAAATGGCAAAGAGTATTAAATTTAGAATAGGTGAAGGGAAAACAGTAGTAATTATAAATGTGTGAATTAACTGAATGAAAATTAATTATAAATGTGTGATTAACTGCTTCATACAACTCTTTTCTACACATTCGTGGTCCAGTCTCGATGTTCTCGTGCCCACTGTTGGCGTAGTTTAAAATAACGCTTGTTAAGCAGAGGCACACGACGTCTGCGCCGCAGTCCCATATCCAACAGTATCCGATGAATTGAATGTTCCGAATGATGTCACAGTGTTGACACTGAAAATACAATGCAGGTACACGTAGAATTGTACGTGCACTTGCATTATATTGGGCTGCCAGCTGAGCCACTGTTTGGCACCGCTTTTCCTGTACTAGGTGGTATAGTCTCCGGCGTCCCCTTCCTTTGAATGATGCGTGGACATCCAACATCTTGGCGTCTATTGCTGGTTTCACAGTCATTAATCCACTTTCTATACATACTAACAACGGCAGATCGTGAACAACCGTCAGTCATGCAGTTTCGGAGATACTCGTTCCGAGTCTTCGGGCCATTACAATCAGCCCTCTATCAAATTCGCTTGGATGAACAGACTTTCCCATCACTCACAAACGAATGTGTAAGAATGATTCCTTACCTTGTCCAGCAACAGTTAAATACTATTCCCACTTAATTACGTGCTCTTCATGTCATCCAGACGAGTTCATTGAAAAATGTGTGGGTGATCATAATGTAATGGCTCTTCGGTGTATGTATTTCATATTAAGAGAGATCAGAAATATTCTATTAATATTCCAGAAATATTCTATTTCTGAATGAATTTTAATAATCATATTACTCACCACTGAATTAAAAAAATAAAAGCTAATTAAATGTTAACTTAAATATTTTGTTCATCTCGACTAGAAAAATAAATTAAAAAGACAGAAGTTAAAAACATTTCCTTAAAATACTATGTTTCCATAAAAAGTAAAATATTTTAAGTGATAGTAGTTTCCTCACATGTAGATGTTTGAATTTTCTCTAGTAATAACAATTATAGCATATTGTAATGCAGTTGACTGTTCGTCGACATGATTTCTAAAGGCTTCCATAAATAACATATAAAACTGCTCTCAATTCAGCTTTAGTAAAAATTGGAAAATACTTTTTATAATATATTAAATACAGACACTTGAAGAGGTGATAAAAACCTTTTTTAATTAGTTTGTTATAGTTAAAATTATTCTTTTATTGAGAATCAGGAAGATTTCTAATAGTTAATATTTAGTAAATCTTAGTTTAACTAACTTTTGAAAAAAAGTGTTTGCTGGCGTTGGTTGTTGTTACTAATCTCGGAATCATCTAGCAGGGTGGCAAAATTTATGGTATGAGTGGGTAAAAGTCTGTCAAGTAGATTTAAAATAGCCAAGCTAGTCTGGTCACCAACAATACCCCAATTAGAGAGGTGCTGAATTGAAGCGCGACTGTCAGTAAGGATCCAGATGACTAGCACTGGAATCTTATAAAGACGTAAACTGCTTCAGTAGCCCTATCAAACGTTTTACCTTTAATATAACAAATAAGTAAAGTGCTCATGTAGCAGCTTACGAAAATGTGATTTCACTAATACACACAATCAAATTTTACGATACATATGTACATTACGGCTACGAATCTTAAAAAATATTTTTTCTTTGGTATTTTGTACTCAATAAACTGATTCTTGAAAAAATACATTTAATTTCAGAATTTTAGAGAGCGTGTTATACGGGATGAAAAGAAGCGAGTCTGAAAACTTACGATTGATATTAATATTTTTTAGATATACAAAAGTTAGTAGCCAGAGCCAGTAACTACATCTGTTACATTTCCTTTCTTATTGGTGATTTTTAAATTATATTTTATTGAACGTTTTTCAGTTATATTTGTACGGATACTTTTACAGCTGTAGATATGAATAAACGTCTCTTCCCTTTAAAGTCCTTATACATGATAGTTTTTTTTTTCTTTTCTCTTGCGAATATTAATGTGAGAAAGTTACAAAAAGTTCAGTGAAATAACAGATATGATTCAAGGATTAGTCAAGCATAACGAAATAAAGTCATTTTTGTAAAATGAAAAACATTGGAATTTTCATGTAACATAGTTTTGAATAGTATACCATACACACCACGCATTCAAGGAAAAGAAATTGATGATACAGATTATTAGAAGTATATATCCCCTGATATCTCCAAATAGTGAACAGCCAGCTTCCTGCTTAAAATCACCCATAATTACTCAATTATCTGTGAACCTTTCTGCCGTATTTACTAGATAATGGTCTCTAAATGGCACGAATGAAAGGGAAAATCAATCCCACATGTTCGAACAAAAGCCCCCACTTCGCTTTGGATCCATTATGAAAAATTAAAACTGCGTTGCTGGGGCGAACGCGACAGAGGGAGGCTGCCTCTGTGACAAAAATCGATCCAGTTTTACGGAGGAATTTCAGTAGAGGCCAACTCGTCCATCGATCGAGTTCAACTGAGGCAGTAAACCTTCAACTTGTGTACATGAATTTGAACTGGAGTAGGCCGCCGCTGCTCCAATGCCCCACTTCCGGATATCGTCCAGTAAGAAATTTGGAACTAAGCAAAAAGTGCACGGCAAAATTTTGAGCTTAATGATACATTCGGAGCGGAAAGTATTATGGATTTTTCATGGTTATATCCAAGATTACTGTAAACAGAGTTTATATTTCAAAGTCAAGTTTAGCGAAGTTGGCTTTGTTGATGTTTGAGGAAGTCATCGAAGAGGCAAACTGCTTTTTTATCAACTTCATAAAATCATGTAATGCTCTATAAAAACACTTGAGAGGTGTTTCTTAAAATCGCTGTACAGAAAAAATTCTCTAGTTATCAAGTTTAACTGAGGATGTAAACTTTCAACTTTGGTAGATGACTTTGAATAATCGTGGATTGCTGTTCTTATATGTCAGTTTGAGATTTGCCTGGCTGTCGTCATTAAGAAACCTCTAATTGCCGATTAATCATGGACAGTTAACTTTAGGATTTTTCTATGAATATTCAAGATTGTTGTAGTTAGTGTTTATGTTTTGGAATTTAAGCTATTGTTATTATAAATTAAACTGACAAATGTTTAATGAAAAATCGTCTAGTTAGAGGTTAAACCTGAAATCATCTCAGATTAAAATCAAATCATATCAGCCAATATAAAATTACTAGATTTGTCTTACATTTTAACGGCTGTAAAATGTAACGGCTGTCAAATTAAACGGCTCGTAAAATTTAGAATTAGTTGATTGTGAGTTACTGGCATGGCAAAAAATAAACTGGTTACTATACATACCCTGATTATAAGCAGCCTTTACTTTATTGCAATCGATTACTGATAATTGAGAAACACTAGCTGAGTATCCGTTTAAAAGATTTTTGAATTCTAATCACTAAAAATCTGAAGCATGAAATTTTAAAGTTGACTTATGCGGGATCTAATTGGAGGAAAAATTACTGTTATTCTAAATATTATACTGTTATACGTTTTCTCTTTCGCAAATAATAGTTGTGATAGAGTATGTAATAGAGTTGTAATACTCTCGGGAGGCCTGATTACGAAAAATTTCCGTAAGATATAAATTTTTTTATCATTAATTTAGGCTAGCGACAGTTTTGCGTATTTAAATAGTCAAAATGTTCTTTTTTAATGCGTGTAAATTGATTTGTCAGATTACGGTTTATGGATCATCCAATTTTCGCTGAATAAGCCAAGATGTCGTTTTTCACTAAATCGGGCAATATATCGCCAAAACTGTAAAACTTTTGCATTCATTTGGCGCGGTAAAAACTCTTCGACTTTTCGAAAATCGCAAAATTCATGAAAAATCATTAAAAACTTTGACATCTCTTGTTCATGTTGAATAACAACCTTTCGTGTAACCAAATTTCATTTCATTAGATTGAGATTTTTCTTTTTTTTTACTTAATATGTGAACAGTAACAAGAAAACTTTTTAAGATATGGATAAGTGTGTGAAGTCCACAGAAAGTTTATTATTGATACTCTTCTGTTATACTCTTACCAATGTTCTTGCCTGTTGCTCATACTGAAATATCGCTAAAACAATAGGAACCAAAGTTTAATTTTGCCTAAGTCGTCAGTTTGCTTCCTCACAGTTTCTGTGAATTTCTGTTTTTGATGCAATGTGATTTGACCCATAAATAAACATATATCAATGAATTGATATATGATCAGTTAATTGATATATCAGCTCTAATTTCTCTGGTGGAATTCATATTCCTTCCCACACCTACTCAAAATCTTTCGAGTTCCTAGGCAGGTATTTAACTTTTTATCTCATTCACCTGTGCTAATATTAACGTAAAGAACATCCTTGAGTCTTATATTTCCACGAGTTCTTCCTTACCTTATTTTTAAGAATGCATAGAATGTACCCTTCCGCTATATATAGATGATATAGGGGAGAGTGGCCTAAAGCGTAGAGTGGGGGAGAGTGGCCTAAGCCTTCGTATGCTGCCGCATAGTGCGCATGCTCTAATATCGACAATGTGCCGTGAGTAACCCAACCCTCCCGAGTTTCATCCGGTCCTAACAGTCCACCGGCGTAGCAACATGGCGTTACGAGACACAAAATAAAATTATTGGGGAGTTCGTTAAAAAAAACTGAAGGTATGTAATTCTTGACTAGTCGAAAACCAGCTTATTATTTTTATTGCTAGTATTACTACATTATTTTGATGCTATCTACCTATAAAATACCATGATGATTCTGGGTTTTTTATTTTTTTATTTGAGGTTATTCTTCTTCAAGTAAAAATGTGTTTCGGGCAAAGCGGGTATCTGCCGGGTAGATACCCACTTAAACTAGAAAGCAAAGAGTATCGAAGAAAAAAAATGAGAAAGCATATTGTTGTCTTGTTTGTGGTGGATTCTATGAAGACCCACCTAAAGTAGATTGGATCCAATGTGGAGACTGTCAAGAGTGGGCTCATGAAACTTGTACTAATAACTCAGGAAGAGGATCTTATTTTTGTGATTCATGTCAAGAATAAGCCATTATAAGTTGAGACTGATTTAAAATAAGTATAAAATTTAAATTAGTTAAATTATTATATACATTTTATTATTTAAATTAGTAAGAGTTATTTCTTATAATGACAGTTAACTAGTCTGAGGATTTAGTCATTTTTTATTTTATTTTATTTTATTTTATTAATAGACATACCAAATCAGATTTTGAATATTAATGAAATAAATATAACTGGAAAGGTTATTTTTTCATATTGGCAGTTAATTAATCTAATATACTAATTTAATCATTTATTACTTTATATTTAATTAACAAATGCACCCATTCAAAATAAGTTAATGTGATAATCATTTATATCATTGAGACCTTTAATAAGGCTGATAAAATAAATCAACAATTGTTCTATGAAGGTTATTTTTAATGATAATTATAAGTTCAATTAAACATTCAATAGTAATCCTTAAGGAAATTAGTATGTGCTCAGATTTGTAAAGTATATTGTACTTACCCGCTTTGCCCGAACGGCTTACTCACTTTAGGTTCCCTTGTAGGGCAAAGTGGTTTTTTTTTTAAGCATGTTTAATTTTTGATAATAAACAATTATTATAAATAAAATAACGCAATACTCTTTTTTGTTTTGAAGATCCCTTCTAAGAAATAAATCAATCATGTTGATGACAAAAGCTCCAAAGCAACTATTTTTGGATATTTAGCGCTAACCTACCCGCTTTAGGCCACTCTCCCCTAATCTACAAAAATATAATACCAACATACGTCGCCAGTATGCTATTATCCTCATGATTGCATTTAATCAACTATCTCTTCCATCCAGGATTATTATCTCTAGTAAACTATGATGTCATCTTGAAAATGATTTCTGTAATGCATATATTACTTTATTTGGATCTGGAGTTAGTGTAAAATTAAAGATTTGATAAACACTCTTCGTTTAATCAAAAATATCCATTTGATAGGAGGACACGAACGGAGTTAACGTCTCTTGTACTTAAAAACCACTTTGATGAAATGAATATGCTGATGAAATTTGCAGCAGTCACGATGATGAAAAGAAAAGGGGTGGTGTTTATTTCAGAGAACTGTAATAGAACACTCTCGTGTGATTTGTCACAGCCAAAGTTATTTTTCTTTTCGCATTCATTCTGTAATGTTAAGAAACATTCATGAGTGAAAAGGGAAAAGACTTATTTTCATTTGTTTCGCTAATCTTACGAGAAAATAAAATATTTTTCGAATGTAGGTCAAAGCAATATCTATTGATATACTTCATAAAAGAGAAGGATAAGTATTTTCAAGTAATGCGTGCTGGCTGTAGTAAAAATTTGCGCCATTTATAAAAGCACGCACTGAGGTATTAAGTTGGACACATCCAGTGATAGTTTTGTTTTTGGTAGAAAGAATATTTCCCGAAAATTATTTTGAATATAACTGTTTTTTGTACTTTTTATTTCGAATTAAAAAAGAAAGCCGATATAATGTATATACCTCATGAGAAGAACAGACATTAATGCAGCAGTACATTAAAAGACAAAGGTTTTGAATCAAATAAAAATTTTTAGTTATTAGTAGTTCCGAAATTATGGAGAATTCCGATGAATAAAAATTTTGTTAAAACCGGTTACAGATCTTTATTTTTTGGAGATAATTTTATAGGTGAAGAATCTATACAACTTATTCCTGTGTAAGGATGTGATTTATGAAGTTTTTTTAAGGTAAATATACTGTGAAAATAGGGTAGAAAATCTCAGAATAAACGTTGAAACACGTATTTCATGAATTAACAAAAATACAGTTAGGGTAAGTGCACCAGTAATTGACACTTTAAGAGCAATATGAACATTTAACTAGTAATTGCTAATTATTAAAACTATCCTGAAACTAACTTTTTGATTTCAAATTTAAGTGAACTTTTAAAAATTTACGTACTGTATAATCTGTTACAGAAAATTGGAAATTTCTATTTTTTTCTATATTTTATAAGTTGTTTGTTATATTTTATAATTGACACCAAGAAAATTTTGTCTCCAGTGATCGACACTTCATGATCTAGTAATTGACACCTAAGAAATGAGTAGAAAACATTGTTCATTTATTTTTTAATGAAATAACGTAAAAATGACTGAAGCAAATGGAATGAAATTTGAAATGGTATGAAATTGAGATTTTGCGAAAGTTATTTCAAACGGGGTGTAAATATATGTTCGAGCATCATGTTATTACGACTAAAGAGAATGAAATGATATTTGGTGCACTGATAGACAGCTCCCTCAACTTAAACTATAGGCATCACATTTTTAAAAATTTTCAATCGGATTTTGAGATTTTGCGAAAAGCGCTTCAAATTGTTCAAATACTTTCTTCGCGCATCTTTTAATAATGACTAAAGGTTCTTTTCCACGAGGTCTCAATTTCCGTTATTTTCCCTACGTTGCTTAAAACCTCTAACCGAAGCCCTTCTTTTCGTCTATACGGACGGTTTTTCTCCGATTAAAAACATTTCATCTCTTGTCGCTATTGCCTTTAGAATCGGAGTTTCCTAATGGCTGGTTACATAAGAAACACCCTTTCGAGCATTCCAATATAGCGGTTGTGGTAGTGAGTGAATGTCAAAAATAAGAGCTACATATTTTTTTTTTAAATTAAGTAGGCTCTTAATAACCTTTTGGTTCAATTATTCATAAGTTTTTATCACAGTATTACAAATTTTTATAGATCTGCCCTGAACAAAATTGATGCAATTGATCTAACATATTTAAATGGAAAAGAGATATTTTCATCCCTTACGTTTTAATTAGTCACTCTTTTAATAATCTTTCTTATTATTTTTGCTTTTGATACTCAGATCTCTGGGATCTCTCGTAGATCTGTGACAAGATCTATACTAGTTAATTCATAACACAAAACTGGTATAGCTAGTCTGGTTTGGCGTACTCACAAAGGAGGTTCAGGCGTTGGGATCACCGATTTTGATGAAATGTTGATGGGTAGTAGGGGACCCATAGTAAAGTAAACTGCCAAAGAATTAAGCGCGAACTCTCACATATTTTCAAGAAAATTCCATTTAAGCATTTTATACATTGTTATAAACCAATTATTTGACCGATCGTTCTCTGCTTCTGTGGCGCCGCGGTTTCGCATTCAGATCGAGATCGAAAGGTCGAGGTTTCGTATCCGCCTCAGTTCGCTTTGTTTTTCAACCTGTCTCTATACTTCCTTGACCGAATTTTCAAACGCTATGTAGGGAACGAGACGTTTTTGCTTTTAGTTGACTCATGGGAGGTCAAAAGTATCCAGAAATTTTTGACGAAATATTTTTATGACGATAAAAGTAATTCACCTTGTCCCCTAAAAGTAATCCTTCCTAAATGTACATCGCTTTGTCAACCCTGTGATGTGTAATTTCATCGACAATAATAATAATAATAATAATAATAGAAAGTTACAAAATTCGGCATACCTTATGCAAAATGAACGGGAAATAGAAACCTGAGAAGATGCAATAAAAGTTCATTTATTGCGTTTTCTCAGGTTATGTATTTTCTGCTGTCAGCACTATTGTTTTCTGAAATCTTGAAATATGCATGGTTTACAACAGAATTTTCTCATGAAAGACATATTTCTAAATGCAAATGAAATGTTTTTCCCACAACCAGAAATGAAAAGACCATGTGAATGCAAAAATATTTCATGTTGTAGCAGATGTCCAAATAATTTATTTTTAGGGCAAAGATCACCCTCCCTGAAGTACACATCTATAAAACTAACTAACGAGGTGCTTTTCAAAATGTGATTGATAGTGTTTCTCATTTCCGTAACTTTCATTTGCAGTGATTCAATTGTATTTCATATAAATAGTGTTCACTCAATAAATCACATCAATTTTCTAATGCGTGTCATTTTAAACTGTTTTATGCAATTTTAAAGGGGAAAAAAATCAATGGATTGACACGGATACGAACTGTCAACAGTTAGGCCGCTATTTGAACGTGAAACTGCGTCGCCACCGAGGACACTAAACGATATGTCAAATAATTGGTAGTACCAGGTTACCGAGCCATGCTCAGAATTTAAAGGCTCCTTAAGTGTAAAATAATGAATACATAAATGCCTTGGCACGTATCAATAATCTTCATGGTTGCCAAAGATTTTCATCGCTGTCGGATCACTCATACATTATCAGGTAAGCTTTGGTCGGCATTCAATGTTACAATGGCATATACTTTGTTTTGAAGAGGGATGCTAAATATTCGATGGTCGGTGCCATCAGAGTTGAGCAAAAAGTAGTTTAACGTAAGGTGCCTCCTTTCCTTCTGTAGCAGATCAGGGTATCAGCAAAGATCTTGGGCGATAAATTCACTAATAGCGTCTTCATTACTTCAGAAATATATCTGTCCATATTGAGGACGTTCAAATTCAGCATCAAGAATTTGAGTTGGTTGAACTGTCGAATGAATGAGTTTATAAAAAAAATTCATCAAGTCTGTAATACACTGTTCGCAACGTAGCAGTACACACCAAAATCGTTAATAGTTTCACTCGTCATATACTGTGAACAAAGCCATTGTAAAGTATGCTTTCAAATTTCGAATTCTTTGAAATGTGGGTGACATCGAAGAAACAACCACACCCATTCATTAGGAAATTCGGAATGTCCTACATCAATCTTACAGTCCCCAAAATGGTTTCGGTTAACTTTTGTTTTTACTCTTCAGAAAAATGCAAAGCTCCAGGGTGAATGCAATCCATGTTAAAAAGTTTTAAACTATGATAATAAGTACCCACATTTGTGGCAGCTTTGCAGTTACTTAGACTGTTTACCCGAAGTATTTGTCGACGTCTAGCTGTTCTATGTCGTTCTCCTTCCAAATACTAATCATCTGTTTCATCTGCTTGTGTTTGGACTGCACGTTCACACATTTGGGCCAAGTGCTGCTGCCGGTGATCAAATGTTTTCACAGCTCGTTTTTGAGCTACACTTTCATGCATTTACGTCTTTATAATACATGTATGATGATAATTCTTTAAGATTGAAATTGTAAATTTCTCTATAGTGCTTCAATTCAAACATAAAATACTTATTTTTTTCTAATTCAAAGATAATACATCTTGCATAAACAAATTCTACAAACGTAAATTCAATCTTATAGATACATAAATATAGATGCCATAAAAGTATAATCTTACATAAATATGCTTTAAACATAATTTTATTTTATAAACTCACGCTTAAGAAAATAAAAAGTGTAACGCAATTTAAATTATTAGCACAAAAGGACACTTCGAAACCATGAAATCAAAAACAGAATAGATCAAAAATATTCTTTTATAATAACCCTAACAACTACTTAAACGTTGACAATAATAGAACAAACGGATGGACTGAAGAAAATGGACTTCTAACCTCGAATAAATCAAAAATACATCGCTCCTATATAGTTACGCTGATCCCTGATTCTGTCACAATTCCAGTTCAACCACTCAAAATAAAACTTTTACCATCATTAATCCAAACAGATGAAAAATGTATTGTCTAATAACTTAAAATTTACACGTTTCGTTGGTGCGATCAGCTTGAAAATTATCATAATTATTTTTAAAAAAAGAGAAAAAGAAAAAATAAGAAAGAAAAAAAAATAAAGAAAAAATCTGATAATCCACCCGTTCCCTGATTTTTAAGCGTTTTTTTTTTGTATTTTTAGCTCTATTTCATTTAAGAGAATAAAAAAAGCTAATCATTTGAGTGTCAGAATTTTCTATTACAAGTGACATTGACGTTACACTGAAGTCACGGTTATAAGGCTTTGGAGGAAAAATTACGATTCCAATTCGCTTAAGATAGCTTTTCTAAATTACTACTCAGTTTAACTTTTTTTCAAAAATAAAACGGTTTTCTATGCATTAAGCATGGATATAGGAGAGGATGTTGATACCAAACGAAATATTTCGGATACTAATAATCAATAAATAATTCTCGAAATATTTCGGAAATGTTTCTGCAGATTATACAATTCGAATTTCGATGTATAATAAAAATTGAATATGAAGTTATTTGACTTTAAGTGGGTAAATATTAAATATTCTGAGTGTAGACAATCTATCGCCCGCTGTAATTGTCTCCACAGAGGGCTTTATCCTTTAGTTTAATGATAGTACACAACACAAAACAACACAGTCTAATCCACGTCTAAATAAGAATTGAAAATTTATTAGAAAAAATCTTAGTAACCAGATTTCAGCCTCCCAATTTACTGCTTCCACATATGGGCAACTCCCAGCCTGCGGCCGGATGGGGCCCGCCATGGCTTTTAGACCAGCCCTCAGAACAAGTCAAAACCCTGTATAAAACCTATATAAAACATTCAAACTTTCATATAAATCCGAATTATACGGCCCGCGATTTCGCTAACATCCTGAAGTCAGGCCCAGGAGTTCGCTACTATCGTAAAGTTCTGCCCGCAACTTTTCAAAGGTTGTCCATACGATGATGAAATAAATGAGTTGAAATCATCAACTGCAGTGAATGAAAACTAAACTGATGGCTGATCACCTGCAAAATTAATTTGAATATCGGCTGCGAGAACAATTTAGGAATCGATTGTATCATTATAAATTTTTTCATCGGAGTTTCAAAGACCGTTTCATTATAAACGGCTGTCCCTTAAAAAAAAAAAAAAATCGTCAGGGTAACTAAATTTAAATATTTATCGTCAACTTGGCGGTATAAAGCAGTTAAAATAGAATTCAACCTAGTGCCGTTATTTAAAAAAATGGAATTATCATGTTACGTCACAGGATCTTTTTTCTTACTGTGAATGACTGAAAAGGGTGTCATTTTCATTTAAATTATTCGGCTAAGCTGAAACTTTTATGCACTTTTGAAATTCGCATGATTATGATCAATTAAATACATGAAAAATCTTTATTGTTTTAGTATATACGCGAAAATACGTTTAGCTTTACGTTAGTTACAAAAGGATAATTGTAATAAATTCAGGCAATTTTTCACATAAGATTTACGAATAGTTTTGTATTAATAATTATGAATTAAAACTAATTAAATTATTTACGTATATTCTATAAAGTGCTTGCAGGGATGGAAACGAAGATTCTTTTCTCTTTTTCTTTCGCCGGTTGCCAGGACGATATTTTGAAATAAAAATAACTTTTTAATTCTAAACAAATTTATGTAGCTGAATGGTGTAATGTATCTAATTACTAAAATATTTATTTGTCTGTGTACTGGATATCAAGTTCCATTTATTTTGTTTCATTGCGAAATTAATTTTTACTATTATATATCGATGGCTTGTATTTTTTAATCCGCCCCAAACTTATTTGAGCGTCCCTTTTAGGAAGATTGCATCAAGTGTGTTTTTCAAACGCTCAATAGATGGCGCTACGGTCCAAAAATTTTAAATTTTAAATTTTGAGTGTTTTAAGAGTTTTTTCAATCACGTGACCTAGCTCAATTTATTTCAGGGGCCCAAAAAACCCCCAGGTACGAAATTTAAAAAGAATCCTTAGAGCAGTTTTCGAGATCGTTCGGACATACACACAAACACACAAACATTCCTCGTTTAATATAAGAGCGGATATAACAATGTATCAGATGTTTAAAAACAAATTTCAAAAATACGCGAGAGTTGGAGGCTAATTCTTTGGCATTTTACTTCACTATGGGTCCCCTATACACGGTAAAAAAAATTCGGAAACGTTACCCCAAAAAATGGGGCAGCTCTTGTAGTTCAAAATTGCGGAAACGTTTCCGAACCATGCGGGTAAAGTATTTAGAAACGTTTCTGCATAAGTCGGAAACATATTTACCTATTTTCCTGCATTTTAGGTAAGGTTTCTGGAAAAGATGGGTAACGTTTCTGTATATTTTGGTAAAATATTGAGTAACCTCTCCGTGTATTTCGGAAAGGTTTCCGAATTAACAAGTAACCTCTCCGGGTTTTTCAGAAAAAAGTAACATGCACTAGATGAAGCGTTTCGAGTATCTTAATCTAGATGGCAGCACCAAACTCTGTCGGAAGGAGCGGTGAGGACTAGCGACCAGAGCCAGAATAGAACGCTGAACCTACGCATTCGGAAGAAAGCACACTACCACGACGCTGCGGTTTTCTTGCCGAATTTTGCTTTAAAAGTAAACTGACTGCTACAAAAGTTATTTGTGGTACGGCTTGTTTTCGAAACTTAAAATTTTTTTGAAGTATTTTGTAAATGGAGAGAAAATACCATAATTAATAAATGTAAATTAAAAATCTTAAATATTTTTTCTTCCACATAAATTATTTTCAGGAGATAATGTGCTGTTTTATTTAAGTATTCATCCGTTTTATTTAAGTATTCATCCGGCGACGTCACCTGGTGACTGGTCACAAATAAACTTCACAGTGATCACATAGTGAAGTTACATCACTCACAAGTTACCAGACCCTTATTATCGCATGGGCAAATCGGGACTTTGCCCAAGGCCCCCAGTTTCAAATGTTGTTCTGAAATATTCTTTTATATGTCAAAATATTATGAAAAAGAAAACAAATTTTATAGATGGGGACCCCCAAATTCATCAATGCCCGGGGCCCCTGTTGGTCATATTCGGGCTGTGCAAGAAGTTACAATGTGACAGTCCTGTGACAATTGTGACCCTCTGTGACGTCACAGCGACTGTTTTGCGATCATCTGTGCTATTAGGGAAAACGCGTTCACTTTTATCCGTCTCTTGGCACTTGGCGCATGCGCGCGAAGTCCCAAATAAAGATTTCCTCTCCCCCGTAAATACTTTACTCCGAAATATGGGTTATGTTTCCGAAATCGTGCGTTCGAGTAGAGCATCGGTAGGTTACGCTATACTTTCGGAAACCTTTCCGCTATAAGTATGTAACGTTTCTGAATTTTTTTACTGTGTATCCCACGAACATCTTTGAAAATCGGTGATCCCAACGTCTGAACCTCCATTTGTCAGTTCGATTCCCGCCGTGGCCCTGCTGCGATGATGGTTCTTGCCTTACTGTCATTTCTGTTTTACTTTAATTTAAAAAATACTAACAGATTATTACATTATTCTACCTATTTTTGCGGTAATTCATTTTACTATACATAGTAATTAAAAAGAATTAAGATTTTAAATTAAAAAATAATTAACATAGCTGTTTTTCGTAGTTCCTAACCTTTTATCAAAATATAACATGATCAAAATATGACTATGAAATCACCAAAATATGACATGAAATACTTTAAAAGTATTTCATGTCATATTTGGATGATTCTAGTACTTTTATACCTATTTTCTAATTAAAATTGTGCGCTTATTTTCCTTATATTATTATTATTATTATTAATTCGATGTAGAAAATTCAATTTATAATGAATATTTCAATGAAAATATTTTAAATTTATTTTTATCTTGTAAGAAAGCTCTCATAAATAATAATAACAGTAGTTATTATTATTTTGTGTTCGAAGGGGGAAAATAGCAATTTTAGATACTATCTAGTTTTAATAATTATTCTTTTACTGTTCATGTATAAATAAAATTTATTTTAATTAATTGAATTTTATTTTTAAGACCAATATTTTCAAATCTTAGGTTTTCTTACTTTTATTTTGTATTCTTTGAAAATGCCACATTTAAAATTTTGTTCAATATAATTTCAAACAGAAATTTGGTTTTTTAATCTAAATTTATGCATGCACTATCTTTTGTGTCAGACATTTAAAACCCGCACATGGCATTTAAAACAAGATGCTGTCCCCATCCGAGTCGAGTTGATGACTGAACAAAGGTTGAAGTGTAAAGAACCACGGTTCTAGTCTACCAGACAGCTGATTAGCTAAGAATCTGGAGTTTTGGCAGGTTTTCTTCCAATCTAGCACAAATACGCTTCAAAAGCACTTTGAGAGTCATCCACGCAAGACAACCCTCCCCCCCCTCCTATATGCAAATATGAAATACCCCTCTTGTAGCTTCCCATAGCACAATATAATACAACCTTTTTAGAAATAATTATATGCTGTTAGTGTATGTTAGAGATAAATGAAATTAAATCAATAATGTAATGTATTTTTTAAATTTATTAAACACACAAAAATCAGATATCAGTCTTATATTTTTAATTACTTACTTCGTGAAAGACAACATGCAGTAAGTAAATTTATCGAAAATGTGGCTGCCGTTTAAATCTATCAAAATAGCTCAATTAACTTGTATTTTAAAGCTTCTAATTTATGGGTGTTTTAAACCCAGGTTTTTAAAAATAATCTTAAAAGAGGTATATGCCCTAACTAAAAAAGTACCTCAAATAAGTATAGTAGAATTTTTCAAATTCACAATCAGCGAGACTTTACCGATTCTGGATAACAGAAGTTTCCATATAGAAATCCTGCAGTATTATTTATAAAAAACAATCGTTATAATCAGGTAAAATAAAAAAGAAACTTTTTTGAGTAGAAAAATGTATTAAAAATAAAATACATTTACTGAGAAATCACACAGTAGAAAGATGTTATTCTTTTAACATCATGACATTTGAACATTTTTAATAAAATCTTAAAAACGTTTTCGTTCGAATACCGATTTATTGCTATTTTAAGGTCTAATTGCGTCCTGATAATTGAATATCCGTAAATTGGCTGTCCAAATTTAAGAAGTTCCACAGTATTCAAAAATAACAAATTGGAATATATTTAAAAGAAAATCGGGAAACAATAACATAAAGGTTTAAATGCGCATGTGCGTATCGTATATTAAAAATTATCTTAAGATATAACTTTCTGAATAGATATTTACTGCTTTTCTTTGAAAGTTTATGCAGTTATTGCCATGAACTTAACTGAACATAAGTGTTAATTATTGGTGAAATCCATTTTTTTCAACCCAGTAATTTACACCCCATTTTAAATAAACAAATTTTTTATTTAAAAAACCCTCCAGTATTGTTTTATGTACTATTTACCTGATACAATTTAGTTTATATTAATTTCTAGAAAGAAATATCTTTAAAATAGACACAGTTCGATAATGAATTAATTTTAATTTCAAGATATTATGCCAGCTTCTGAGAATCAGATATTTTTTAGCACTGCGCTCAAAATCTGAATTTCTGATACCTAGAGCACTATGGAGGTAAAACAAATGCATGAAATTGAAGATAAATATCCATATTTGTGTGTCCTATTTGTGATTCCTATTTGTTATATTTTAAAGAAACATATTTACAAGTAATATTTTTTTTCTCAATGAAAAATGGCCACCTTCCTCCTTTTTCCACATCCACCTCTTTGAAGAATGATATTGAAAATGTCCTGAAATTGATTTTTAGGTATTCGTGAGAGTTGCATTTTACAGCAAGAATTTTATAGATATCTCTTTTTTACTTTGAGATCACGTGGGATATGTGAAAAGAACGTTTTGGACCCCTACCCAACCCCCGCAATAGGTTAACGGTGTTATTCGAAAAAATCATGCGATTTTGGTACATAATTACAAATAAACTAATTATGCCAGGCACTTCAAAATTTTGAAACTGTCTCTTTACAAGCTGTATTACATACTGCGAAGACAGGCCAATCTGTATCAGTTTCAAAACTTTTAGTAAAAATTCTTTAAAATCTTAAATTTTCGCAAAGCGTGTCACTCTTCGAAAAATCTTGCAGCTCAGATCTATGTTTAAGAATTTTTTCAGAAAATTTCACAAAAGCTACAGCGTTTTCGTTTATCGCAGTGTGTAAAACAGCTTATGAAGAACCCTCTGGAATGTTTTGGAGACCATGGTGCTATTAAAGTAATTAAAAAATCTTTGTAAAAAACACACATAAGAAGTAATAGGTAAGAGGATACGCACGTTTCGTTCAAAAATTGTTTTGAACTTCATCAGTCCAAGCCCTTCGTCGTAAAGAACACAGGGAACTGAAAAGAGATAAACAAGCAAAAATGTTGCCACAAGGGGCAAAGAAAAGTCGAACAAAACCACGGAGAGAGGAAAAAATATATATATATTCATGATAATTTTAAACTAAAAATCTAAAATAAAATATTAAGTGTAGCACAATTTTTATATTTCATTCTGGTAGGATGACACAAATTATACTTCCGGAATGTGTTTACTATTTGTCTGGATTTTTTAAACTGTACTCCAGATGTCTCCTTTTAATATAGTTAAACATTATTTCATCGATAACTTTCTTTTATATTTTAACGTTTACAAACCTCTACAGAAACACAGCGTAATCCTAAAATCACTTTGAATATTCTTAAACAAAAATTTATACACCATCAATGTAAATGATTATGTTTTAATCAAGAAAGGTGAACTTAAATGTAAATAAATATATTCTGTTGGGGATATAATAAACTGAACTCGAACGGAATGCGAAGTTCTGTAAGTAAAACGACTAAGTCCAAGCTTCAAATTCGTACAAACTTCGGAAATACATATTAAAAAAAAAAAAAAAAAAAAAAAAAAAACCCTCAAATTGTATCAAAACTACCACCTCCTGTTCCTTCAGGTAGTACAGAAAGGAAAGCAGAAATGTTAATTTTAGAATTTGATTTAAGTAAATTTAATATAAAACGTAAAACTATAAACCGGCCTCTAATAAATGTATTTTGTTTTCATCTCAAGCTATAACAGATTAATTAAATTTGATTTTCCATTTAAATTTCATATTTATGTCTATTAATGTTTATTATAAATGCACATAAAAAATATATGCTGAAATTTGAATTTTGAGTCATATTATTTGAGTGTTAGCGAAGTATTATACGTGTTTCATTGTATCCCGGTATGTTCTGCTTCAATATCATTGTTTAGGAATGAAGACCTTATCTAATTTTTTGTTGTTGTTGTTGTTCTTTTAGCTATAGTGACCGCATCTATCATATATTGAATTTTATTTAAATTATTAATGTTTTTAAATGGAAAAAAGAACTTTATTTAATTTATTAATGTTTTTAAATATAAAACGTAGATCTTTAAATATCTTAATACTAGAAATGTAAAAATCGAAATACTTCTTCATAGATTCTTAAAAAAAAACTTATCAAGATTGTTTTTCCAATGTTTAAAATCAATGGGAAAAAATAAGTTGAAATCTTTTAGAATACAATGATACTGAGTTAATCCACTTACATCAATCCGTCTAGAGAAACACTACATATAAATACATATAAAACCGCAGTCGAAAATTAAGTTTCCCTTGACCGAACGAAGATATTGAAATTTGTATAGTACGTAAAAGGAAAAAAAAACAGCATGTTTAGAATTTTTAAATCTGTATTTTAATTCTTTAGCGTAAAAAATGATACCACTATATAGCTTTTTTGTTAGTTCGCGTAAATTGTTCTCTCGGGTCAGTTGTTTTCACGGATAGTTTACTCGAAACAGAAGATAACAAAATGTATTTCTTTCATATTAAGCATTTTCCCCGCTACTTTATTTTGTATGAGGCTTACTCTCTTATAATTAATGTATCTTAAATAGCTTAAGTGCATTTTTATGCTATAAAATTTTATGCGTGTGCCTTTTTATTACTTTCGTAAGAATTGTTTTCATTGAAAAACGGAGATAAGTTCGATAGTTAATAATGCAAAGCCGATTAATATATGTTTTCTTTTGACTATAAAGATGGGTTTTGTATTTTAACTATAATTAATATTGTAGCATTTAATATTCTTTAGCAAGAAATAGGTACATTGATCATTTAAGTTGCGATAGGTATATCGTTAAGCATAGAATAGCTTCGTATTCTTTAACAGTTCCAACATTAGAAGAATAGTTTACATTTGAATATCATTAAATATGTTTTATTGTAATATTCAGTCACTTTAAAAGGTTAATTTAAAGATAGTATAGAGAGAAGAGTTTAATTTATATGCAATAATAATCTGGTACCTCGAAGTCAACATTATATTTTAAAGTACTTATTATTTATCAAAAAAAAAAAAAAAAAATCCAAAGCTACAGTTTAAGTGAAATGGAGACATTTAAATGTGATACTTCAGTGTGAATTCGAATGTAAATTTAATGAAGATTTCACTTGCGTTTGAAATTTTATTTTGCGCACTGCACCCTATATTATTGTGATAGAATGCATTCAGTGTCGGTATACGTGACTGTAATATTTACTTTAGAATGTTTCAAAAAGCCCTTCCAAGCCCTTCGACGTAAAGAACACAGGGAACTGAAAAGAGGAAAAAAAAAAAAAAAAAAAAAAAAAACTCTTTTCAGTTCCCTGTGTTCTTTACGTCGAAGGGCTTGGACTGAAGAAGTTCAAAACAATTTTTGAACGAAACGCGTATCCTCTTTCCTTTTACTTCTTATGTGTGTTTTTTACAAAGTTTTTTAATTACTTTATTTTCTGCAATTGTTTTTACTAGGGCTCGTTTCCGCAATCACCGCACTATCTTCAATTCTCCTCATCCCCGGCTCATGCATATAAAACTAGGCAAGAAAAAAGGAAGAAGAAGAGCTAGCCACACAAGCCTTGAAGCTCCTGGATCGAGACAACTGAGTATTTGCTCTCAACTCTCACCTCTTCAGTCTAGAAGAGGTAAGTTGCATAGTTATCTTTCTGCTTAAAAAGTGAAATTATTTCCCTACACGGATTATATCGGTCAAATTGCTTCTACTTGAAAACAGTAGTTTACTTAACTTAAAAAAACTACACTAGTAAGTATTATAGTATTTAAGAGTTACTTATTATTGATTCAGATTTTTAAATTGTACCTTTTCACTACTATAAAAAAATGAAAAAAAACTTTTAGTACGGTGGGAAATTTAGAAAAGTAGGGCCACTGCGATTTCTGAATTATCTGTATGGCAAACTTTACATAAAAGATTTTCCGTAGTTGTTTTCAGGTTCAACTTGAGCGGAAAAATTATTAGATGTTTTTCATATTTCACGAATAAGTAGCACGCATAATTTACTCTAATATTTAAAGTTATAGAATGGGAATCAGCATTAATATCAATGTTATATAATTTTATGATTAGCTATACTTGTCGATTAACCATCGATATCAATATAGGAAAAATAAAAAAAGACGCACACACTGAGTGAAAAATTTGATTAGTAGAAATGTTAGTGACTGTGGAGGGAATACTAAAGATTGTGTAAGCTCACATTTGGCGTATAAGGTGTAAAATGAATCGCGATCCGTTCGAAAATAGTTGAAAGAACGATGCTCTGTATAAATAGTGGGAACTTACTGCTATCAACTCAAGCACAAAATAATGCGAATCCTAGGCTCGAGATAATATTGTAACTGTACTATTACATTTGTGTAAATTACTATTGTGTAACACTATAGTAATTTTTGTATTCTTCAGAACAGTATCGATTTGTGCTGAGAATTTTGAAGTGTGGGAATGCGGCTTTGTTTCATTGACATTAAAAATATATTAAATACTGAAAAACATCTCTTTATATCAGTCCATGATAAGTAGATGACATCAGATGGGTCAAATTAAAGTTTTGGAAAAATATCTCAATGATCTCTAACAGGCTCTCCTTGAGCTAGAGATATAAATTTTATATTTAGAGAGGAGAGTAGTTTCAATGGATAAGACAAACAAAACACACTTTTGATATACTGCACGATATTTATGCGCTGTTCACTGCACAAATTTCCTATTAAGTAGACTGAAAGAAAAACTGCATTAGAGACAATATTTTTCAATCATTAAGAACTACTGCTGTATAAAGAATACTTATTAATATCTACGTACTTGTTAATTCTTTGTTTGATTGGAAATTAGGCTGATTAAACTAAAATATTTGTATTTTTTTCAGAAACTCAATACGTGTAGAGTAACATCAAACACAGGGATAATCTAAAACACAATTTCTCGCTAGTGAAACAAACTGATAAATGGTTCACAAGTTTACATACTTCCCATAACTTGAGATGAAATTGATCTTTGCAATTTTGCTTCACTTAGATACTGCACGAGTTTAGAGTACTGAAGCATCTAATAAAAAGAAAGTTGCCGAGAGAATCTTTATTCTATAATTAAAAATATTAATATTTAAAAAAGGGAATAAATATAAATATAGTGTTGATTTTTTATTTTTCTTAAATTTATTACATCACGACAGAATACATATTTTCATAAATAAATGAAATAAAAACTAAATTATTTTAGGTTTTTATGTGCAAACTGAGTAAATAGTTGCGTGAGAATTAAATACTCTGCACACGCAGGTTTCTTCGAAAAGAAATCGTGAGGGAAGGGGTCAGCCACATACTATTTCATATCAAGTAGCGATCTCAAATTAAAAGGATCTTACTGGGCTAGAGCCTTTCATTTTTAACAACTTAATTCAATATGTAAGACTACACTTACCCTGGTTCTCATGATGATAGAATTATAGACTACCATACTTTTTTGCAAATAAGGAAAAAAAGGAACTTGTAACTTAGAGTGATTTTATTGTCTAGAAAAGGCAGTAGAATTTCGTGTTTTGCAACATAATTCACTCTGCTGACATAAATGTGTCGCAGTTCTCATAAATTTAGCAGTACTATCAACATTTCTTGTCTCAAAATTCCGTTCTTCCTTAAATATTTTACGACTATATCGATTTTTAACGTTACTTTTTACAACCTATACTTTGATATATGTGTTCAAACTATGATTTAATTTATGAAGTAACAATACTTTTCTGCTGTATGCCACTGCTTACTCAAATGGTAGAGGGTCGAGGTATGAGAATCTTTAAGGTAGTCATAAAAGCGGGTGATGAATTGCCCCTAAAAACTCATGATATAAGATAAGAAAGTATTCAGGTGATTTTTATTTAACAGCAATTTTTATTTTCTAAAACGTAGGTCTATGTTATGGTAATATTTAGAAGGAATATTCGAAACCATTTATAAAAAAGTGCAAACAAATGTAATATGAAAGTTATATTGGAGAGGAGAGCGACATTAATACCCGTTTAAATGTATGTCACATTTTAATTCTGTACTTTTGAAAATTCACTAAGTGCTTTCAGAATAAAAAGATAGTGTTAAATATACTTAGAGGTATCTTTTCAAAATTCTCTCAAAAATCTTTTCAAGTTTTTCTGCCTTAAAGGGAGAGCTAGTCCAAATATGGCATTATGAATCTCACAAATGTATTGTTTTCGTTGTTAAAATAAGGGGACATATTATTAATGGGAGAAGCCTTGTTGGAGAGGTCTTTTCGGGAAATCTAGCCAGTTTTCACGTCTTCATAAAGAAAAAATGAAGATAAGTCTAAACAGGTAGCTCGATGGACTCTGGCGGGTAAACAATTGTACTTTCCATTCACATGGTAGTCTTCCAGTAAGAAAAGTGTGGAATATATCGTTCTAAAGTATTTGATTGTAAGATGATAATATTATTCAAAGAACGTCTATTAGTTTTCAGTAGAAAAAATGTACAGTGAATTTCCAGTGCTACAAAATACTGATACTGAGTTAGAGGAACACAGGTACATCTCGATTGCCACAAACTTCAGACAGAGATAGAAAGCAACTAAATGAACAACTTTCATCTTGAAAACGTATGCCTGCAAATAATGGCTTCGCTAACTAGTTAGTAGCCATTTAAAATAATGGTTCACTGTTACTCAGCTTCATTTGCTAAGAGCTTTCAATTCAACTAATACTGAATATTATAAATCAAATTTCACTTTGAATGATGAAATTTTCGAAGAATAAACTCACTCTGTAGAAAATCTGACCAGCATTTTAATATTTTTGAAAAGTGATTATCATCTGGTACATTACTGCAACATTTGCAATAGAAACCAATTAAGAAAATTATATGCTCAAGGACGTTCTATTACCCTCGAAATTTTATATGAATTTAGAAAACCCCTTTACTTCTGAAAGAAAACTAAACAATTACTCAACACCAGAATTGAGAAGAAAATATTTTCTAATAAAAACTACCAATTAATACGGCAGAAAATTTGATCATATCCATAGTGAACATTTAATTAAAGCCAAGAAAATAAATTTAACAATGCGGGGGAAAATAATTTTATTAAATTGAGATTTTTCACATTTAATTTTAAATAACATGGGCATTATCATAACATTTACACTGGAAAGGCATTTTTATGAAAACATGTTAACGATTTCTTAGCACAATATTTTAAATCTGCTATAAAAATACTGATGAACCTATGCTGATGACGATAATAAAATACTTCTGACTTAAAAAGTCCTAGTACAGTCACAATGTCTCAGGTAAAGTTTTCATAACATCTTTAATTAAAAAATTGCATGGAACAAAAACTATTACTACAAGCTTTTAAAGGATAGTTAAATGCTATGACAAACTTGTATTGAAAGATCCTATAAAAATTTACGGGATGTATAATACAATAAGTTTTTAAGTATGGGATCCTTATGTATCGGAAACACTAATAATTAATTTACATGTTTATTAAATGATTGTGCGAATACACAAAATTTTGTACTTTTCGATAGCTTAATGTATTGTTAACTATGACTTATTTAAGGTTTTACTTATACTTTGTGTAATTGCTGAACTATAAGGAGACTAAATACACTCTCTTTATGCGAAATTAATCTTATCTTTTGCTGCATTGTATAACACAAGTTTAAATTTCAATGACCTACCTGAGCACCAAATGATTAAACCAGGGGTGCAAATAGGATCCAAATATTCAGTGGCACCGACAAAATGTTGGTAGCACCAAACTTTTCTTATCTTTCAAAATTGCAGAAGCAAATGTAATTTTTTGTCCCGAGCACCGATTTTCTGGTCGCAAAGTGCGACTATGTGATCCCTTATTTGCATACCTGGATTAAACATGAGGAATAATAAAAAACAAGAGATTCCATGTCATCAAATGTAATGTTACAAATAAATTTAATTAAAAACACATTTTCTTTTTTTTTAAATCTTGAAAACTATGTGCTGTTTTTGTTTAAATATTTATCACGATAATGTGGTTCATTCATTTTTTAAACAGCGAAACTTCTTTTCAAATACTTATCAAATCCAAATTTGGAGAATGCCTTTCCAAACAGAAAATATATATTCTTCGCGAAAGTTTGTTGATAGACTCTAATAAAAAAGTACTTAATTTATAATTTACTAAGAAACCCCCATTACATTGATTCTAATTTTAACTTCATTGATATTTTTTGATTTACGAAGAATTTCGCGGACTAAATTTAGAATTCCTCTCTTTTTCTGACCCACAGGGCACGCAAAATCTTTTGAACAATGGATTCGTCTTATAACGACCGATTATATTGTCAATGGTTGAAAAAAATGTCTGGTTTCTTGAAGATAAACGACTAACTGATAATCATTTCTCTCCTCACAAAAGTAACCTTTTGCCTGAAAGTTAATAGCTAAAAAAATTGTTGAAATGCAGAAGATTTAACTTTTTCTGTCCTATCGATTTATTGAAGAACATCACAAATAACACTGTAATTCATGCAGATTTATGAATCCCATTATAAATAAAATAAACTTTCTCATCGCGTAGCTTAAATTTCCCTGCGCATTCATTTTTCTTTCACAAGTGACCGCTGTAATTTGTCACAGCGACATAATTATTTTTCTTTATAGTATCTTCGTGAAACTTAAGCACTTTTTTGACATTTATAACTACGTGCGAGAAAAAGTGTGCTGTGATTAAAGCTGTTAAGGGCACCTGTTTTTGTTTAATCTATATTTCCTTAAGATTTACTTGAAATAAAAGAGCTTTACAAATTATGTCATCTCAAGATGTGTTTTGCATAACAATTTTTTGACAGCCCGTCAGTATTTTGTTAGAAGTTTTATATATTTCTCTTTCGGATGTAATTTAAATGTAAGCTATAATTAGGATAACATAATTAAATTTATGTAAATTATGTTTTTGCTTGATAATTTGTAAGAGCATGTTTCTAAATTTATTGGTCTCCAAAAGTTCGAGTTTAACGTGTTTTTCAGAACTCATCATTCAAAAATGGCAATAACAGTGAGGATAGTAATGTTACTTTAACAAAATTTTTTCGAAAACGGTACAAATAAGTTTTTTTAAAGAAATGCATTTTCATAGGGATATTTATACAGGAGAGGGAGAAATTTGAAAAAATCAAACTTTCGTAATTTATGTGTAAGTTTAGCATATGATTCTTGATCTTCAATTTTTAGTTTAGCAATGTCTAGGAAAACTCGTCCACCCGATTCTTTCAGGTGAGGGTCGGTCGGATGGATACAAATGGAGTTGCCATAAGGTGATATTTCAACCTGCAGTATGTTTTAACGACTCTGGGATCTCTAGAAGACACGATCCAGGCCGACCACGAGCTGCAATAATTGCAGGAGACCGTTTTCTTGCTCTTTCGACTTGAAAGAGGAGAAGGACCATAGAGCCATTCCATGTCAAAGTGGACAAAGATATCAAATTTTCAAATTTATTGTATAATCACTAGTGACATATCAAAATAAAACTATTTTAATGAAGAGTGTGAATTTCAAAACATAGTAAAAATATCACAATTCCGTAAATCTGAACTCTAAAATTGAAGAAAACACGGTAATCATTAAGATTGAAAAACATGTTATTCATATGTACTCAGACATACTCTTTAAGCGGTATCTTTTTGAATCGTGAATGTAAATATCGCATGTAGCTAATACGAATTAACATGCAGTCCCATTTTCCTAAAAAAGAAGGTTAAACATAAACATTATTAATTCCTTTCTGTCACACCCGCCACGTAAAAGATGCTTATAACTGTACACACAACAAATCCTTTATTGGAGAAACTTGAAATTTTCTATGGATAAACTTATAAATTAATCAAAGTAAGTATAAAATGTCAAATAAAGACAAATAATTTTTAATAGCCAAATTTTACGGGCGCGACAAAATGTGTTTGACAGGTGTGACAAATTGAATAAATTTTCATTTAGTGTATTTAAAAATTAGAAGGTATTTCTAAATTAAATATAAACTAGCTGGAACCCGTCGAATTCGAGCGTCACTTTATTGACTGTAATATTCAAAAATAAATGGGAACGATCAAGAATGTCACCAAGGTCTTGAACAAAACTAACAGGAAAAATCAAAGAGCAACGCGGACGGAACATGACTTGTGACAGAAAGTAAACAAAAGGTTTCACGCCAGTTCTTAGCAACTGTACAATGACGATGAAATGATTGAAATCTTTAAAATTTGTTTTTAACTATCTTTATTAAGTAAAAAAAAAAAGAAGCGTAGATATTAAATGACGAATGAGCAAATACAGTTACAAATTTTAATTGAGCATTTCCTTGAAGACGATATTTTGGGTAAAGAGATCGACCACGAAACGTCCAGGTGAATTCTCTTAAATGATCTTGACTGCCACAGCATTCTTTGATCTAACCATTGAAAGAGTGACATACAACATTCCATGAGAAAATACAGGCGCAGAAAGGTAAACGCCAAAAGTATGAAGCGAAAATAGTGAAAAATTTCGGAATTCTGAGAGAGACAAAAAAATCTAATCCGCCAAATGGCGATCGCGCGCTTCCTGCTTTATTTGCCTTTTCTCAAGCTACCCTCGATGGTAAAGATCCAGTATCAGACAGAAAACTGGAAAATTAAAGAAATAAAAGATAAATCGCTAACTAAAGAAGGAGTTTATAACTGCCGTCAATGTCGTTAACAAACCACAATGTATTTGTATGGAGAAAAGTTTGAAAAAAATCTGAAACACTTTCATATTTTAAATACTCACTAAAGTGCTGTATAATAAAAGCGTATCATAATCCATGCGCCGTATTATTCTAATCAGAATATACCTGGTAAGTTTATTAATATAAATGCAAAATATGGAATCGCAAAATGCTTTATTTATCCAAGAAAGTAGTAAAAAATCAGCAGAAATCGAGAAAAGGAGTGACTTAACCTGTATTCTTCGAGGGACAAATAATTAATCCGAGAAAGGGCGCTTCCTGATTTATTTGCATTTCCTGGCAATGCTGATAAATATCCAATATCAAATAGACAACTGAAAAGTTAAAGAAATAAGCGATAAGACGCCAAAATATAGAAGACGTTTAAAACTGCCAACAATGGGGTTAATAAACCACAATGTTATTTCTAAGGCGAATATTTGCACCTTTGACGTTCCGCCACGCCTAAACAGTTCGACTTTTTCTGATTCTCTCTTTTGATGGCACATCTACAGACAAACACCTTTCTTTAGACACCTCAACCAAATTTCTGCACCCGGCCGTTCTCTCAATTTAGTTGCCGAAAGAAAAACATGTTTCAAATTAATATATAGAAGAAGATTACGGAGCTTACGCATATCAATCGTTTACGTAAGATCGTTATTTAGAACAACACATTTATTATCACTACACACTGTTGCCTCATTTTTCACACAAAATTTACAAACGGATGCAATTTCTAACAAATATTTTTCCAAATAAATCAAACCTTACGGAGCTTACGCATATCAATCGTCTGCCAACAATGGGGTTAATAAACCACAATGTTATTTCAATGGCGAAAATTTGCACCTTTGCCGTTCCGCCACGCCTAAACCGTTCGACTTTTTCTGATTTTCTCTTTTGATGGCACATCCACGGGCCGGGATCTTTCTTCAGACACCTCAACCGAGTTTTTACACCCAGCCGTTCTCTCAATTTAGTTGAAGAAAGAAAAACATGTTTCAAAATAATATATAGATGTGAAATGTTCAAAACTAATGTTTCTATATATATATATATATATATATATATATATATATTGTGGCGTTTTGGACTCGCCACAAGTGCTAAACAGGAAACACAAACAAAATTGAAGAGACTCGAGACAGGAGTAGAGGTTTTTGTTTAACGTTGATTATTAAAATACACATTTACAAACATTGACTGCATTCTGCAGACTTAAATACAAGCATCAACTTCCGCTCTGGAATTCGGGAACTCTCGTCCCTCTGAGAGCCGGTCTCTGTTCGACCTCCTCGAACAGCCTCCAAAACGACTCTGATCTCTCTGCCAGCGCCCAGCCTAGGGATTCCACATTCGTGTGGGGTCGGTCGGCAAAAATCAAAAGGACTCGCCTCCGATCTTCCTCCAAGCCCCCATGCGTTCGCACTCGTCGTGTGGGGTCGGTCGGCAAAATCAAAGGACCCCCTTTGCTCTTGGAATGTGCACTGGTCAAGTGTGCTTTCCGCATCGTGGGAAACACATCGAGTCCTTGGTACATTTCTGGGGGGAGTAGTAACTTGTCACAACTCCCTCCCCCATGAAGACAAAAGTTTCGGCGATGAAGCGGAAACCTTTTGGCAAAACAAAACCAAATCCGTAAGTCCCTCTTGAGACAATTCCCCGAGAGGCACGTACGAATAAAAAAAGAAAACGCCTTTTAGCAAGGCGGACAAAGCTTACATCTTAATTCACTATATACACACACAAAAAAACTTTCTTTTAGGTTTTAAACCTGAAACAGCACTCAGTGTTAAAATCCAGGGTGCCTTCCCAAATTCAAATACTATGATCCAATATTTACAATTCTTCTAGTAAAAAAAAACAAAAACAAAAACACACACTAACTATTCTGTAAACTAAACTGCGAGACGAATACCTCGCAAACACAACTGTTTCCCTGGTGGGACATCTCCTAGTCTTCTTGGTTTTGGGAACGACTTAAACCGTCTGCATTCCCATGTTTCTTTCCGGGTTTGTGCTTTATTTTAAACCTATACTGTTGTAGGAACAACGCCCACCTAGTAAGCCGTGCATTTGCTCCCATCATTTTGTTTAAATAGGTCAGGGGATCGTGGTCAGTTTCTATCACAAACGGATTCCCATCTAAGTAATAATGTAACTTCCTAATCCCGTATACAATAGACGCAAGCTCTTTCTCAATGACAGAGTAATTCTTCTCCGCTCGCGAAAACTTTTTGCTGAGATAAGCCACGGGGTGCTCCTCATCCCTTTCCCCTTGCGCCAACACAATTCCAGCCCCAAAGTTACTAGCATCCGCTTGAAGGATGAATTCCCTTGAGTAGTCAGGGGCATACAATACTGGCTTTGTTACTAGAGCGGCTTTTAGCGCGTCAAATGCCTCCTGGCATTCGCTTGTCCACGTAACTTTCTCTTTCTTTTTATTTCCCTTCAGCGCGTCCGTCAATGGGACGGCTATCACGCTATAGTTTGGAACGTATCTTGCGTAATAACCACTCAGACCCAAGAACGAGCGAATTTGCGTTTTTGAAGTCGGAGTTGGAAAATCTTGTATGGCCTTAATTTTCGCTTCACCGGGAGACCGTTTTCCCGAGCCCACTTCATGGCCTAAGAACTTAACGTGATCCTGCGCAAATCGGCATTTCGAAGGTTTTATTTTGAGCTGAGCTTCTCCCAGTTTATCTAATACCATACTCACGTGTTTCACATGATCCTCAAATGTTTCGGAGTAGATGGCTATATCGTCAATGTACGGGGATGCAAATTTTTCCAGCCCCTCTAGAACCTGAGCCATTAATTTGCAGAAATAAAATGGCGCATTTACTAACCCGAAAATCATTCTCTTAGGAATGAAGTTTCCAAAAGGGGTTACAAAAGCAGCGTACCGCTGGGCGCTCTTTTTCAAGGGTACTTGAAAATACCCCTTCGTCAAATCCATCACCGTAATATAGGGCGCTCCGCTAACCCGTTCCACGATCTCTTCTATATTCGGGAGGGGAAATGATTGAATTCGCGTAATAGCATTTAGCCTGCGGTAGTCCACGCAGGGCCTGGGATCTTTCCCGGGACTCTCTACGAGGATCAAAGGTGAAGAATAATCGGACTGGCCCATTTCGATTACCCCAAGATCCAAAAGTCGTTTAACTTCCTCCCTCAATATTTCGGTTTGCCTCGGTGACATGCGATAAGGTTTAGCCCTCACCGGCTCGGAACTCGTTAGCTCTATATCCATCTCGATCAGCGGCGTGATTCCCGGATCCGAGGAGAACACTTTGCTATGACTCTGCAACATCCGCCCAAAAATCTCTATTTGCTCCGCGGTCAACCGCTTCTCAAGCGCGCTTTCTTTACATATCTCCTGGAGATCGAATTGAGTGGGGTTAGGTAAAGGGTATGGAATCTCGGCCTCTAGCTCCACCTCCTCCTCCCAGTTTTCATCCATTATAAAATTAACGCACTCGGTTCGCTTATAGTAGGGTTTCATAAGGTTTACATGATAAATCATAGATTTATCTCTTTTCTCTGGCAGGTCTATGAGGTAATTAGTGTCCGAAATCTTGCTAGTCACCGTTCCTGGCCCTATCCAATTCACGGCCATTTTGTTTTGTTTTGAGGTGGCCAACACCAACACCTGATCTCCCACCTTAAATACCCTTGACACCGCATTCTTGTCATACCACAATTTTCTTTTTCCTTGCTTTTCGGTCATTTGTTCTGCCGCCAACTCCTGCCATTTTTTCAACCTATTTATCAGGCTCAAAATATAGTCTACAACATTTGGATCTGACTCATCCGGCTCTAGCCAATTTTCAAATATTAGAGTCTGTGGGGTGCGCAAATTCCTTCCGTGGGCCAATTCCGCCGGACTAAACCCTGTGCTTTCATGCGTCACCGTTCGAAGCGCAAATAAAGCCGCAGGCAAATTATGTTCCCAGTCCTCCCCTGTTTCTAAACATAAAACTTTCAGAACTCTTTTGACTGAAGAGTGAAATCTCTCAACTGGATTACTCTGCGGGTGGCACAATGAACTGTGGATGACGCGTATCCCGAATTTGTCAAAAAATTCTGACGTCAAAACACTGGTAAAAGATTTCCCCAGGTCACTTTGGACTTCCTTAGGAAAACCCATTCGCGAGAACACAGTAATCAACGCGTTCACTACATTTACTGATGTAATGTCCGGAATTGCCACCGCTTCAGGATATTTACTGGCTAGACACATTACACTTAGGATGTACTTATTTTGTTTAGTGCTCACAGGCAAGGGACCCACCGTGTCAATATTAATTTTAGAGAAAATCTCTGAAACGACCGGAACTAATTTCATTGGAGCTTTTTTCTTGTCGTTATTTTTACCGACTTTCTGACATTCCAAACAAGACCTCACAAATGCTTCAATTTCCGGATAACATCGTGGCCAGAAAAACTGGCGCAACACTCTATCCTTGGTCTTAGTTATTCCCAAATGCCCCGCTGTGTCTTCGTGACACAGCTCTTTAATTTTCTCCCGGTACTTTAACGGGATGCACAGCTGAACCCTTTTCTCTCCCCTCTTTGATTCTATCACTCGCACTAATTTTCCCTTTAACACTTGGAATTCCGCACCTTCCTGGGCTTGATCCCATAAGGGCTTCAAAGTTTCGCAATTTTTTTGCTCCACTCCAAAATCAGGAGAAGACACAACCGCTAGACTGCTTTCCTTTCTTGGCCCGGTGGGGGGGAAATTCATGCCCTCTTCCGCTGATTCCGGAGGTAAACCCGCTACCGGAGGGGTGTCCGCTCCCTTGGGAATATTCTCCCCTTCTTCCTGAACGCTTTCCCGCTTAGCCGCGCTCCTTGTGATTGCGTTTATGAGAGTTGGCTTGTTAACATTGTCCGCTAATAGTTGAGCAGTCTTATTTCCTAATAAATAATAACCCTGATCCAAATCATCAGTCTTTATTGCCACTTTAGTCAAGACTTTGCCAAACTCGCCCTCCAGTTCTACTCTCGCCAAAGGCAAACACTTGCACTCGCTATCTAATGGCTGTCTGACCCAGACCACTTCTCCCGTAAAGTCCTCCGAATTAACCCAGCTTTTAGCACACACATCAATTCCACTCCCGCTATCACGTAAGCAGTCCCGTTCTACCCCATTCACCTTAACTTTGCTCATAAAAGGCTTAAAACACTCGCTCAATCCACTGAGGTTATTAATACCTTCACTTCTCTTTTTTGCTAATTGGGGACACAAAGGCCTAATGTGACCTTCTTTCGAGCAGTGAAAACATACTACCGGTTTTCTTTTGTCAAAACACTTATTCTCTGGTACAGTAGTTTCATTTTTCCGAAACTCTCTGTCCATACGTCTTTCTTCCCCGACTCTTGAGTCCCTCTTTTCCTTGCCCTTTCTTTCCCATGTTCTTTCGTCTTTCTTTCTATAGTTTCGCCGTACATTCTCAAAATGGTCAAGTTTCTCAGCCAAAACGGACGCTTTCCTAAACTCCTCCCACTGATCTAAATACTGCTCTCTGGCCTCTACTGGGGCTCTCTTTTTTAGTTGTTCTAACAACATTAATTCCTTTAATGCGTCAAAATCCGTTACCCCGGCCGATTCTAACCAGCTATTCAAATACCCTTTTAATTCGTATACAAGATCTGACCACAAAGCCCCGACCTTTCTTCCGTGCTCTTCGAATTTCGTCTTAAGGGCTACCGAGCTAAGTCTGAATCTTTTTAGCAACAATTTTTTGATGTGAGAAAAGTCATCGCTAACCTCCGCAGGCTCCTTCACAATAATTTCCGCGACATCCGCAGGTAATAGGGGAATCAATTGGGATACCCACATGTTTTCGGGTACTTTTTCTTTACCCGCCTGACGCTCAAAAATCATAAAAAATAGGGCGATGTCCAACACCTTGGGATCGAATTTGGGGACTAAATCTTTCAAACTGACGCGCCTCGTAGTTTCCTCGCTAATCACCGTGCTTATCGAGCTTACACTCGCGCTCTCAGCTGAATTACAAATTTTCAGTTTTTCAAGTTCATATGCACGCTCTGCGGCTTTATCCATTCTCTCCTGCTCTGCTAATTTATCTAGCCGCGCTTGCTCTGCCTGCTTAGCTATGCTTTCTTGCTCCTCTAAAATTCGCTCTAAAAAGGCTTTAGCCGTATCCTCGTCATAATCCGGAGATCCTTCTATAGCCCGAATAATGTTTTTCACAATATCTGAGTCGGATACCTCCACTTCAAATTCTGCTGCTAAGAGTAGCAGAACGTGCTTTCTTTGTTTTTTCATAAACGCCATTCTCAAGTAAATATTATGCCAAAAAAAAGAAGTAGTAACAGTAACCAAAACAATACACTTTTCAGAAAACCCCTTAATTCAGTTAACACAGTGCCCGAAATACCTATTTCCCTGCACTGACAAGAATTAATTTTACACTGGATTCTAAAACTGAGTGGCCCTATCACTACATACACTTAGGTTATTACAACACTAGATTTGCACTTTAGCATAAAACTACAACAGAATAAAGAAACAAATAAAAGCTAAGAATTTTACCCTGAGAACAATTAAACATGAGTTCAAATTTACAATTCCTACACACATAAGAAACAAATTTTCTAACTCTTTTTACTCCTTTAAAATACTCATAAACATTGTGCCTCTCGGGAAAAAAATCTCAAAATAGACTTACCCCTTTGGTCGACGTTCTCTCCGAAGTACATCAGGGACCATCCACTGAAGAAACGACAGGAAGAATTTCACAAATCTCTATCCCGCAGGACTCCGTCAATGTTTCCCGGAACTATTCACTGTTGCGTAAGCACAAGTTGAGTGTTCTACGGTAAGTTCAAAGTCACAGATCTCGTTCCACTTTTTACAATTTTCAGGTAAGTTCAAAGTCACAGATCTAAATTATCATTTCTCACTTCACGAAAATATGTCTCGAGTTATCTGTTCGATGGTTTATGAAGAAAAAACCAACATCCAAACCGCTGCCACCAGAAATAATATTAGTCTATTTAGCTGTGGCGTTTTGGACTCGCCACAAGTGCTAAACAGGAAACACAAACAAAATTGAAGAGACTCGAGACAGGAGTTGAGGTTTTTGTTTAACGTTGATTATTAAAATACACATTTACAAACATTGACTGCATTCTGCAGACTTAAATACAAGCATCAACTTCCGCTCTGGAATTCGGGAACTCTCGTCCCTCTGAGAGCCGGTCTCTGTTCGACCTCCTCGAACAGCCTCCAAAACGACTCTGATCTCTCTGCCAGCGCCCAGCCTAGGGTTTCCACATTCGTGTGGGGTCGGTCGGCAAAAATCAAAAGGACTCGCCTCCGATCTTCCTCCAAGCCCCCTGTGCGTTCGCACTCGTCGTGTGGGGTCGGTCGGCAAAATCAAAGGACCCCCTTTGCTCTTGGAATGTGCACTGGTCAAGTGTGCTTTCCGCATCGTGGGAAACACATCGAGTCCTTGGTACATTTCTGGGGGGAGTAGTAACTTGTCACAATATATATATATATATATATATATATATATATATATATATATATATATATATATATATATATATATATATATATATATATATATATATGTATATGTATGTATGTATGTATGTATGTATATGTACGTATAATACACATTGACATTTGTTTTGGCAATCTTTATTTCTTCTTACCTGTAATCACATTGTTCTCCTAACGTGTATGCATTAACTGTAACATGTTTCAACAGAATTACTTTTTTCTGCCTGTGCTTTTTATGAAAATTATTTTTATTTACACTGTGATGAGTAAAAGATTTTGAAAATTTTCTCTCAAACTATTTTAAACTCTTTTCAAGAGTAAAAGCAAGTTTTTTCTTTTTTAAAAAATATTATTTCTCAGTAAATACACTCTTACAATTTTAATGTTCACCTAAAGTTAATCCAAATGTGTGAAATTGTTCGTAAAATGTAAAACATTATCTTCAAAATGCTCTTTAATGCGAAGAACATCGTGATCAGCATTAGAAAAAAAATCAAAGTAATAGTTCCACAAAATGACAAAGAAATGATTGACTCTCAAGAAAATTGTGAAGAGAAATGTGCATTAATGCTCAACGGGAAATTAAACTGAAAGATCTTTTGGTTGGGAATTTTGTTTTGACTTCATTAGCTACTGCTAGCAGTAGTAAAAATCAAGTAGCAAAACGTACTATGTTACTGTACTTGCTATAAATGATGAAAAATTTGAAATATGTGCATGCATTGCGCGTTTTCGGTATTAGCTAGAAACAGAAGACATATCTGTGCAAAATCAATCCGTGATAATAAAAAAGTTCTTTTACCAACCCTTGTTAATAATGGTGGCTATTATTATAAATTTTGATTATCGAATATCTGTAATTAGTTACAAATATCTTTTTTTATTAAAAAAACTAATGTCGTGAATTTTACATTTTATTTCAGCTGTTTAAGTGTCTAATTATGAAAAGAATTTGCAGGTACATTTACAAATATAGATGCTAGTGAAAAGTCATGTCTCGAAACTGTCACACCCGTCGCACAAAATAAAAATTTTATTTTAGAAAATTGAACAGTACAAAATTTTTGCCACTGCTTTAGAATTGTAAGTAAGAAGCTAATATATTATACTATTTTTTTGAAAAAAATTACGTAATAAATTATGCACTTAAAAGCTACTATAACACCTTGAAATGAGTCAGAATATCACAGCCGTCACCATAGAATGGCTCTATAGTTTCGCAGCTCTTTGCACATTAGTTTGTAGGACCTGGAAGAAAAATGTACGCTACTAGGTGAGAAGACGTCTGTAGAATAGGGTGCGTCGAAAAAACAAATTTTTCTATTTTCGACTGCTTTGCGGCGGAAAAGTTTCTAATTTGGGTGAGAAAAGAGATGCCAAAAAGAAATGAAATCGGTTTATATCTCCCGATCACGTATTTGCTCGAATGTTTCCAGAAACTTGGAAACTTCCACGTTTTTAAGTCAAATTTTAACATTTTAAAACTAGTTTGATCTTCTTTTCAGGCAATGTCTACAACGGAGATTTAAAAAATAACTACATACAATGGTAGATTTCAGTTTAAAAGAAAAAAATTTTTATCTTTTATATCTTAAAATTTTATCTATAGATATTATCTTTTTTCTTCTTTGTTTATTAAATACAAGTTTAAAATCCATTTATTTTATCCATTTGTTTTATCAAAGTGTGTGGGGTATAGCATTTAAGGCGTTCACACACAGGATTTTGAAAGATGCGTAAAACTCGTGACAGAATCTTCAAGAAGAGTTAGTGGAGTTTGAGTCTAGAAATAGTTATGTAAGGATGCCTTTAGTGTCAAAATGAGCCGTGTTTAACTTCACATGAATCAAATTTTTAAAGCACCTTAAGCTAAGAATGAGTGAAAACGGAGCGATGTTCAATTTATACTCCTGTTTCTAAAACAATACAACAGCATGAAAGAATGAAGCGTTTGAGCTGAAATTTTCAGGAAATGCAAATTATACTGTCTAAAGCAAATCATTACAATTTCCAAGCCACTACGCATGCGTGGGCTGAGCAGCGCCCTCTGTACTGCTTCTGAAACCATATAAATAAAAGGTTGTAGTGGCATGTTTAAAATAGTCTGCGTTTATCTGTTTGTGGGAAATGTAAAGTGAAACGTAACTATGCCTCGTCGACGCAGAGGCCGAAATTCGAACAACTTACGGAGTTTGAACGGGGAAGAATCATCGGCCTTCGTGAAGGAGGATTTTCCTATCGCGCAATGGGATCTCGTGTGCAGCGTAACAGCAGCACAGTGATGCGAGTTTGAAAGCACTGGACAGGCGAGAACCGGACAGCTCGAAAATTCGGGAGTGGACACCGAAAATGACGTCAATGAGCGATCATAGACACTCGGTCCGCGTGGCACTGATGGAGCGAACAATTTCGTCTACAGAGTTGGCAGCACATGGGTCCATTGCTATAGGTGTATCACTGCCTGTTTCATTAATTCGTCGACGTTTGCTACGCCATGGACTGCACTGCGTGTACGAACTCCTTTATGCAGGATCCCCTCACGCGAAACCATCGACGCTTGCGGCTGCAATGGGATCCTGAACATAGAGAATGGAGTGCAGATTAGCAACAAGTGTCGTTTTCTATCGAACCTCGCTTTAATTTGTGGCACCATGATGGACGCATTCCTGTTTAGGGATGAACGCGAGACGGAAAATTGGCGTCTCGCAAAACACCCTAAAAGGTTTGTCTCGTCTCGCAAAGTCCCTCTATCGTAATGTTAAAAATTCTGTCTCGTCTCGCAAAAAAGCTGTAAATCTCTGTCTGGTCTCGCAAACAATCCGTCTCGCGTCCATTCTTATTCATGTTAGACGCTGTGCTGGTGAACGCTACCTTCCGGAGTGCATTATCGAACACCAGTAGTCATGATGTGAGTGCGATTGCGTACCTTGGACGATCGTAGCTGGTACGAATTGTGGGTCATCTGAACAGCGATAGGTACATCAGAGAAGTCTGGAGTCTGAAGTCGTTCCTTCCTTCAAGGCTTTTCTGAAGCTATTTTTCAACAGGATAATGCCCGACCTCATGTGGTAAGGAATGTGCAAGACTTCCTTTCAGCGGAAAACATACAGCTTCTTTCGTGGCCTGCTTATTTACCGGACATGTCACCCATTAAACATGTGTGGGATTTCATTGCTCTTTGCCTCGCTCGTGATCCTCGTCCTACACGTTCAACAGATGAACTTTGGGTACACCTACCTTGGAACTTGGGAAATGAGATATGGAATGCCTCTTCCCCAAGCATACCATCAAAATCTGTTTGACTCTATGCCACATCGTATGGCACCATTTATTGCAGTGCATGATGGCCACACCAAATACTGATTTCCGACACTTAATATTCTTTTTTAGCTTTGAAAAATTAATCATTTATTTGTACTAATACAAGAGGTTTGTGAGCGAACGCGCAGCCAATTATGTCAGAAAACTTCTTTAGCTCTGTGGTGCGAGATGGGCAATTTGATCGAACGCCATGTCGTTGGTAGTTATACTCATGTCCATAAATTAAGGATAATTCAGAATCACACAGAAATTGATCTCAAAAATAAAAATTTCACCTGCGGAATGATCACACACATCTTGAAGAAGAATATGCAAATTACAGGAAACCACCAGATGGCGTGGATGGTACGTCACAATGACGAGAGTGTAAGAGAGGGGTATATAAGGAATGGTGGCAAAGAAGTAAAATTGTTCACAAGCGCTGTGAAAGCCTTTCAGTGCAAAAACCGCATAGTTATGGCACAAAGGAGGCATTTGGATGATGTTTTACGTAGCTGAATTATCGGACGACTGGAATGTGTACGTACCCAGCTGGAAGTATCCGAGGAACTTGGAATCGCCCAGAGTGTCATCTCCAGGCTTTGGCAACGATTCCAAGATGATGGTAATGTGAGTAGACGTTACAGCACAGGTCGCCCCCGAGTTACAACGCCGAATGAGGACCGCTATTTGGCAGTTACTGCCAAAAGAAACAGACGGAGTACAGCATCAGACCTGTCTCGTCAGCTCTCTTCAGCTACCGGTACGACAGTTTCAAGGCAGACCGTGTACAGACGCTTAGGGCACATTGGTCTATATGCTCGTAGGCCTGTCAGATGTGTTCCACTTACCGCAACTCACTGTCGCCTGCGATTAACCTGGAGTAGAGAGCATGCATTGTGGACACCGCAACTGTGGTCTTGTGTGATGTTTTCCGACGAGTCCAGGTTTAGTTTGGAGTCTGATTCTCGCCGGACATTCATCTGGAGAGCGCCAGGTACTAGAGATGAGACGGGCTCAGCCCGAGCCCGAAAGCCCGAGCCCGAGCCCGAGCCCGGGCCCGACTCGGGCTCTGTAATTCACGATTGCGTTCGGGATCGGGCGGGCTCGGGCTCATGACAAATTTCTCCTTTGTTGAACATACTCCTTGAAACAGATTTTAAAAAGTGATTCATGGGATAAATAGACGTACTTATTTCAAAAAATAGCGGCACGGGGGACTAGAAGGTGTGTGAAGCTCCAAAATTTATTGTATCCTCTTAATGAAGTAGTTAATTTTATTTGTATATAGCTGAAATTTCGGGCTCGGGCGGGCTCGGATTAAAAGTCTTCGGGCTCGGGCTTCAAAAAATGAGCCCGAACTCATCTCTACCAGGTACCCGTTACCACCAAGAGAACACCATTAAAAGACACCGTTATGGTGGTGCAGGATGGCTCGTTTGGGGGTTAATTATTCTTGGTTCCAGAACTGACCTGCATGTTCAGAGTGTAACGATGACAGGCCACATCTATCGGGATGTCATTCTGGAACAACATGTACGTTTGTTTCGGGGCGCCATGGGTGCTGAATTTGTGTTTATGGATGACAACGCCCGTCCTCACCGTGCAAACATTATAGACGAATGCCTTCAATCGGAGGATATCATCCGTATGAATTGGCCAGCATACTCACCGGACTTGAATCCAATAGAGAATGTGTGGGATGTGCTTGACCGACGAATTGCAGCCCGTCAACCCCCTCCCACCTGTCTACCGGAACTTCGGAGTGCATTGCTTGATGAGTGGTGTAATATTCCCCAAGATCAGATTGATCATTTGATACTCAGCATGCCTAGACGTTGTCAGGCCTGTATTGCATCGTCCGGGAGACATACTCCGTATTAACCATCCTACTAACCATGTTATACTGTTTTTTGTAAATAGGTTCTTTTTTGAAATTTGGTCAAGGGAGTAAAACTTACAATTTTTATTAATTATGTCAAACATATAGCATCTTTTTTGCTGTTTACTAGTTGTTTAATAAATAGACTTTACAAATAAGTCAAATTTGTTTTGCTTCTTTCTCTTTCTTTGCCTGAACTTCATTATCCTTAATTTATGGACACGAGTGTAAATGGATCGATTGCAACGACTGCACTTTTCCAGCGTTGGGCTCTCTATCCAGTTGGTCTTGTATATTGATGTGAATATGCTTGTACTTCAAAGGGTTAATGAAGCTCCTAACTAAACGAAAATAAGGAAAATTCAAAAGAACCAATCTGAAAATGCGTGAACAACTTAAAACATTTCTTTGGATTTAATTTGACTATTTTTCCCCAAAATCAGCTGTATTTCTTAATCTTTAAAATGCTGTGTGAAAAAAAAAAATAACCAAGAACTTGCTTTATAATATATTTTAGCAATAACTAGAAAGTTAAATGACTGTTGCTTTTGTACCGTTTTAATACATTCCTTAGATCATCGTTTTGCGTGCCTGTCGTAATTCTTATGTCAGTGTTTCCAAAGTGCAAGTACCACATAATTTAGCAAAAGAATCACAAAAGTAGGGCAGTAAACTATAGTGTGAAAATGGCGTACGATTCTATGAAGTATGTCTTTAAGTGAATAAAATCACATAAAGCAGTAATTTATTCTTTTACATTTTTAAAGTGTAAGAAAAATCCAAAAAAAAGTGTATTCTAAAAGAAAAGACGTCTTTTATTTATTTATACAGAAAAATATTAATACATCTTTAAATCTTAACGCATGCGATTTTCTGTAGCGGTTGCGTTTATTAGAATCTAACGAAATTGTATACATTCTGTTCAAATGCACAAATGTTCAAATTTATGCAGTTTCCCAGACAGCACATGAGCTTAAATCAAGCTTGACATTTCTTTGAATATGACATATTAATACAAGCTTGAATTCATTTTAAGCTTGCAAGAAGCTTGGAGATTACAAAAAAATGAGTCAGCAAATAGTTTCCCGCCGAATTTAAGTCATTTGAACTGTCAAGCTTGAATACAACTTGATTACTGCTTGATTTGGAAAGCCACATCCTCATAACAAATAATTTATCATCAGTCATAAATGTACTTGACCGTAGAATTAAAAAAAGATTTTATATTTCCAAATATTGAAATTCTTCAGATGCTCAGTCGGTGAGAGATCACAAGACTTTGCAGGCATACAACAAAATACTGTATACACTGCAGGGCTTGTTTTCGCATGAATGGCAGGTGCAATGCTAAGAACAAAATGTATGAACACCAAACAAAATAATAAAACAGAGAGGGTTGGATCATATGTCATTATTTTGTTTGGTGTTTATACACTAGAAGATAAAGCCCGTTGGGGAGGCAATTAAAACGAGCCCTACAAAAAATATTCGATAAAAATATGTCTACACTCAATATATTTAATCTTTGCGCACTTAAAATAAATAACTTCATATTGAATTTTTATTATATACCAAAAACCGAATTGTATTTTCTTCCAAATATGTGCGAAAACTTTTTGGATTCGACAGATTTCGTTTCGCAGGGAACATTCCCTCTTATGTAAATGTTTCATGCAGAGGAAATCCTTTTATTTTTGAAACAAAAACCAAAAACCAAAAACTGGATAATCTACACTCATGTCCATAAATTAAGGATAATGAAGTTCAGGCAAAGAAAGAGAAAGAAGCAAAATAAATTTGACTTATTTGTAAAGTCTATTTATTAAACAAACAGTAAAGAGCAAAAAAGATGCTATATGTTTGACATAATTAATAAAAATTGCAAGCTTTACTCCCTTGACCAAATTTCAAAAAAGAACCTATTTACAAAAAACAGTATAACATGGTTAGTAGGATGGTTAATACGGAGTATGTCTCCCGGACGATGCAATACAGGCCTGACAACGCCTAGGCATGCTGAGTATCAAATGATCAATCTGATCTTGGGGAATATTACACCACTCATCAAGCAATGCACTTCGAAGTTCCGGTAGACAGGTGGGAGGGGGTTGACGGGCTGCAATTCGTCGGCCAAGCATATCCCACACATGCTCTATTGGATTCAAGTCCGGTGAGTATGCTGGCCAATGCATACGGGTGATATCCTCCGATTGAAGGCATTCGTCTACAATGTTTGCACGGTGAGGACGGGCGTTGTCATCCATAAACACAAATTCAGCACCCATGGCGCCCCGAAACAAACGTACATGTTGTTCCAGAATGACATCCCGATAGATGTGGCCTGTCATCGTTACACTCTGAACATGCAGGTCAGTTCTGGAACCAAGAATAATTCCTCCCCAAACGAGCCATCCTGCACCACCGTAACGGTGTCTTTCAATGGTGTTCTCTTGGTGGTAACGGGTACCTGGCGCTCTCCAGATGAATGTCCGGCGAGAATCAGACTCCAAACTAAACCTGGACTCGTCGGAAAACATCACACAAGACCACTGTTGCGGTGTCCACAATGCATGCTCTCTACTCCAGGTTAATCGCAGGCGACAGTGAGTTGCGGTAAGTGGAACACATCTGACAGGCCTACGAGTATATAACCAATGTGCCCTAAGCGTCTGTACACGGTCTGCCTTGAAACTGTCGTACCGGTAGCTGAAGAGAGCTGACGAGACAGGTCTGATGCTGTACTCCGTCTGTTTCTTTTGGCAGTAACTGCCAAATAGCGGTCCTCATTCTGCGTTGTAACTCGGGGGCGACCTGTGCTGTAACGTCTACTCACATTACCATCATCTTGGAATCGTTGCCAAAGCCTGGAGATGACACTCTGGGCGATTCCAAGTTCCTCGGATACTTCCAGCTGGGTACGTCCACATTCCAGTCGTCCGATAATTCTGCCACGTAAAACATCATCCAAATGCCTCCTTTGTGCCATAACTATGCGGTTTTTGCACTGAAAGGCTTTCACAGCGCTTGTGAACAATTTTACTTCTTTGCCACCATTCCTTATATACCCCTCTTTTACACTCTCATCATTGTGACGTACCATCCACGCCATCTGGTGGTTTCCTGTAATTTGCATATTCTTCTTCAAAATGTGTGTGATCATTCCACAGGTGAAATTTTTATTTTAGAGATCAATTCTGTGTGATTCTGAATTATCCTTAAGTTATGGACATGAGTGTAGAAAAACTATTTTAGACGAACTGGAAGCGCAATTTTCCCTTCAGTGTTATCACTTGAGATATCTAATTTTTTCATATAAATGATTAACTTTTTTTAATTTCGGAAATAAAATAAAGCTGAAAATATCGAAAAATCGCTCGAAAATTAGGGATCGGATAAATTTTTAATTTTTTTAAGTAGCACAGACTTTCTTTATTTTTATACACAATTATAACAAAATTTTAAGCGGATCGTACAAACGGTGTACATTTTTTTACGTTTTTGTGAACTTTTTAATCTTTTTGGAGTAATGGTGGTAAAAGTTTTATCTTGGACTAGTTACTCGGAATTGTTAGAGAGTTAGTGAGTCAGAGGTCAGCATAAGTATATAGTAGGGTTTTGTTTTTGGTTTATATATGTATTTGACAAAGATACAAGCATGGTTTTGTTCTGCATCATATATATATATATATATACGCGCTTATATAATTATTAATTCTTATAATTCGACGTAATTAGGTAATATTCAATCAATGATATATATTTTGTTGTAATATAACACTTTAAAGAGAAAGAGAGTTAACTTTTTAAGAATAACTCACTAAATTTTTTTTCAATACATTTATTAAAGATTTCTGAAATTATGTAGTTGATTTTATAAAGCATAAATTTATAAATCATAAATTTACATTAAAAATGTTGAAGTATAAAAAAGTGATTGGAAAAAGGCATTTAATACTGACATTTGGAGACCTGTCATTTCGCCCATTTTTAACACAAATTCATCCAAGTGCCGAACTTTTTTTAGTAACATGTAGTCGAACATAATCTTAATTTTTGTCCTTACTAGTTCTCTTCTAAGATTTCTGGCACATTTTCAATTCAGATACCAGTAGTACTCGTTTAATAAATCTCTCTTTCCCAAATGCTCGACTTTCCTTTCATATTACTTTCCTTAAAAATATAAGGAAATTTTCTTCATAAATCACTGTAGTACATTAAATAAAGCTAGCTGGTATTTCGCACCATTTAACTCGTAAACTATGCACACAATTGTGCATTTTTCCACTGCTCAGTGATTTGACTTTAGTATGTTTTAGTAATATGATTTTGCTTTTCATATTTTGCATTAATTCGGTAATGTGTTTAAATAAATATTTTAATGGTAAATCCCGTTCCTAAGTATTTAATTCCAATGTTGTATTATTAATTATTTTACTCCTCTCTCTTTATTTATCTTATTTATCTATATATTTTACTGTATATATATATATATATCTCAATCTATATATATAAATACAGACTGTTTAGAAATTTGACCGAAAAATTCAGAAAGGTGATACAAGGCTTCAATAGTATGAAAACTTATCATAGAACATGGGTTCGCAAACCTCATAAAGAGGGAGAAAATCGTAAAAATCGCATATATATATATGAAAAATGCGAATGCCGGAGTCTTTTTGGTAGGAGAAAAACAAACTCGCTGATTGACAACTTACGTCTAAACTTATGATCACCTGAGAAGAAATACGGCAGTTCCATTGGCTGATTACAAAGCGAAAACAAATTTAGCTCCACCTTTTCACCGAAGATGAGGCTTCGGCGTGGAGTAGAAAAGGCGCGGAAATCCCGTGTATTGTGGAGAAAACCAACTTACACTCAAAGTAACGATTTGAGAACAGAAATTTGAGACGCGAAGTATTAGAAAAGAAATTTTTATACAATCATCCCTTAAAATGTTACATATTTATATATTCCGGGAGTTATGTCTCATATTTTTTTGAATGTGTGTAAAAAAATTACGATGGTGCATATATAGCTATATAAAATAAATGCTGTGCACTTTAATGTAGAACATAAAACATGTATATGCTGCGAAAAAGAAAACATTTTTTAAACAATTTTTTTTCTAAAACTTTGCACTGCGGCGCCTCACCTATAATTACCTATGTAATAGGAAATAATGATCCTAAATGAGTTCAAAGAGACGTACTGGTAGGTTTAAATCAATATTAGTCTGCCGACTTAGTTCACTACTAACTTTAAATACTTATTTTTAAAATTGAATTTAAATTATTTCATCAACAAAGTAACATCAGTGTAACTGACTGGAAAAAACGAGTGAAATAGTGCTTATACATTTTTTATTTTCTTTAACAGTGTTTTATTCTTTTATAAAATGTGGGCGTTTGTAATAAAATCTGTAAACATATTTAAAATTTATCCAGTTTTTAAGAACGATGTTTCATTTAAGCCAGAACGTTAAAATGCAAATTTATTACAGTTAGAATTAACGACTAATAACATCCCCAACTTGGTTAGTCTGCTGGCAAAATGAAAAGAAAATAATTGATAACCCTTAATTAAATCCAGCCGATATATTCTAGCATAAATTCAGTAATATGAAAAAATAAGAAACGGAGAGATAAATTAAGATTTTACTAAATGCAGCATCCCGTACAAAAGAAACTGTGGTATGTATACCGGAATGGCAGTGAAGCACGTATCCGAGTTTGCACGGTACAGACGCCACACTTTTCAGTTGCCTGCCCTCTGAACAAAAGATGGAATTACCAACAAAAGATGGGAAATATTGCGCTTATCTCAAAATAAGGATTGAATAGTTACAGGTAACACATTGAAAGGGATTTACGCTATACACTGGTTAAGGAAATCTCACTGCACACCTGTACTGTTCATCTGACTCTATGTATCGGCAATTAGAAGAAATGCAAGAGGTGCGTGATCTGTCCCGGATGCGGCGACTCTCCCGGAATTACATTACATTAGGGTGGGCCGAAAGTGTAATAGCTCAAACTGTTATCTAATTCGAACCACACACACAAAAAAAAAAAAAAAATCTCAAACATTATATAAATCCATCAACGTTTTTCGGTGTGCAATTTTAATGAGATTTCGATAAAAATCTACATACAATGGTAGATTACAATTTTAGGGGTAAAAGATACTAATTAACATACTTTTTTTTTATTGAATACAAGTTTAAAATCCAATTATTTTATACCGTTAGTAATATTTTCAGACATGTACATAAACACATATATATACATATAAATATAGTATGTATAACTAAGTTTTTGTTTGAAGAGTTGTAAATCCAAGAAAATCATGTTGAGCACAATTGAACATGTCCGTTTTAATTAATTTTTAGCTTAAGGTACTTTGAAATCTGACTTATGGGTGAAGTTAGACATAGTTCATTTTGACAGCACAAAGTCATTCTTATAAAACCATCTCTAGACTCGGCTCCACAAACTTTTCTTGAGGATTCTGTATAGAGTTTTACACATCTTGTTAGATTAATATATATAAATATATATAGATATTTTCTTATTAGGTCTCTTTATTATGTGTAGTGTTTAGCATTTTGGGATAGTTCATGCTTCCATATTTTGTAAAAGTTGGAAGCATGAGCTAATTCTCCAAAAGTGAATTGAAATGCAAGTTTTATTAAATTTATTCATGGAATTACTAAAGAAATGAAACAAAGCAAAATAAAAAATAAAATTACATAATAAATGCGACAAAATTATAAATAAAAATAATACGGAATATGCTGATGCAGCAAATGTTGCCAACAATACAGTAAATGACCGTATTGTTGGCAACTTTTGCTGTAACAATATTACTTTTTGCGAATATTATCTTCAGTATAAAAACTGTGCATGCATAAGATAAATTTCATTTTTGTGCCCAAATTTTTGATTGTTATATTTGCCGATAATTTAGTGTAGTGTATCTCCTCAGTTACCCATTGCCGGGTGTTGTATGCGCGGAGGCGATCTTCGTGCCGTCACACTACTCCTCCCCTAGAGAGTAAGTCGGACACTGACGAACGATGTTCCAAGTGTTATGGAACGTTGCCACTCGTTGTGGACTTTGTGAGGTCACTGCCACACGATGTGGACTTTTGTGAGGTCGCTGCCGCTCATTGCGGACTTTGAAAGAGCGAAGCGCGAGATGGGAGCGGTCGGTGCTGGCGCCATCTGTCGCTATTGGCGAGAAGGAGAATGCGTGTTCGTTGTCCGGGTCATCAATGTAGGGAGAGCGTATGGCGAGAGCTAGGTTTGAACCCAAGGACACTGAGTGGTAGAATGAGGCGCAATCCAGCTCGGCCAAAAGGTACTCCGCTTGACCGGCCTTCAATTGCCGGGTGTTGTGTGCGCGGAGGCGATCTGCGTACCGCCACAAGGTAATTATTCTTTAGTTTTTATAAAATACTTGGACATTTAACCGAATTCGTTAATGTAATTTCATCTACAACCAAATATTCCGTTTATTAGACATACATATTGCCTCTTTTTAAGTAGTCAAACGTTAAAGTAAGATATGTTAAACTTGTTGAAGCCAAAAATTATAATTTAAACTATCTCGTGTGAATAAATGATAATACCATGTATTACGCAACCAGATGATTATCACTTCGCGATTAAAAAAAAAATAAGCAATGAGTGTTAAGAACAATTTTTGATTTCTACATGTCTATTGGATCTTCGAATTAAGAAAAGAATTCATAAGTTATTAATTTATTGCTAAAATAACTTAAAAATTGAATTATTATTGCGATTGAACTTCCCGTTCGCATTGACTATGCATTGCATGTATCTCTCAGTCAATGTATTCAAAGGGAAAAATATCTGTTGGTGTATTCATAGAGCTTTAATTAAAAATCAATTTAAATTCAATTAAAAATTTAAATTTTAGTAAAAAAGAAAATGTGATCTTCTACTCTTTTTTTGTCGCAATCCTTTAGACCTTGCCTTTACCCATACTTTGAGTGGTACTTGACCTAAAGTGTTTCTTTATGGATGAAGATTTTCTATTTTACTTATCTGTGGATTTGAACATGCAAAATCTGTATCCGCGAATATACTTTTTTTAAATCTGTCTCCGGATAGATCAAGCATATGGATAGTTAAAATTTTAATAGGTATCAATGGTTTCTTTTTGCAAGATCTACTTTTAATATGCGCAGAAAAATGTTCTTTTATAAAATTTGTTTCAACGAATATTTTAATTTTTTTTCTTTGGAAAATGTTTATTCTACGAAAAACTGGTTTTAAGTAAAATCAGTTTTTAACTGCAGCATAAATATGTACTTATAAACTTTTTTTATTTTAGGAAGTCAAGCCACAAGTCCAGAACTCAGCCAAAAACCTCGCAGATCTAATGGCGACAAAAAAGATATATCGCTTGCTCACAGGGTATCCAAAACGGTAAAGTTGAATAAAAAATATTTTGGAATGTTAATTTTATTTTTAACGGAATATCCACATTTAGTGTTTTGCATATTATCGAACCAGAATAGTATCTGCTCAAATGTCAGAAATTTTAGTTTCAACTTGGAATGTAGAAAGTTTAAAATGTGACAAATAATTGTTTCAATAGGATTACTTTTCGCTGTTACATTTTTAAAATCCCAGACAAATGTTTTCCCCTGAATAACTGGGAAAGTTTATGACATGAGGTATCAGAGAAAAGATTTAAGTGCTGAAATCGGAATTTCACAGAGTTTCTTTATTTCACTGTCTTATTCATGAAACACAAATTTTTATAGATTGTTTGAGAAAACATAATTGAAAAAGTCTCATAGACGTTCTTTACATGGAGAATTGAGAGACTGAAATACAGAACTCAAAATAGCCGAATAAACAGCTGGATCTGTAATAAATGAAAATTCCCTTAGCTAAAAATATGGCTTTATTCTTTGTTATTGATGATCAATCAGCTTCATAAATCATTAAATTTAATTAGTTACGGTATCAATATACCTTCATACAATCATTTTTAAATAACATTATCGTGGCATCTACTATTGTGTCTAAATTCATTATTATCGAGAATTAAAAGCGGATAAATGTATCATTGTCATTTGGAAAATAATAAAAGTAGTAACTTATATTTTTTACCGAAGCTCGAGGCTTCACGATAATGCTGCTTCCTGAGGAATGTGGTGAGTAAAGTATCACCGTCACTCCAATGTTTTGTTAAGCAGCTGCTTGTTGACACACAAGACTTCCAGAAAATATTACTTCTTGAATAAAATGGTGAGTAAAGTATCACCATCAGTTTGATACTTAGAAAAGCATCTGCTTATCTTTTTACCAACTCTCAAAATTGCAAGGTAATATTACATCTTGAGTAAGACTGTGAGTAAAGTATCATCGTCATTTAGATAATCAACAAAGCATCTGCTTAGATTTTTTGTTGTCGCTCGAGACTTCTTGATAATAATGCTGTATGCCATTTATATCGTTAAAACTTCGAATGTTAAAATCGATAAAAGCGAGTCTTGACACCTTGATACTGTAGGTATGTTAATACCAGATCATGTTAATAAAGAAAATGATATGTTATTTTATATTGATGAACATAACCCAGTCTTATTAGCTAATTATGTTATATTAGAACAAATTCCTTCAAAATAAATCCAATATTAGAATTGTAATGCAAAACATACGAGATTCACATGATCTGTATCGGGATTTAAGATTTTTTTTTAGCGCCAAATAGTATATCAATAGTGATTTTGCACTAGAAATATTTACCTTGCCATCCCATTAATGTAGTAAATATACATTACCAATGCATCTCCCGTGTTTTAAATATATTGAAAAAAATGTGAGCACTTGCTTTAACTAGAACTGTTTTACTTTCTAGAACTGTTATACAATACCTGTGTAAATATTGTAAGTCAGTGGCGATATTTGCCTAAGAATGTGTGTTTTCCCTTTCTAATCGATCTCATTTTTTAATAGGAAATTGAAAAAGGAGCTTCAAGAGGACGATCTGATTCGCCTGCTAATTTGACCAATGGGCCAGGTTCCCCAACAGTCATTGTTTCCAGCAGTAAAAACAATCCTCCCAATCCCTCAGCTTCTGCTAGAGTTTGAAAGCAATTATGTTTTCTCTGTAATTTTTGAAATAGTATCTTTCCTTCAACATCTCTATTGATCCAGAATAGACGTACATGAAATCTAGAATATATATTCTGAGATCATGTAGAATTTTTTTTTTCTAAAGTATTATTTAAACTTGAAAGAAATATTTAGGAGATGGTTAAAACAGGTCATGCTTTTGTCATTAACGTTATTGAACCCTTTAATAATTAATTTTGGTAATAACATAATAAAGGAGCAAGGAACAAATTTCTCCATGAATTTTCCGAATACACTGATTCTAGCTCGAAGTTTCAAGTTGTGTATGTACAGCACACATATTTGTCTAGTACTTGCAGTTAAAGTATTGTCAGCACTTACAGTCTAATCAATTACCAACAAAACTTGTACGATCTAGTGGTGATTCAAGATAAACAACATGTGTCATTACATGAAAATAGAAAGTATTGTTTTTATAGAAAATATTGCGGCTGAAAACTATTAATAAAAACCTAACTTCAAAAAATGTGATTAGATAAATTTGAAATTGAATTATATTCTTCGAGCCAGTCAGATATAAAGCGGAAAGTGGATAAGAATTTTGAACTGAATGGTTTTAATTTGTATTATAATCGTTGGTAGGTGAATACGTATGGTGAAAAATAGTAATTTATAAATTTTAATTACACAGTAATGCACAAATATTGGAAAGAGTATTTTGCTCATTATTTTATATGAACTTTAAAAGTAAATCAAGAGATATCTAGCTAATTTAATTATCATTAATTGAAAGGAATTTGATAATTCCGGTAAAAGATATAAATTCTTTATAGGCGTAATTTTTTAGTAGGAAAAGTCACCTATTGTTTCTGTGGTAAATAATACAGTAATGTCTCTGTACCTGATAATTCCTACTAAGATGTATGTCCAAAATATAGAAAATCTCAGTAATCTTATGAGAAGTATTATAAAAATAGGAATATCTCCTCCTTCAGTCTGAAATTACTTAAAATATTTTTTCCATTAAATGATTACTAATTCATATTTTGATAATTTTGATGTTTTAACTTCATTGTAGATTATAAAGAGTGTGAAAATTTTTAACGTCCCGTGCTACAAGAAATAGGAAAATATTATATTATGATCTGGTAGTGAAATTACTATTTTGTACAGTAAGCTTGTTCAAAGAAAAGTATGCGGAGAGTGCTATGCATAAATTTTCTTGCATAGAACTCACTACATGATATGCCACTGCCCGGCTCACCGTTCAAACTCTTTTAAAGTCCTATTGGCGTGCATATCAACTCAGCATGCAAGTCCAATAATACGCCGTCAAGCTTTATTAAATTCCGTAGAGCAGCTGAATGAGAGATGTTACGATATGAATTCGAAAATTTAGGTGTATTTTTACAGATTTACGATTCTCTAAACATTTATATTTGAGTCACATGGTTTCATAAATAGCCATCTCTTTGATACTAAAATCACGAGAGTTTAAATGTTCATAAGTTAGTTACATTTCAAACGTCCTTAATGGAGATGCTAGGTATTGAAACAATAGGACTCTGCCGCATTTTAAAATGATTTATTAAAATGTTACCATTTCAGTCCTTTTACATGGAGCCCAGAAGGCTGTAGCCATTGTGACTGTTCGCAGCACACGCCATGCTTTTGATACTACTGGGACCACTGTATACTTATAAGCAAGTAAGAATGCTCAGCCAGGATAACCTATGAGGATATATGGAGGACATTTCAAAGAAGAGTCGACCAGAAAAGCATTGGTGGTAAAAGATACTATAAATAAATGCGACTGCTTGATATGAGCGATGTATTATGATATAAGCTCAGAGAAGGTACTATTGTTTAGGGGTTTGTTTTAGACAATTAAACATTCACAATATACACTATTTACACTTGAAGATACACTTTACAAATAAATAGTATTAAAATTCTGATTTCGTGAATGTGAAAGTTGTAAATCATGGATATACTGGTTGAGCATGATTTTGGTTAATCCATTATTTAAAACCACAACTATGCACAACGGAATATGCACACTGCTTACACAGAATTAGTAAAACATTTTTTATATTTTAATTTTTTAAAGTCTTAGTTTCATTGTTTGATCTAAATTAATTATTATTTGTGTGTATTAAAACACTGCAAATTAAACATTTATCCTCTGTAATAATTATTTAAGTAGTTGTGGTGTTGTGTTTTAGTAGTTTCAATAATACTGTGGATGATTAATTTTGTTTCCATCATTCATATGACTTGATGGTTGTATGTAGTAGAATGTAAAGGGCAGTATTATGTTTAGAAAATGTGCAACCAGATAAAAGAAATATATCTTTATAAAATGACACCGTCATTTAAATAATGCTTTTATGGCATTTTAGTATATTAGAAGAATCTATAGAATAATCTCACACTTGTATCTACATTTTGGATACTCTGATATATTATACCTAATGATATAATCTTCACTAGCTGAAAGAGAAAATAATAGAGAAAGTTATTTTCTAACAGTTTAAAAAGCACATATTTAAAATTTGTTTTAAAACTCATGAAATTGTATTAGATTGTACAGTTAAGTAAATAACTGATGGAATAGGTCTAGAAAACTGTTTTTTATTGAGACACAATTCTGAAATTTTCTCTACTGCTCTATATGTCGTACTTAATGCTAGATAAACAGAAATTGACGAAATCGCGAGCACTTTGATATAAGCCCTTTGAATTTATAGTTATAATCATTGAAAAATAAAAAAGAAATGTGCGCGTGATCAATATAGAAAACATCATTAGCTTATTGAATGCAACAGAACTGAGATTGTGGACTGGTACTCTGACGATCAACAGCTGGTTATATAAGTTGAACCCATTAACTTTATGATAAAGAATCAAAAGTACACGGAAACAACGTATAACAATTCAATCTGAACAAAATAGTAAAAACGCTAACGTAAACTTTTCATCATAAATTTTTTTGAAAGTTGCGTTGATGCTATTAATGTGTTTTTAAGTGTATTTATTATACATTTTTTTCTGTAGTTTGAGATTTAGCGGACTGTTATGTCTTGACCGAAGCTAGAATGCATAGAAAAATATAAATAAAATGTTTTAATTGCGTTTCATTTCTGTTTGAAGATACCTTTCCGTCTAGATAAAGTTTGAACTCCTGATAATTTTATATGTTCTACAAAATTACATATCTGAAAAATTGATTTAAAGGAACCTAATTCTTATAACTATAACTTACATACTACGGAAATATCAGCTGTGGCTACTTTTCCTTAGCTAGATAAATTATACTTGGGAAACTTTTGTGTTTATAAAATTTGCTTGTTGAGAGGAACGGTATATTACAACTTCACTGAAAAAAGTCCCTCTTCTACCCATACACTGTGCTGTAGTAACACAGAACAACGTGAAGGTAAAAGTAACGTTATATGTTCCAGCCTAATAAGACTCTGTTAATCTACTTGTTTATTTAATAATATATGAATCGTTTATGAAAGCAAAAGGCATTGCCTTAAATGTGTCCTGAAATACATTATTACAATCTATCCACGCATTAAGGAATATATAGCACATTTTCAGTACTTTTGCGGCATGAGTACAAGGTTATTGAGTGTCACAGGAAGGAAATAGAAATTGTCTATACAATGAGAGGTAACTTGTGTAAAAGTTAAGGTTTCTATACATTTGATACTATGTTACATGATACTTTTGTTAATCACTTTGAAAGTTGTATTTAAAACTCCTCAATGCTCTGCCTTTAAATATATGGTGCACTGGAAGATATCTAGCTTCCGACACTTGCTTGGCATTTGCTGCTCATGAAACTTAAATAATTTTTAATGAAAATCTCATTTTACAGTTCTGCTGAATAAAATTGATTATTTAAAGCATTCGAATTTATCAAAATGATTCACCTTTTAGTTTGTTGCGACAGCAAATTTCATGTTTGCAACATGTTTCATAGATTTTCATACATTATTGTTATAAGTATTGGCATTTGAATGTGCGTCATGTCCAAAGAGAAACACACACTCGTGGTGCTAAAAATATTCATATGGAGAATGTAAATTTCTCTTAAATTTATTCATGTATTGATTTCTTTACTATTCTCAGTAGTTGTTACGATATTTCTTTTATATGCGTGTGACAAGACTAGCGTATTTTTACTTTTATATGAAAATAACAAACTTTAATGCATTTAAAATGTATTAGATGTTATATCCTATATTTTTATGCCAATAAAATTGAATGAAAGTTATACATCTAAGAGTATTTATCATCTTTAAACTTATTGAAATACACCATTGTGTTTGGTGAAAACCTTGGTAGAATAACTAAAGAAAATTTTGGACAATTCAGCATAATATTAGCATAAATAAATGCATAATTCAATTGATGTCATCCTGTAATAATTAATTAGTGCATATTTCTCAGCGTATATACTGTTATTAAAAGTAACCTATTAAAATTACTCAATTATATAAAAGTAGAATAGGAAAATGTAACCCATTCTAGCAATTGTTGAAGGATTATACAGGAACTTGGAAAAATAGATTCCCTTTTTACACGTAATTTGTAAAAGTATGCGAAAACAATATCTAATAACAAATATACATGCATTTAAGTATTAATGGGAAGTTTAATGACATATTTAATTTAAAAGTACTGTAAACCTTTCAAAATACAGATTATAGCACGTGAAGTTCACGAAGCTCTAAAATTCTTAATAATACACATTGCAGACGACATCGATACTTAGTTCCTTTTAAAGATTTTAAAATATTAAAAATAAAGAATAAGTTATTTGTTTAAAAATATCTGAGTTAATAAATCAGAGCACAACCATGAGAATGTAGAACAACTCGATTTCTTTAAGATTATCCATTGGTAGCTTGAAAACAATTTGATGCAACAAATAATGTTTATAATAGCCGGTAGTCATATATGCCAATGAGACTAAACAGTGTAGTATGTTCTAAGTTCAAACTGAATAAAATTGTTGTTTAGATATGACCACAGCAACTAATGATAATGAATATCATAATGATTAAAGAATGCGTGCACACACCTTCATATATTTTCAAAAATTTTAATATTGAGAAAGCGTTATGAATGTTTTTTAAACCTTCATTTTATACTCAAAATAATAAAACTATGATATAATTTGTAAATAAAACGTTCCTAAAATAAAATTACATATCAGATATGTTAATCCTATTCCGACTAATCAATACGTGTTACCTTTAATCTATGTGAAATTTGGTAATGAAAAATATATTTGTTTGGTGGTTTTCAGTGCTTTTAAGAACTTGTAAATTATATTATGAAATGTGAAATGACATGCAAAAGAGTATTGTGAATTGTGTGTAAAGTACATGTTGTAATTTGTTAATATTATTATTCAGTTTCGGTCCATAACCTTAAAACTGATATCCAAATGGTTGTTTTTCTAATGACTCAGTAGATACATTATTGAAGTTGTAAGTTGTACTTATTAGGAAATGTGAAATGACATGCAAAAAAGTAATGAGAATTGCCTATAAAGTTTATGCTCTAATCTGCTAATATTCGTATTCTGTTTCGTTCCATAACTTTAAAACTGATATCCAAATGGTTGTTTTTCTGATGCTTCAGTAGATACATTGTTGCAGGTATAACATTTGCACATCATGCACTTTATTTCTAACTTACATAAGAAATCGAATCTTTTAGTGTAAAAGTACACGCACTTTACGATAAATATTAATCTACAAAGCTACTTATCAAAGAAAAATAATTTATTGTTTAGAAGTTTTTATACCCCTTCAGAAGATTTTTTATTAACACATTAACAATTAAGCTTATCAGACTTATAAATAGACGTAAATATGTATAAATGATTATTTTAGGACGTTACATATGTGCTGAATATTTTTAAAAATTATATTTCTATCCAATTTTTTCTTCTCTATATAGGTAAAAAACTTAACACTGAGTGTGTAAAACTATCTTATCCATTTCAAAGAATCGGAAAAAAGTTAGAGTAGAGAATGTGAGATATTTATTTAAAATTGCGAATCATATGTCAACGCACAGAATATAATAAATATCAGCTGAGCTTTTCAACGGAATGCATATCATTTTAAACCAATGATAGTAATGAAAATGACAATAGCAAATTTGAATTAATAAAATTTGAGTACTAATTAATAATTAAATTTCGGTTTATTTTTTTAAATATGAGATTATTTCGTTCTTTAATGCATTATCATCTATCAAAAATAAATTTCTTAAACAGCGTAACATATTTTCAGAAATATAACTATAATCGACCATATTAATGTTTTTGGTTATGTTGTTATATTGCTTTCTATTTTTATAACTTTTTTTATGCAATGAAACAATTTAACTATTAGATATAGAATGGATTGGAGAATATTTGATTAGTGGGGAAGTTTCGGCACTTTGAAATGGATTTTAAAAAAATTTACAGTGCATCAATGCTCATTTTTATTTTAGTACTTCTCAGAGTATGTATAAATTTCAATAAACGCCAAGTCACTGTGCATTTTGCTATAAAAAAGATATATATATATATATATATATATTTAGGTACACATTAAACTTGCAATGTAGTTAACTATTTAAACATATTAGTTGTAAACCAATATCTTTGTACGTTAATAATTACAAAGAAACCTTAAAGAATACATACGTACATATATACATGCATAATATACATACATACATACATACATATATGTATGCATATATATATATATATTATATATATATATATATATATATATATATATATATATATATATGTATGTATATATGTATGTATATATGTATATATATATGTATGTATGTTTGTATGTATTAATAAGTACCTTATGGAATTGTTTTGTACATAATGCTTTTATAGTAATTTGTTGTTGAAATAACGATACTTCATTTAAATGATATTTAACTGCTGAGATGTTTATGAATCGTTTATGAAAATGTTGGCATAATCTGTTTCTGTTAACTGTTGTGAGAAAACAAAGAATGCGCTATGGAGAGAATAAATAACTGCAAAGAAATTGGGACCAAGCTAATGACCCTGCACTTCAATGCACATGTAAAGTGAAAAATTTTAGAGTTTTTATACTGCTTTTGCACATATTTCATGTACAGTTTTCAACCCTGAAATAAAGGATTTTACTCTAAAGTCTTTCTAACATTATTTTACTCGATTAAGATACAAATGAGAGCTTGTAAAACATATTTTGTAAGTGTCCAAGGCTAATATTATATTAATTATACATTTAATTCATCTTCTTTTATGATTTATAATTTAAGTGGGAAATGATCGATGATTTCATATGGTATCGTTGAGAGAATATTACACGATAAATAAATCAACATTTTTTTAATTGCAATGCCCATGAAAATGTTACCAGTTTCGTTAGAGCTACTCATCCTCAGAGATATTTGAGGGAGCATTTATCATTTTATTGAGGAAAAAATATATTTGAAGCCAAATGGAATTTTGTAAAATTTTGAACTATGTGAGGATCATTTTCAAATCAGTTTTTTTTTCAGCCAATCAGTCATTTTCAGTTATCGAAGCATTTTGAACCGAATAAAATATAACCACTTATATTTTCCAGTTTAAAAACTACAAAGTTCTTTACTGAATAAAGCTTAGTTTGATCTGTAAGATCAAACTAAGCTATATATCTTTAAAGGTTTTTGGTATTCATTTTATTATCTCTCGCGATAGCAACAGCAGAGGTAGAAATGTAAAATAAAGAAATAGTACGTTCAAAATTGTTGCCCATAGTGTACAACGTGTTTTAAGTGCATTTTTTTAATAATGAAAAATTTGACTCCAGATACATGTATGTATAATAAACAAAGATTTGATCTCTTTGTGATTATATCAAAAAACCGTGTTTAGAAACAACTTTGGGAAGCGATCACTTTTAGATAAGGTACACATGTAGTTGTGTCATATCATTCAAAATCATATGTAGTTCATTGAAAATCTGTATTTAAGTTTTCAAAAAAGTGAGTAATTAATCTTGAATGTTTCGAATTTTTGGAAAATTCATTTAGAAGAAAAAGTGCACGATTGTCTTCACATTATATCAGCAGTTACGATAAAAGTATCTACATATTAAAATGTAAACTAACTCGCGATAGAAATTCTACTTTAGGGTGTTTCCATGAAACTAGGGACAGCGATGGCAAAAAAAAAAAAAAAAAAAAAAAAAAAAAATTCTAATAAAAAAATTGTACTTTAGTCCCCTATGAAGTAAAAATATGTGAATTTCTATGAAATGATGCTAAAAAAGTTGACAACACCTTTTTAAAAGTTTTATACACAATCTTTGGACACATTACTGTTTTTACACGAGTTCTTGTCTGAAAGAGGTGTAGGAAGTTCATCTTGTTTTATAAAAGAAATCAACAAATGTGAATGAAATCTTATTTTTTTATTGAAATTTAGTTTGTATATGAAAAGATTAGACCATTGCAGAAACCTTTAACTGCAATATTTATCTTAAAAACAATTTTTGTAAATTAGGCCAAATATTTAATGTAACATCAGTCACGAAATTCTATAAAAGTTTTCCTTGCTTAAATAAAATTAGTCCCAAAAATATAAAAAGTCATTTTCTCTTCCTTTATGAAGATATCTTTAATATTAGTCTTTTGAATATTTAATATTGGTTCAATTTATGAGTTTTAAACTTATATAAAATATGTAACATCAGTCACATTTCTGTTTTTTGATTAGATACCTACATAAAAATATTGGAAAAATCGCATCGACTACTGCAGAAAGACAGAAAAGAAAGTGAGATAAGTTAAGGAATGAAAGGAAATATGAAGATTATTAAAGAAAAACAAAGCAGAAACAATAAAGATCCAAAATAAAAGGGAAATGACCTAGCTAAATTACCTCAATCAATTCAGAATACTCCTTTTCAAACATTTTCTCTAATTTCAAGGTAAATTAATATTTTTACTTTCTTCTGAATTGACTGAGGTAATTTAGCTGGATCATTTCTTCTTTTATTTTGGCTGTTTATTGCTTCTGCTTTGTTTTTATGATTTTCATATTTTCCTTCATTTTTGAATTTATCTCATCACTTTTTCTGTCTTTCAGCAGCAGTCAATTCAATTTACCCAATATTTTTAAGTAGCTTTCTAATTGAAAAACAGAAATGTACCTAATGTTACATTTATTTAAAACACACATTTACACATTTTTATAACTTTAAAATTCACAAATGAAACTACGACTTTTTATGTTATTAGGAGTGATGTTACATTAATGTTAGGGCTAATTTATAAAAATTGTTCTCAAGGCAAAAATATTGCAGTTAAAGGTTTCTGCGATTGTCTAATCTTCTCATGAATGAACGAAATTTCAATAAAAAATAAGATTTTATACATACCCGTTGATTTCCTTTAGAAAACAGGATGAAATTTTTACACCTCTAAAGACAAACAATATATGTAAAAATGTTTTGCCATCTTTTTAGCATAATTTTATAGAAATCCACAAATAACTACTTTATAGAGGAAAAAACTATTATTCTTTAAAAGAATATTTTTTTTCACTGGTGTCCCTAGTTCCATGGAATTACCCTTTAGTGAAATACACTAATAACATTATTTTTTAAATTTTATTAATGAACAACAAGCATTACTATGATTTATTTATTATGCTTAAACTAGAGTAATTCTATTTCAAAAAGTAAATTTGGTAGTTTTGTTTTTAAGAAGAAATAATATATAATTATAGCATGTTTATGTGAATGTAACATCAGTCACAGGAATAAAATATTTTCTATATAAAAAGTTTTTAATTTTTTAAATGAAAGAAAATGTTTTCATAAAGATTGAAATCTGTACTTAACTAGAAAAAAATTATTTTACTTCTCACACTATTAGTTCGAAGAGGATTTGAATTTATATAAAATTAATTTTCTCAATGTCTCTTCTGTGTAACATCAGTCACGTTTTTTGATTTCCCTTAATTAAAAAAAAAGACATCTTATATTGAAGATGGATAACAGTATAGTACTTATTTATGATACTCTTGATCAATTTAAATAAATAAATATCTATATATTTCAAGCCACCGGGGAATTTCAAAGGTTACAAATGTAGTCAAATTGTAACCATGGATTGACCCTTTAGTACAATAGACGTATTTCAGAACATTTCATTAAAAATGTTTTTGACAGATGTATTTAAAATATGACCAGCACGTGTCCGTTTATTTATGATCAAAAATAACCATTTATACAATATTCTTGGCAAAAAACCAAATGGTATGTAATCTGACTAACTCTCCAGTCATTTTCAAAGGAAGATTGTTAAGAAATATCAATAACTTCATTAAAAATAGCAATAATTATTCAATGATCATAAATTTGTTAAAGTGCTCTAGTGTAAATGATTTTGATGAGTTTGAAAGTATGAAGGATGAACTATATAATATCAGTACGAATTGCATTATCATCTAAACATGAGTATGACATCTTTTGTGTTTAATTAATACTTAGAAAAATTGAAGCATTATAAAACTGAATAATAAAAAAAATCGATTTTCGTACTTAATCATTAGTCTTTTCCACCATGCATAATTAGAATGCAATTTAAGCATTTTTATTCCTTCCATGTTACCAGACGCTTTAATTGATCTACTTTGTGCGTGTGCGATGCAAATGAACGAAAATATGCTAATATGTAATAATGATAATTTCCATGCAAGACAAACATTCATGATACTGCGCAGTTTGCTCCATGAATTTCAAGGACGCAATTATCAAATAGAAAGACATCGAAATAAAGTTGCCTGTAAGATGCGTAATGTGAGTAAAATCCGAATTATGGTACCTATTTTGAATGAAAGCCGTAAATTACTAACTCATTTCCGCTCTGTATGGAAGGAAAAAGCTACACATTAAATTAAACGGCACAGTTAAAATATTTGGACGAAGAAATGCACGCGCGCAGTGTTTAACATACCATCAAAATAAAATTTTATTAATAAAGATAATATAGGCTACAGATATCTCAAAATGAGTATTTTGTTAGTTACAGTCTGGCTGTGTTTAATTTCTATCTGTAAAATTGCAGGCATTGACCATTTCTTTTTTTTACGTGTTTTCTAATGACTGTGGTTAATTTATACATCTTAAGCCTAAACTAAAACTGTAATCGTATTAGTCAATGAACGGACCTTTTTCTCATAGCTCTATTTCGCATCAATAATCATGAGACAGAGAGGCGAAAAAAAGCAGTGCAATCGAAAGGTTTCAGGAGTCGAAAAAAAATCTAGGTAACATTTATACTCTTGTTACTAACAAGGAAACCTCCCCGAAGCTCACTCACCAAACGCAACGAATTTAATCCAGTCATAAGTACACACTAAAAGAAACCTAATGTGTAAAAATTAGCTGCTATCTCCTCAAATTAAAGGTAAAACTAATTAATAAAAAATGAGTATGAGCTGACAGAATAGAGCCTCTATCGCCACTTGGAGCTTTCTATATTTTTTTATAAATACAAAAAGATGCTTATTTAATAAGCATTTTAAGTAAGCACAGGCATTCATCAACAGCAATGATTCACTGGATATCCCGTAGAACATGTGGTGGAAAAAAATCAGGCTGGTTCCGTTTTGGGGAAAGGGGGTGGAGGAAGTTAGTCAAAAATATTTTTTAAACATAAATTCTATGCATGCATAAGAGGTTAAACAAGCTTAGCTTTTTAGCGAAATAGGAGTTGAAAAAAAAAGCATTTAAAAAATTGTAAGGTAATTTTTTTGGAGGGGAGGGGGTTCACCCTATAATTCCCCCCCTTAAATTCGGCCCTGAAAGAAATATATTAACTTTTTCATTAAAACAATGTCAGGAAACTGACGTAATTTTTAAAAGTCAATTTTTAACGTAATGTTTTCCAAATTTCCCAGTTTTTTCGGGACGTACAGTAAGTAATGGCGACAACAATCTATTGCTTTTCTTATAATCGGCATTGCAGTGTAGGAATCTGTCACTGCATTTTGTGATTGAATCTCACTTTCAACTTGCTTCGATCCTTTATTCCAGGGTTCGTCTAGAAGGATTTCTAAATTAAAACCTGATTGATCAGCATAAAAATTTGATCGTCTTTTAACAGCGAATCCTTTATAAAAACATTCACATCATTTACGAACACTGGCGCTAATTTTTTAGTGATTTCCTTTGACCGAGAGTTTTTTAGCAAAACAAATTTTGTAACTTTCCTACTCACAATCTGATTCTTTTTTTAAAATCTGTACAGCCATCCTTTAGATGCGCGGAATTTCAGTCCTAATTCCAATGCCTTTTCTGAAGCCCAAGTTTGTAAATCACAATCATATACATTTTTCTGTAATTTTATTGCGTGTTTAGAAGTGTTGAAACGAATATTTTTAAATTTGATTTAGTTTATATTTATTATCGCCATTCTTCTAAATTTGCTTTTTCCACAGATATAACTGTCTTTTATTTGTAACAAATTTGAAATAATTTTGAACATTCTGTAAACTGCGGGATTTTGCCACTTTCTTATCCTGCCAGTACTTTACTGCAGTCTCCTTATCTTTTCAAGAAATAAATTGCTTATTTTGTACGATATCCTCACCGGACGCGAAGTCAATGCTTTCGTCCTCTAAACTAGAAAATATAGGATCTTCAGGGGTATCGAGTAATAAGCATTGCTTATTTGCTACCAAGTCGGTTGCATTTACTTTCTGATAATTTCGCAAACTTTCAACAATTTGATTTTTCAGACTTATTTCTTCATCTGTGTATGGAGACCAGGGGCGTAGCCAAGGGGGGGGGGGTTAGGGGGTCATAACCCCTTATGAGGAATTTTTTCCATACAAAACGTATATTCTTCGCTCTCTCATCACACACATGTATGCATACATGTGTGTGATGAGATGTCTGTTGACGATGTCTGTTGCAGTAGTCTGATTACGATGTCTGTTGCAGTAGTCGTAACCCCCCTCCCCCCCTTGAAAACTGTCTGGCTACGCTCCTGATGGAGACAATGTAATATTTTAAGAAAAAATACAGCGTAAATCATAAAAACAACATTAAATATATTTATTGTTTGTTCCATAGTATCATCGCGTGGATAAAAAGAATAGAATTTTTTGAATTAAAATAAATGCTTCTCTTATGCGTAAACTGAATTTGCAGCTTGCAGTGTGTTAATACAAATAAAAGGAAATTACTTTCTGCAGTGACTTTCAGAACTAAAATAAAAAGATTATAGGACTTCAGTTTAACTAATAGAAAACAAGATTAAGCTATTTAAAAATCGAGTACGTATAAATATAACACGGTATAGCAAACACTGGTTTATAAATATTTCGAGTACGTACTCGCGTGAGCGGTTTAACTTTTCGACCAATTATCCTTGTCGCCAAATACTAGCCAAAGGGTTACAATTGGCGCGATTTTAACTAATTTTTAAACTTTAATTTCTCAAATTCTATAAGGAGATAGCAGCTAATTTTCACACAGTACGTTCCTTTTAGTGTGTACTTGTGACTGTGTGAATTTCGTCGCATTTGATGAGTGAGCTTTGGGGAGGTTTCCATGTAAGAAACCTTTTTCTTGAGGCAACTATAGAATTTAGTTAAATAATCCTGTTATAAATAAACAGGATTAAGGCAAGAGCTCGAAGTTCTAACAAAAGAGATTTTTTCTTTGATTTGAATCTGGTTTGTTCCTCCAGTATGGTTTGTTCCAATGGGGTTTTAAAGTTTGCTATACTTAGCGATAAAAGGTAAACATAAAAAGATTTTCCGATATATGGAATCTTAGCCGCCGCCGTCCCGTTCAACCAATCAGAATGACATTTCAGATATAGTTATTCAGACATACGCGCCAGAGATTAAAATTATTTAAAAGAACAGAGCTCTCTCGGTTACAGTTGCAGTAAAAATGTTCCGAAAATTTAGAATGGCAACACCTATTTTTTTCCTGCGACAGTTGATCAGCGCGTTGAAAACCAGAAATGGTGGAACGATACACGTATGACGAAAATTGGTGACGTAAGAGAGAAGATTGAAATTGTCTTTATCGGAATTATAAAAGTTTTCAATTGCCCTTCTATTAGTTTAGCGTTTCTACTGTTTATTCCAATAAATTAATGCTAATTATCTCAAAACACTTTCTCTCTCTGTTAACTTTGGTTCTTTACAATGCTCTTCTTCGGAAATGTTTTACGCCGCCAATTTTCATCATGTATAGAATATGATAATGTAGAATATGTTAAACACTACGCACGCGCATTTCTTGATCTAAATATTTTAACTCCGTTCTAACGACATTTAATGTTTCTCAGTGGGCTAATCAAATTTCGCAGAAACAAATTGGATGTTGCCATTAGAGAATTTCGAAAGTTTTTCGAAAGATTTTCATTCTCACTCCAGAAAGTGGAATGTGTTATGTCATGTTATGGCAAGCCTACACACACACACACACACACGAGAGAGGCATCTGCATTCTGGGGCGGCTGCCTTGGTCGTGGAGTGTTTCAGATTTTCTAACGTGTATTCACGTTAAATTCGGGGAAAACCGACCGAAACTCCAGACTTTTAGATCGACAGCTGCTCGGTAGGCCCAAACGCGGGACCTTCGAACTTCAGCCGTCTATCATATCAAGTGTCTTATCCACTCAGACATGGTGGGGCCCAGAAATTGTAATGTTGGATGCTCTTGCTTGATGAAACCATTTGCGCCGAATTGCCTCATCCAATTCTTATAATCAGCCACACTGACTTTTTGGCCGTTTGGATTTGGATCCCAAACTAAGGTTTTGTTCTGATTCAAGAATTTTCTCTTTGCTTCTAAAATACCTTTGAGAATAGACTCAGGTATTTGAAATTGTCTGGCGAATTGCACTTTTGACATTCCCCAAAACTTTTTTCTCACTCTTAAAAATTTCCTCCTGTTCGTATAGAGTAAGATGCTTCCGCTTTGATGTCATTTTGCTCTGTTGACCTCATTTCCGTACTGGAATGAGCCCAAGGGCGGCTCCAGCGAGGGAGCCATGGGGGGCTATGGTCCCCTCCGAAATTTTGTTTTACATCTTTAGATTTGCCTACTTCACGATTTCACGCGTTCAATTTGCGTTTTGAGCAATTTATATACCTATGTAAAAAGTTCAAAAACCCCTAGAATTCAGTCTCCCCCCCCCCCTAGAATTCAATCTGGAGCCGCTCTTGAATGAGCATGTGAGGGAGTTGTCGGAGGTTGATTAAGAAACTTTCCCTCGGCCGTTTTTACATAACGTATAGTGTATTAAAAATATCCATGAGTTACACTGAAGACTTAGAAAACAGGAAGACGACTCGAATTCTGAAAAGCTACGTTTATTGGAGGTATCAGCAAAGCAGTTTTAAAGGAAACAAGTTCAATCTCATACAGTACATTGCTTTAGTAGAAAATAACACGAGGCAGTGATCTAATCGTTTCTTCCACCGGCGTGCCGGAGTCCCATTAAAAAAGAACACAACCTCCTCTGACGGAGAGCTATCGAGACGTGTACAAAAAACTTCTTACAAAACTGCCAGCTCTTTACAGGTCGACGAGTAAAATATGAGCACTTATAAGCCACAGCCCCACGTGACGGTGGGCGTAATAAATATAAAAAATGTTACATTGAATTGAATGTTACATTGATTAATGTTACATTCATTTTCTATATTTATTACGCCGGGTAGGCGTAATAAATATAAAAAATTGAAATTAACTGAACAACAGCAAATCGCCTGGGCAGCAGTGCCAGAATTTGGCAAACGCCAAAGCATAAAGCCTACAACCCCGTGAGAAAGCAAAGACGGATGACCGGGTGAACTTACACAGCAGATGCTAAAGCGAAATTAATTTAGAATAAAAACCGAAAACGCGAACAAAAAACAAACGCGCACATATCAAGCAGAAAAGCAAAGTGGAGAGAGAAATTAATACGGAATATTTGACTTAAAAGGTGAAACAAAAGAACATTATTTTAAGACCCGAAAAATATGTGAACTTCGTCACATATATCACTCCACAGCCCAACAAAAATTTTTGATGCCAGATTTTATTCTTTTTTAAACATAGACTTTTAACCCTAGAATTACATAGAAGGCCTAACACGCAGCACTTATGAGGGCTAATCACAAAAATACAATACTACACTATACCAAATAATGAGAACAAATTATAAAATACATTACAAAATACCACTTGCAAAAATATCAACATTACTCTGATGCAAATAAAAGCAATATAAAATTATACAAATATTGCTAATCTATCAACATATAAAATTTTCACCAGTTTTGATTTACAACAGGCTTATCATCAAATAGATTTGCCAAAAGAATTTACAAGATAAATTAACTTTCACATCTCAGTTTGGCTCATTTAAATTTAAAAGAATGGTTTTTGGTTTGAAGTCCGCTGCCCCACCTTTTCAGGCTCTTATGGACCTTTTACTGGACGAGGTTAACTCAGATGGAATTTTCGCATATCAAGATGTTCTTATTATAGGATCACACTCTTTTGAAGACACTGTACATAAACTTGAAAAACTTTTAAAAGTTTTATGTAAATATAATTTAACACTTGCTGCTACTAAATGTTCTTTTCATAAAACGTCAACAAACTATTCCCAAGTAGCACACTTCCGTTTTTAAAACGTTGCTAACACGGAATCGCCTTCCGTTGCAAAAACGTCAAGCTGTAACGCAATGAATTCGCAAATGTGTCATCGCTTTCCACCGATTTAACCCCCATTCTTTCCCACGTTTTATAAACGTTTGCTGAAACGAAAGAAAGTGGATAATACACCTATTTTGCCACCATTTTCAAACGTTTTAAAATCGTTAACACGGACGTACTAAGCTAGCATTTTACAGCGTTTTAAAAACGTTGCAGAAACGATAGTGTGCCTATATATAGTGCCATTTCCCAACATTTTTAAACCGATGCAGAAATCATAGTACGCCTATTTATCGGCCATTTTTCAACGATTTAAATGCGTTTAAACAACGTCAATACACCACCATTTTTCAGCGTTTTAGATCGGTCGCAATGACGAAAAGAAATCGATGATGCTTTCAGATTTACAACTATTTTACCACGTTTTAGATAGTATGCATAAACAGTTTTATTTTGAAATTTTCTGACAAATCATGAACGTTTTTTCGTAAACTTAAGTAGCAATAACAAATTAGAATTTTCAGAAACATTTCTTCTTAATCAAAACTTTCCTTAATATTTTTTCTTTGAAAAAGTACACCCCCCACCACAACAAAAATAGTTGATTAAAATCTATATAAAAAAAATCTCAATATTAGAAATATGGGAGCATGGGTATTTATATAAATATATAGTATAGAGTAAGTACTATATATACATATATATTTATATAAATACCCTGCCCCCCATATTTGGAATATTTAGATTTTAAAGTAATAAACCACATTTTGGTTAGCTGAAGGGGTGGGGGAGGTAATTTAAAAAAAAATTAAGGAAAGTTTTCATTAAGAAAAAGTATTTCTGAAAATTCTAATTTATTAGACGACTTAAGTTTATAAAAAATCGTTCATGTTTTGTTAGAAATTTCACAATAAAACTGTTTATGCATAATACCTAAAACGTAGTAAAATAATTACAAATATGAAAGCACGACCGATTTCTTTTCGTTATTACAACCTATCTAGTGCGCTGAAAAGTGATATATTTATAAAGTGTATTCACAATGATTTTTAGACTGAAAATTCTAACTTGTTAAGTGACTTAAATGTAGAGAACATCTTTATAGAAGTGTTTGAATTTACAAATATATAACTTAATAATAGGAACGTCTAAAAAAGAATTAGAATTAACATACATACTTTCTTATAGATATATTTGTGTCAATTATAATCTTTAGTATTCAGTTCTCCTTATTCTGCATTAACATATTTTCGACAGAGGCTGCATTATTTCAACACGTGTTTATACACACGCACGGAAATTTATAAAATTTTTACTCCATATTGCACATATGTACAACCTCTGGCCGTGGGTCGGATGTGGCCCGCCACGGCTTTTCATCCGGCCTTAGAACATATCAAAACCCATATAAACCAATCAAAATCCCATATAAATCCCAATTATACTGCGCGTGTCTTCGCTAGTATCCTAAAGTTTAACCCGCAACTTTTCAAAGGATCCCATACATGCCGTATTGTTTCAGACTGGAACCTGGTAAAGGTATTAAAGGTATATATCCCAACTTTTGTGCAATTTCACTTTGCAATCAGCATGCTTTTCCATCTATAATCACTTAGTGTTCACTTAAAAGACTAAGTTATGATCACTCTTAGTCATCTGAACCTTTAAAACAAGTAATGCTATTTTAAATTTTAAAAATCAGTTATCCAAAAAAATGAAAAAAAAATATCAATAATAATATTAGTGATTGCAATCAACTGTTAATGTTATTAACTCCTTACCATACTTTTTCTGTAATAAGTAACTTATACAAAAAAAAAAAAAAACTGGAAATATTTTTATTGGGACATATATTCAAGCAACGTTTGTCTGTTTGTTTCACATTTCACAGGTACAAGGTCAAAATTTAAAATGTATTCCATGCCTTCTTTCATAACTTTTCATCGACATCTCCAAATTTTCAAAAATTTTCAACTTTTAGCCATAAAACCTGAAAAAAATACGAAAGCATTAATTAGAAATATAGATAAGTTTTTTCGGGGGAGTGGGGTGATTGCTTTTACACAGCCCTTTCCTATCATTTATTGTTAATACAATTTACATTTATTCTTATAGTTATGCAAATTTTTATGTTTCTTGCTCCTAGTTAAAAGCTCTTCCTTCTTTAATTACGAAATCAATTTAACATGTTTTCATCAGAATAAACTCTTATGGGGTTAGCCATCACCATCCCAGTGACGTAGCAAGAGTGGGGCGAAGGAGCAGTCTATCTCAGGCAGCAAACTAAAAATAAAGATGGGGCTGGCAGAAAACCTAATCTTAGAAAGAATAGGGGAACAAATTAAAGGACAGAAATCGGGGGGGGGGGACTCCTAGACTTAGAAAGAATAGGGCGGTAAACTGAAGGACTACAATCGACACGAATAATCTTCGTTATGCCAATACATCTTCCTAGACTACTTCCTATCATTCCTGCACTAAAACAAGAAGAAATTATTTTTCAACACATTGGGGTAGAGGGTCTTACACATGTTTCAAACTATAGTCTGAACTTCTTAATTCCACTCCCCACCATGGCTGAGTGGAAAAGGCACTCAAAATGGTAGACGGCGAAAGTGTGAAAATCCCCGGTTCGGGCCCCATCGCACGGCTGTCGATCTAATTGGCCAGGAGTTTCGGTCGGTTTTCTTCAGTTGTAATGTAAATAAGCGTTAGAGTACGTATCTTAGGCAGATACCCCTCGTGCAGGATTGCTTTATTATACGTAATACACAATCTTAATTCCACAGCTAGATTATTCGTATTGGGTAAATTCCGTATTTCGTAGCTACATAAATTGCCAGATCTGGATAGACTTATCTAGATCTTATCTTGTGTTTACGGTTATCTTAAGAGAATTTGTACACGGAAATTCTTCAGTTTCCATGCTTTAACAGGCAGAATAGCGACGCAGTTTTCTAAAATGCAGAACAAAAGCTAACATATTTTGAATTGAAAACAGAAGCAAGAACGTAGCAGCACCTGTGATACATACCTCTCATACATGCGGCAAAATCAGAGCCTGGTTACGCCAATAAATACTTCAGTCCACACACATTGGCGTAGGTATAGCTTTCTCAGGGAAGGGCTTCAGCTAATGGGGGGGGGGGGAGAGTCCATTCTTCCTATAAAATTTGATTGGCAGTAAATTTTACAATAAATGCCAATTGAAAATGTTCAATACCACTAAAAAAATTTAAATTCTTAAAAGAGTAAGTGGTGTGTGTTAAGACTAAATTATAAAATTTGCAAAATTAATACAATCTTGTAAAATTTAATATAAAGTGTCCAAATATTATTTAGAATTAAATTTTTTTACCGTATGCTATTTTGAGCGATGTATTCAAAATGTGAGTAATTGTCTGTAATTTGCGTTTGCGCGTAAACTAAAGGGGTCCAATATTTTATCTTTTATATCCCATGTCCAAATATCAAGGATAACCAAACTTTTCTGAAAGACCACGGACAAAATAAATAACAAAATTTTTACTTGTTTGTCTTTAAAATTTTAAGTTTAATTCATACTCAGTATTATACTACTCCTGAACGACATAATACAGTGTTCGAACTCGGGTATCAATTTAAATTAATAAGACTTTACAAAATAGTTTCTAAGTTGTTGAATTATTGTTTTATATTCAACAATAATAGAGAAATTAATTACGACATTGATCGAACTGAGAAAAATAAATTAACTTTACTGAATACTATTGTTAATGGGGAAATTAAACATTAAGTATGATTTCCAGCATGAGATATTGTGGGAATGATCTTATATAATAGAATTGAGAGTAAACAAAGTTTGTAGCTGGCTGGACAAAATGGACGTTTATGACAGCTTATACTCTTCATTGTAAAATTGGAAATATCATGTAACCTTTTTATGAGGTATCAGAAAATTACATTAATAGTAACAAACGGCTTACATAAGGTTACTCGGGAAATGCTGCGAAGTTTGACGATCATAGCAAAAATGGCTATGTTGTGTTAGAAAATTTTATAATCTATGCGTATAGCATGATTTATATTTGTTGTTTAAATATGAAAGAAACACATATCGTTGAGGATATTAAGAAATGTTTATAAAATGTATTCTACGATTATATAAATTTACCCCATATAATGATTTTAAAAATCCCAACCGCATAAAAAAATACATTTTGTTATCGCGACAAAGCAGTTAACCAGATCAGATGCGTGCAATATGAAAGCGAAAACAATTAATTAAAACAGTATTGCTAATTATTTCAAAGGTTTCCGTAACAACCATTCAAAATGACAGATGTTAAAACTGCAGAGGATTTCGTTTCTTCCATTCCAACACGGTTCCGAGTAACAGGCATTATTATTATTTTAAAAAAACAACAACCAGTGCACTTGAATCAACATAAGAACTCTGGAACATATTCTCATATTTGAAGATGTTAAACACAGCAGACGATCACTGCATTTCTTTATTTGCTTTGCGTTATTCTGTTGATAACCCTCTGTAAAAGTGATTTATCTTGCTTCTTTTTTTTTTAAATTCACGTAAGCAACGTAGCAATAATGACTTTCTTGTAGGAATAATTAAAGGTGAAAGAGGCATCGTGGGTAATGCCTCCCACAGAGAGAAAACTTTTGGCGGCAGATATTATAGAACAAGTTGCACAGCGTTTGAAAACACTGGATGAATATCGGCCAACAGATAATACAGAACAAACTGCTCGGAGTTAGAAAACAATGGTCGAACATTGCCTAAAAGAAATGCTTAGGCTGATGTAAGAAATAGTCAGCGATTGCGATGCCTTGTTTGCTTTGTTGAAACTTGTTTTACCTTTCTTAGATACAGGCTGAATACGTGACACCAAGGCGAGCTGAAAAATATACTTCCTCTTGCTCAACACGGCATTCCGACAAGATAAGAATATACGAACAGCAATATTTTAAAGACAGCCTTCATGTGAAAAGATTATCCATTATGCGTATCTTTCTTCAAATGAACACACATCGTTAGCAGAAATACAATCATTACAATAATATTAAAATTTACTTACCTTTTTAATCCATATTTGAATGACTAGAACAGCACACCATTTTGCAATGGCGGACGTAAACAAGCAACTGCGCTGGATAGTGACTTGACCTTGCAGTAGATAACATGGAGTTCGCATGCTGTGCTCTTAAATATCCCAAAATGCAACGATTATGCAACGTTTTCGAAACGTCCTAAACACGGAAAAACGAACTAATATGAAACGGGTGCAAATTGGTTTTAAAAACGAAATTTTCGCAACAAAAGGAGCAGGGTAAAATGAATCCCAAAATGCAACGATTATGCAACGTTTTCGAAACGTCCTAAACACGGAAAAATGAACTAATATGAAACTATTGCAAATTGGTTTTAAAAACGAAATTTTCGCAACAAAAAGAGCATGGTTAAATGAATCCCAAAACGCAACGTTTCTGCCACGTTACAGGTTTGGCATATTTGCAACGTAATCAATATACAACCTTTGAAACGAAAAAGCAACGTTCCTGCTACGTCATATCTGCAACTTAACGAATATGCAACCATTGCAACCAAACTGCACCGTTTAAAAACCGTTACGTGCTACCTGGGTTTGGGTTTCCATATTGAAAATCATTTTATCAAGCCTATTCAATGTAACATTGCAAAAGTTGTTTTTCAACTCCTACAACAAAAAAAAAAAAACAATTAACACGCTTTATTGGTTTGGCAACTTTCTGAGTTGTCTCAACCATTGATTCAGTTAACTACTCCTAAAGCTAAATTTGTTTGGACTCCTACACATGAGCAAAATTTTCAAAAGATGCAACAAATATTTTTCTCTGAACCTATGGTAAGACTTCCTGACTGGAATAAGAAATTTTATTTAAACTAGTTCTCTGCCAGTGGTCGAAATTCGACTATAAAGCATTATTTTTTTTTTTATTTGAGTGTAAATAAAGTTCTTCTGTCAAAGAATGTCTCACCATTCCATATACACTGGAACCTACTAAAGTGACCATCTTGGCTTAGAGATTATCTGTCTTTAGTGACCACTTTTGTACAATTTCACTTTACAACCACCACACGATTTCTGTGAAGATGGTGTTTTTGTAAAAACTCTATCATATTTTACTAAATGCAAAGGCAGCTCCAGCGAATGGGTCATAGGGTCATCTCCCTCTACCGACCTTGGATTTCAGACATTCAGTTTGCATTTTGAACAATTTAAGGTAACCTAATTAGTCTAGTGGCCCCCTCCGAAAATTGAGCGTGGACCTATCCTCGGCTAAAGGCCCATTATGTGTGAGGTATCTTAAAAAGTCGAATGATTCAATTGCACTTGCTGAGGCACACCACTGACCATGTATGAAATGATTGTCCTTGATATTTATTTATGTCCTTGAGTTTTTTAAAGGATATGGTAAAATAGTACCAGAATATTTTATAAGTGGAATTAAAATTCTTTTATTGCCTGCGGTTAAATTTCAAACTTCGCAATCAATGGCATTAGGATGTATAAACTTGATGCGCATTCCAGTTCCATTGACTAATTCCTTTCTATTTAAGTTTCTTATTAGTATAATGATGCAATATAATAACTTATGTGGTGGGGAACTAAATTATTTTTTTGTTAGCCAGGTGCAAATCCCGCCAACTGTTTTTTTCTGGGAAATGTTTGAAGACTACTTCTGAAACACCGTTTCCCCCCCCCCCCCAAAAAAAAGGCGGAAATTTTAATCCGTATACAAAACAGCATTTATATACAGAATTAAATAAATACAATAATATCAATATACTAAAAAGAAATTTGTATGCTTATTCGTTACATAATGGGGTATTTCTGAAAACGTGTGGAATTTCTCTATTCTAAAAAAAAGTAACTTCCGCTGTCGCCGCCGCCGCTCCCAAGAGCTTGTTTGGCTATCTCCTCCTAAACCGTGGGGATTTGAGTTTTCAATAAGGTGTCCACGGATTCTGAAAATTCCGAGGAGCCTGATCAGCTGACTTAAATTTCGAAAATCGAATTATTCTAGAAGATATTAATACAAAACTGAAAAAATATACATAATGGTTGCCAGATTTGGTATAAAATCATTCATTCCGTTTGCAACAAAGCAATTCCAATTATGTAGAATCTCGTGAAATTGACAAGCATGAAGTAGAATGAAACCCACTTTATGCCAACTTAAAAATTAAATGCAATAAATAACTCAAAGTATGTTACACTAAGTTGACAATTTTCAAATAGTAAGATCGTTTAGACAACAGGAGTTTAGAATGAGCGATTATTCGTTTTTCCAAAACAGAATAACTAATTGTAAGTGATTTTAAAAGCGCCATCTTGGCATTAGGTACGATCTATCAAAATGGTATCTTTCCAAGCAGGGTAATCTAAACCCAATATCTTGAAAATGAAAAATTATTAAAATGCAGATTATTTTAAAGCCGGTTCGGTCCAGCTGGAATATTTGCTACCAGTAGAAATATTTCGTGGTGTTAACTATGCCATTACAGCAGTTCTAGTACACTTTGGATATTTGCCAGTGCTGCGAGATGATATAATTCGTGGCGCTAAATACGCCAATCTGTGAACAGTTATGTATATGAAAATATGGATAACGGTTTTTCGGGCACCTTACATGAGCAATAATTATAGGATGTGAGCATACGTAAATCGCCAAATAATGAAAAGTCAGCTATCCTAGCTGTTCCGTAGTTTTTATCAAAGAAAACATATGAAGTACTGTTTTCTTAGAGCTAATTATTAACTATACATATACGCAAGTCGCTAAATTATGAAAAATCGCCATAAATGACTAATACGCAAGGTGTTCCATGGGTTTCACATAATTAAAAATAGTGCGAAGTTTAAATTTTTATGTTCCAAGGAACATGCAAGAACCAAGCAATGTGTAGCTCGGTAACATTCTATCTGATCCAACCTTTGGGTTTTGTTTGTTGAAATGATGCCTTTTTTACGAATAAGCCTTATTACGGGCCGAATGCCTCATACGAAAAGGGAGCGTAGCGAGTCTAGAAGCCTTGGTCCCTAGTTGAATAAAAATTCGAAATTAAATTAAACTTCTAAATTATGGAAAGGAATAAACAAATATGTAATAGAAATCGCTTTAGGTTTGTAAGAATTTCGCGCAGATCACAATTATTTGGCAATTTTTCACTTGCTCCTGGATAACCAAAAAAATAAAATACTCACAGTCAAAGAATTTAAAAACTCTGCTGGACTTTGGAAAAACTTTCACTGTCATCATAGCAAATTATTTTATCGTAGCTGCTACGGTGATATATTCTCTATTCATCAGATATTCGATTATGCCAAAATTAATAAAATTTCAATCGTCATTTTTAGGTTCTATTATAACTAACTTCAATATGTTATCTGAGAGTATGTTTTAGGAAATATTTCCATACACTTCATTAATAATATTATTTTCATTCCCTCTTAATTGTTGAGATATTTATTCAATACTAATTTTGGAGAAAGTTTGCTTTAGCATACTGCCTGGCGGGAGGTTATGAAGAAATTTTCGAATTGGCGCTTTTCTGTGTAGCGTCTCGTGGATTGCGACCTGCCCGGAACGAATCGTAAATATTAATCTCTCCTCCAAGGATTTTCTACAGCTTTAAAACATGGAATTTACAACACTTCGCGCACTTATCGCCGTCTAAAAAAAAAGTCGCCAAGCACATTGCTAAAGCACATTTTAGTCATTGGCGTATCACCAAACTGGGGAATTGCTGCGGATAACGGTTGCAAATTTTGTTGTAATACTATAAGCCTATAGTACTGCTGAAACTACGTGTTGTTATTTCAAAAACGACACAACAATGGAACCGTCGCTCGACTTGGTGCGAAATACTGCGTGCCAAATTACTTCTCTATTTTTTTATGGTGCATTATCATACTACACAAAAATTTTAACGTTCGCACAAACAACTCCATACGAACTTTAACTGTGCCGAATTTCACGGTCATCCATTTGTGCAGTGCGCTGCAAAAGGGTCAATAAGGTTTTGCTTAGCGTATTTATATATACATAGATACTGATGCTTCCGATATTTCTATTAGTGCTTGTCTTTTACAAATGTATGATAATAAACTACTTCCAGTTGCTTATTTTTCCAAAGCTTTAAATAAAGCTAAGCAAAAGTACCCTGCTCTGAATTTGGAACTGATGGCTATATATAAATCTGTTAATGCATTTAAATATTATTTGTATAATAGACATTTTATAATTCTTTATGATAGTGCCCCTTTGAAAAAATATAAAAAGATTTCCAACCCAGCTGGGATAATCACAAGGTGGTTACTTGAGTTGTCAGAATATTCATTCAGTTTTGAGCACACTGCTGGATCTAAAAATGTACTTGCTGACTATTTACCTAGGGACAGCTTTGAAAATAATACTGAAACTCAAGAGTTTCAGTATTATTTTCAAAGCTGTCCCTAGGTAAATAGTCAGCAAGTACATTTTTAGATCCAGCAGTGTGCTCAAAACAGTAATCCACAGTTAATTTATAATAAAGGTATTATTCCAATTGTTTAAAATGTTCCTAAAAATAATGAATATGTGAACTTTTTAGTTACAAAAAATTCAAATAGTACTGATCCACTGTTAGAAATTTCAAATGAAAGTTTTTTCAGAGAGCAAAATGCTGATCTTGAGTTGTTTGTCATTTATAATGAAATTTTAAGTAAATGTTCCTCTGAAACTCATCTTGCTTTTTTATTCATCCAGAAACTAACACTAGTGAAAAGTATAATGTTCATAATCAAGCTTATAATCATGTAATTTTTAAATTTCAGTTCACGTAAAAATGTATACAAAAATGTTTTTTTTTTACTTCCCTAATCCATAATAAATCTAACTCTGGGGAGGTCGAGCCCCCCCCCCCCGAATTGGATCCGCCACTGGTACAATGACTTTTCTTAGAAACATAGATTTCTGATGTAGCTTTGACAATGGGTGATGGGGGGGAGATGCCGGGGATCTTGATGGGGGGGATGCCGGGGATCGTCCCCGGCTGAAGAATGTAATATCCCTGGCTAGAGAAATATTAATTGATCCCTGCCAGGGATATTATTTATCCCCTGCTGAAGAAATGTTAAACTGGTGAGTGAAGATTTGGGATATTTATTCATCTGAAGATTTGGGATATTTATTCATATTTATTCATCTTTGAAGTCAAGAACTCAAAATGAAGATTGTATGTTATCGTTTGTTACTACACTCTAAAGTGACTGCCTTAAAATTTCGTCTCTTTTCTAAGCTAAAACCCCTCAAGGTTGGCTTCCAATACAGGTACATTGTATGTAGCTTATGTATCTGTGATTCCATAGAACAAACAACCTATGACTTTAGTCTAAATATAAGTCAGTTCCCACACGTGTCGGCGACTGCATTTGTCAAGTAATATCATGTGAGTAAAGCATTTGCACCTTCTCTCCTTTTTCTTTTCAAGTGTCCCCCCTTGGAGAAAATGTTCAGTTCGCACCCTGCCACTCAATTATATTACACAAAGTAAAGCTAATTGGCCAGTTGTTCAATCGAGGAAATGCAGGGAGTGGTTGAAAAGTGTTATGGCTTTTTCCAAAAATACTAAACTCATATTATCTCTCTATTATTAAAGTACTTCATAGTGAATACTTCAATTAAATACAGTGTTTTAGAGAAAAATATTCAAATAACAGGGTTCACTTAAAAAAAATATGAGAAAAAAAGTTTATGCTCTTTTTTTTTCTTTTTTTAATTTTACAAGCTGACAAAAGTTCTAATTTAATTTACCAAGCAGCAAATTATTATCAATCTACTTGAATTGACTTTTACACACTGTCAGTTTCTTGTATTTTTGTTAAAATTTATTGAATGAGCATGAGATCTGCTGCATTCGTGTTAAAGCATAGAACAGATGGTAATTTTAAATGAATTATTTAATGAAAATCACTTTCTCTCTTTGTGTCTTCTGTCTTAACCTCTCTGTCCTTCTGTCTCAAACACACTAACTCACTATGTTATGGCAGCTGTTCATTTTTATGTTAAGTGATTTCACATGTTCAATGAAAAAGACTCTCGTCAGGCACCTACAGCATTAACCTTAACACTCTGTTCACAGTGAACGTATTAAATTATAAAAAAATAATTTACATAGCATGTAGGGGAAGGTGACCTAAAATGATCCTTCCTAGCAAAACGATCCACATATATTTTCTT